>CM076666.1:3522599-3549130 GCA_038496675.1 Rachycentron canadum
CCCCCCCCACCCCACCACCAACACCACCTCCCACACCTCCCCCAACCCCATTCTACCAACACTGCCCGTGGAGAGGCTACGTATTTGCATACATGAGCCGTGTTTTATCCGCAGACATAAACACTGGCCATTTAAGTCACGTCTGGACATCCTGTGCTTTGTCGTGTTACATAACTCTGTCAGTAAGTTAGTGGAGGTGTTGACGGGGGATGTGTTGCCCTCTGGTGCTCTTCTCCTGCTACTTATTTTTATTCTGTTTTTGTTACATGCCGTTATGTGAGTTTGAGGAAAGCAGGTGTGTTCTCCCCCCTGTAGCACAAACATGGCAGTGAGAGCCAACAGCGTGTTCATAGAAATCAGTACAGCCTCAGCTCAGTGTAATTTCTACCCCGTCTGCCAACTTTTAATGGCCTGCAGATTTCTGAATCACTGCCTGCATCTCGAATTCTGTTGAGTGATTCAAACCGATAGCTGCTCGCCCACTGAAGGAACAACTACATGTAAACTAAAGAAACATTAAAGTTGAACATGTTCAGGTTCTCATTATTCACTGAAGGATGCACTTTGTTAAGCAGACACAGGCTAATGGAAACACCAAGCTATGTTAGCTGTTTGCTAACTAGCAAAAATTAGCTCAGCATGCCAATATTTATTCATGTTAAATATTTATTTATATTTTTATTTACTCATTCCCAACTTTATAGTGGTTAAAATTTTTATTATTATCATTTTTATTTTTATTTTTTATTTTTTTTTTTACAAAATATCAGTATGACCATGTGAAAGGGTTTACTTCAGTGATGAAACAAGGGCTGCGTATTGATACTGATTTCCTGAATTGATTTATATTCAGTTTACAAGATCCTGATTCAAAGTGATTTACAATGTGATTTGATTCGTAAAGATATGAATAGGGCAGTAACATTGCTGACGTACCCTGTTGCACTGGCCACAGTGTGCACTAACAGGTGCACTTGGCTCCCTATTGCACCTCTCTCTTGCACATATGCAAAATATCCATATTGTCCAACTCCTCAACCTCAAATCAGGAACGCAACCACTCATCTGCTTTTACACTGGCCGGCACCGTGGAGCCACGTCCGTCATGTTTTTGTCTCTTATGAGGCCAGATCTTGTGGTCACATGAGACCAACGAGGTTACAGCTTCACACGACCCACGGGAGATTGGAAAATATTAAAAGACCAGGCCCTGACTTTTATGAATCGATATTGGATTGCCTTTAATTAAGATCAATCTGAAATGGAGAATCGATTTTTTTTTCAGTCCAGCCCATGATGAAACTATTAATTATTCCCTGAATCTGTGCAGACCATAACTTTACTGTTTCGGTTCAGTGTCATAGAGTCATTTCAGTAGCAGCAGCTGGTTCCAGAGAAAAACCCACTGTTACGCCACCTGCTCACTGAAGCACCAGTGTTTATGTCCCTCTGGGATGAGGACATTGGTTCTTAATGTAATTAGGTTTCTTGGCTGAAGAAAACCTTTTTTTCTATCCACATTTTGCCAATAAGGCTTGTTAGGTTAGTAAAGAACTGTAATCAGTGATGAGAGCATCGTGGCCCTCAGCCAAAGGAGGAAATGGCTTTTCTAAATGCACAGGATGAGGTGTCTCCCCCTTGAGAGCGCACTGATTGATGTCTGAACATGTGACTCCGTGAATAACCGTTTGCCCTCTGTACTCACCGGAAAGACATTAATAACAGCTTCCAGCCAACACATTGTGCGGATGTTAATAGATGCTATATTAGGAAAAACACACATTCATTATAATCAAAATGTTGCATAAACAAAATGAGACAATAAGCTGTGGTTCTACTGGCCAGTTTGTGTGAAGTGCTGACGGTGTGAGTTGGTCCTTTAAAGGAAATTAATGCTCGCTGCTATTTCCTGCTCCCTTCGAAAACATGGCAAGAAGGAAACGCATCTGGGCTTATAAAAACAGATTGAACAGGGATGTTTTCTTTTGCCCTGAATTAGGCTGTGTCGGTAGCTCTGAGAGAAAAAATCCTGCTGTAAACATGTTTACTTAGTACAGCTGTGGTAGTTTGCCCCACAAAGAGGAATCCTGTAATGGGAATATGCTGTACATTGATATCACCATGTTGGAAAATGTTTTGTGGAGCTAATGAGTGTGTTCAGAAAGCACTCCACGTCTACTGCTCACATGTTTACTTACACCAGACGTGAACTCTGCTTGGCAGCTGCTGAGCAAACACCGCAGCACTTGCTTTGACGTACAAGCACAGCATCGGAGCCTGTCAGTTTGCAGGGTTGATGTAGTTAGTAGCATGAAGGACCCTGGACCTTCTGCCATGAAGGATCCAGCACAACACAACACAACAGAGAGTTAGACATCATAAGGCAAAACACTCTGTTTTTGTTTTCTTTGTTAAATATTCACTTCATAAAAGTCCTATATTCAGTTTTACTTCAAAATAGATCAGTTACTAAGGAGGTAAAGTACAGGATATCTGCATGTGACTTAAATGGTCAGTGCAGACCCTGTTTTTATCTGTGGATAAAACATGGCTCATGTATGCAAATACATAGCCTCTGCACTGACTGAGCTAATTCTCACTTCTTTATATACTGTGTAAGACTACATATTTCTTTCCATAATAACTATAGTCATCAAATAAAAAAGGTTGTGATAAATGGATAAAATTGGGTTAACTTGTGTGATTTTATTTTCTAATACTGTATTTTCATGAATTACCCAGATGTGAAAGTCTGTTTTTGGTTGATCCAATGAACTTATGTCATAACGATGAGGTAAAATTATCACAGCTGCTCACAAGGTTAAGACTGAATTTTCATCCTCAAGTTATTTCTTTACTTTGTTGCCACGATGTGTCAGTAAAATAGTCCTGCTCACTGCTCCAACACCACCAGAGATATGTCAGTGTAAAGAGAAATCTAGCTAAGACCCAACATTTTAGACTGTCCTTTTAAGACATTTCATTACCCCCTTCTCACACACACACACGCACACACACACACTCAATAAACACACAGTTTAAAAACCACACACTTGTCCTCATTTATCACGATAAACTGAGCCACAAAAATGCTCCACATAACTGAGCATCAAATTGATTTTTACCACTAATCCTGAGCTGAGCGCAGCTCTGAGGAGGAGTTGGGGATCTGGTAAACAGGTTATTTTTAACCTGTAACTCCCCTTCCCTAGGCAGGCCAGAGGTATTCATCATCTGCTGTGAAGGAGCCATCTTGTCCTGACACTTCTCAGTACTCAGCCAGCTGGGGCTTGTGTTGTTATTCCTCCCTGAAGTGTTGATGTGCTCAGCTGACTGCAGATCACAGAGACTCTTCTGCAGATACGGTGTTTCTTAGTGTAATGTAAAATAAATGAAGTCCATAAAAAACTCCCCCAGCTCTTAGTTTAAGGGCAAGTTTATTCACATCCAACACATTTCCTCATTTTAGTCCTAACACTGTGAAATGACTCAATCACATCTCACAGAGTTTTTAACTGTGAGGCTGATACCAATATCAATATTTAGGAAGAAAAAGATTTGTTTAATATTGGTAATGTTTAAGTAAATGCAACACAGATATGACACATTAGAATCAGGTTTTCTAATGAATTTTGACTAAAGTTTTTATTTGTCACACCAGTACATGATACTGATAAGTTCAGGCTGGCCAATATATAGGTCAGGCTCTGTTTTTAATGTTTCCCAGTTAGTATGAATTGTTTCCATTGAAAATAACTCTCATAACCCAAAGAATTCAGATTAACCAGAACAGTGTTTTTTAGGTGATTATTTTTTTCATTGGTAAAGCATCTGTTTTATCAGACTGATATTTTAAGAGAAAGAATAGAAAAGAAAGAACCTATTAATCATTTATGCCTCCACGCTGACAACAGCCAGAGCCAGAGGCTCTGTTCAGGGTTAGGGTTAGGGATCATCTGTCCATCCGTCCCGTTCTCATGGACGCAATATCTCCATTACTCCTTCACAGAACTAGAAATTTGGCACAAATATTCAGTTGAACTGAAAGAGGACCTGATTAGATTTTTTCGTGGTCAAAGGTCAAAAGTCAACGTCGTGGTGACCTCACAAACCACAGTTTTGGCCTTGTGAACGTAATTTCTCAGTAACACCTTTACCTTCACCTCTTCAAATTTGGCACAAACATCCATTAGGACATAAGGATGAAGTGATTAGATTTTTCAGATTACATGGATGTAATTTGAAAGTAGTCTGAGCGGACAATTGCAAAGCAGTAATTCTAGTTGTTAACTTGGGTGAATAAGCCCTTTAAGGCGTAATACACAGCAAAAAATTACAGTATGCTCTGCACCTTTTTAATGCTTTCAGGAGAGAATGAAGTGTTCATACATCATGCATTACTGAAAATAGTGTGTACTACAGCACTTGTTATTGGAAAACAGCAATGCTCCACTTCTATACTAGATGGTGCACTGCAGTTGGTACACATGAAATGCGTGTTTTTATCATTTTGTACCAACAGGAAATGATAAAGATGTGTCCATTGGAGATTTCGGGGGATATGATGCCAAAAAAGACAAAACAAAATCGTTTTCCAAACATCCAATACTTTTTTTCTGGATCTTTCTGAGCTGTCTCTACACCATCCACCGTTTGTTTGCATTTTTATTGCAAACATGAGGAGTTTCTTTTTATGCATTATATTGCGCAACAGTGTGTCTATCAACTGCACACTCAAAAACAACTTTTTGTTTTACATACAGACGGTTCGTGGTGCACTTGATTTTGTAGGAGTTGGGTCACAGCTAAAATCAGCTGCAAAGGCACTACAGAGAATCTCTGTGCACACATTGTTTGAGTTCATGCAACCAGTAAAACAGGATCCATGCTGTACTTTTCCATGCAGAGATATTCCACGACAGCCGTGGCAGTGAACTCTGGTTGCAGCTTTCACTTGAAACGACATGGCTTCCAGGAAAATGCTGATGTTTGTCCTGTGGCTGAGCTGCTCGCTGGAGTTAGTCCACTGCTATTATCCTGTCCCTCAAGCGCAGCCTCAATAGCAAACTTGACTCATAACAGCTGCAACACAGAAGAAAGCGAAAACAGATCTTTACGGTATTAAAAAAAGGATTAGGGAATGTAATTATTCTCCCTTCCCCCTCTCTGTCTCCCTGCAGTGCTCACCCAGAGACGCCCACACCTCACGGGCTGCGTCTCCAGCAACATGGAGACTTTCCGCTGTGGATGGAATGTCGGCAGTTTCCAGAACCTGTCCAAACCTGGAGACCTTCGCTTATTCTACCTTAACATGAAGTGAGGGGTGAAAGCACTGTCATCACTATCAGAAATGATGTCAATCTTTTTAAGATATATGCATGAAAGAAACTGATAATTACAATTATAGACATGGTGAACATGGTAAACATGGTGCATAAATAGACTCAAGGCAGAGTTACAAACAGAATCTCATTCAACAAATGATGGTCCTAAGGTTGTAATACAAAGGAGTCTATAGATGTTATAACCTGCCTGTAATATTCATATTCATACTTTGATATATAATTTCACATTATAGCATTTCAGCTTTTCCTTATTTAGTTTCCAGCTACCATCACATAGTATCAGAGTCAGAAAAAAAAAAAACTAATGAAACCATTTACTCTGACCCACCGAGATAATGAAGACACACACACACATATACACATAAAGAAACTAAATAGAAAATGTGAGTTATGTGGAAAGTTAGTTTATACATATATGTCTAATAAGGAAAGAAAAAAGAAGCCCCAGTCGTTAGAAAATGCATGAAGATTTAAGAAATTGTACGTTTTCCCTCTGAATGTGGTAGCGAGCTCACTGCTTTTAGAACCAGACTGTGTACGTTGTGTCTAACCTTGCTCACCTACGGCACCTGTTCACACTTTGCTGACAAGGCAAAAGTCCAGTTCAGGGTCACACTCAGCTGCAGTGTTGTTACTTTTAAAGTGTATGACTTGGGTCATAGTCAGGTTTTACTGATTATTCAACCTTAAATTCTTTTAAGCACAAAGTTTGGTAAGACTTCTCAAAGAAGCTGGCTTAAATTGTACAAGATATAAAAATGGTATAAGACATATTGAGCTTTCGATACACAGACAATATTTATTAGTAGAATAAATCACAGACTGTGTAACGGATGTAGTTGCCATGACGTCACCCATAGGTTTCTGAGGAATGGTTTTGAAGCTCAGAGTGGGCTGCTCCGCTGTCACCATCTTGGCAGAGCCTTACTCAACCTAACTCCCTGCTAATCCAAAATGGGCAAAGAGGAGGTGTGTGTGTGTGGTCAAGACTTTGGTGCACGCCAGTCTGTGGCAAGCACATACTCATTCAACTGTCACTCAAAGTGGCTACACTCTCAATTATTAATAAACCTTAAGTTATGTTTAAAAAGAAAACACATAAAATTGTCATGAAGTAGGAAATTAGCCACAGAGACCCTTGGTGTTGTTTGCACCAGGCTGTAAACATGTTTATTTCTGCTGTAAAGTTGGACATTTCAACATGGGAGTCTGTGGACTGATTCACTGTTGGAGCCAGACACTAGTGGTCATAAGGCTTGGAATCAGTTCATTGTTGGTTTTGGTATTTTTCATGCAATTTGTTCCCAAAGAGTGTCACCAGCTTTATCATATCAGTTGTAGTATCAAGTCAGTTAGTCAAGTTTAAGGGCTAAATGTGTGCACTCACTTTGTTAAAACACTCACCACAGGGAGCTATCTCATCTAAATATTTAGAAACTTTTTTGTTGGATAGATTTTCAGATTGAATGAAGAGCTGTTTCCTGTCACCTCCTTCCTGACCCCCCCCCACCTCACAGACCCTCCCTTGCCTCTCCTAAAGAGTGGATTGAGTGCCCTCACTACAGCACTGACCGGCCAAATGAGTGCTTCTTCAATGAGAACCACACATCCATCTGGACGTTTTACAGTGTCCAGCTCCGCTCAAGGGATCAAGCCGTCCTCTATGACGAGAATCTCTTCTATGTTCAAGAAATTGGTGAGTTTACTGCCTCACTGCTCAGCCATCACTGTTCAGATTATAGAAAAATGTGTTAGAACTGAATAAATGTTCCTTAGGACCCAAATGCAGAACTAAGAAAGATTTGATTGTGGAGACCTGTTGGGTTGCTTTGGGCTGGATGACTGTAGGGCAGCTGAGGAGTGGAGGTTCTGGGAAAATGGCTGCTGGGCTGATGAGGTGGTGGTGGCAGAGGGACACACCTGGAGCCTTGACCAGGACCATGACAAAATGATTAAAAACCTGATTAACAAGTCTACATAGCAGTACATATGGTCAATTTCCAAAACTGAGGCCATCATGATGTCCTATTTGCATTCTGGCTGCCTTTATCTGTTTGTTTCTCTCCTCTACTGGTGTTGCTAAAAATCCAGATTTTACAACCACAACGTCGTCTGACAAAATCACCAAACCCCAACATTAAAGACAAAGACTGTGCTGTTACTTTCCTTGTGAAATGACCCCTCAGAGAGAAAGTCAGAACCAACAGAACATCGTTCTAGTTTAGTTTCTCACACTGTGTACAGCCTCTGTCTGGGTAAGTAACTGCTGACGCAAAGAGAGGGCTTTACTGGCAACTCTCTTCTAAGTAGCACAGGTGTTTCCAAAGTCAGTGGACTTAGGTTCTTTTTGAAAAGAAGTCTCTAAATGTAGTGGAAAAAACACCCTCTTAGTAGAACCTGTTGGCACCAATTCATTTTGAAAACGCAACAGCCAGGCCAATGACCACCTGGTGGCACAATAATCACTCAACTCTATCACTCAGTCAGTCAGTCACGGAGCTTTGCGATTATAGGGCTGACTCCACTGCTACAGTCAAAAACCAGCCAGTGTCGCTGCTTGTGTGGCTGACTGGTCTGCTCGTACTGTAGTTGTCAATCTCATCGTCACAGGTCACAGGTTTTGTTTTGCAGTGATGTTTCCCATAGTCTTCTATAATGTGTACAGCCTGTCTTGCACTGGCTGGGTGCTTTTCTGTATTTTTAATGTCTACTCTATATGCCCCTTTTAAAATTGCCTGAACATGAACTTGAGGATTTCTCATATTCCAAGCTGTTGAAAGTTGAAAGTTTTAAATTCTGAGGATAGGTTCCATTGCTGTTGATAAAAGTACCCTAACATTTTCTGTCCTGTAGTGAAACCTGATCCACCCGTTGGCCTGAACTGGACGCTGCTGAACGTGAGCATAACCGGCACTTACTATGACATCATGCTGAGCTGGAAACCCCCTCAGTCTGCAGATGTGGAGATGGGATGGATGACGCTGGAATATGAGATCCACTATCGCAATGTCAACTCAGACCAGTGGAAAACGGTGGGTGTTTACTCAATTTTTTTTTATGTTGTTCTAAATTAAAGCTTCATTTAAGTTGAATTATTATATTATGTTCTATTTGTTAACCTCAGCTAATTTTAGACTCAATGACTCTCATATATCTTATATAAACATATTTTCAAAGGAAACATGAATGTTTGGTAAAGGAGAGGACTGTGATGTAACACTGCTTCAAGTATTTCAACTTCATTTTCTCCACTGCAGGTCAACCTTGTGAAAAGCACACATCGCTCCCTTTATGGGCTTCAAACTAACGTCAATCATGAAGTTCGGGTTCGTTGCAAAATGCTTGGTTGGAAGGAGTTTGGAGAATTCAGCGATTCGATTTTCGTCCACTTCTCATCTAAAGGTAAACATTCATTGCTATGTTTACAGGCACGGAGGACAAAGCTGGTACAAGTACTGTTCTATCGATTTTTCAGTTTTACAAGAAAACAGGCTGCAGCTGAATACCTTTGTTGCTATGAATAAACCTTTTTATATTCCTGCCTACAGCTCAACCCTCTGCCCTTTTCACTGAGCATCATTAGCTGAATACAGCATATAAAAAAAAGGAACAACTCAGTAATGATCTGTTTGATTTACTTAACTGAGTAATCATAATGTACCTATGTCTGAACCAGCCCCAGTTTATGCTCAGACATGCCTAAGTATTTGAAGATTTGGCCTTGACAAGCCACAGAAATGTGCCATTTCTTCTTCTGGCTTAAAGTTCAATTAATATTGTGCAAAAGCAGCGTTTTATTGTAGTTCTGTAACATTAATGATTGAACTATACACTTAATTTTTACTGCATATCTTAAACTGGTAATTACACAAATTGACTTTGTGCATGTAACATTAAAGGATAGGTTCACATTTTTCAAGTATTTTTTTTCCACAAAGGTCCTATAGTGTCTGAATAAAGCCATATATAACAAATGTTCACATTATTAACACCCACTATTGATGTGGTATGTCTGAGGGACAAAAAGCCTTTCTTTAAAAGGATAAATGAAACAGTGTTAAGTATCCATGTCTGGACAGCTTCTGTGCGTCACACACTTGTCAACTTAAAACTTGAACATAGCCTTTTTTATTTTTTTCAGTATGATTTTATTGAATACGTGTGAATTTTGTGATTTGTGTGTCTCTCCTTTCCCAGTGTCTAGATTCCCTGTGGTGGCTTTGCTGATCTTTGGTGCCTTGTGTTTAGTGGCCATCCTGATGTTAGTTGTCATATCACAGCAGGAAAAGTAAGTATTTCACAACCCTGAGGATTTCTGTGCAGAACAAAAAAAAAAAAAGAACCCTAGAGAAATGAGGGGGAGAATGAGGCTGCTCCTAGACCTTGAAAAACCTCAGATTATGTCCCCACTGCTATGTCTTACAACATGTTACTTTTGCTAAGTTTACTCCTGGCGTCTACACAACTGCAAGTTCTTGAGCCCCAGCCGACACAAACAATCTTAAAATCAACATGAAGTGTTTCTGACTTTGTTGTCTTTGCTAGCAGCAAATAAACTTTGCTTTTTAAGGCTTCAACTGCCTTTACTGTCCCCCCCTTCTGCAGACGGGACAGTCTGCTTCCTGTTTACACTGGCACCGTGCATGCTCAGTGTGCGTAAATGCTCATGTATGTATTTTCAGGTGTGTTATTATGGATTCTGACACAAAACGGTTGCCTGAATGGAGATTAATTTCATTTTAATACGCTGTTTTAAAATGTGAATGTAGCCTCAGTGTCTGTTATCAGAGGTGCCATTCAAAGGTTAGAAACAGTAAGACTGTCCGTAACTGCAGTGTTTCTTGTTTCATTAATTATCATTTTCCCATGTTCTCTTTACTAAGGTTGATGGTTATTCTGTTGCCTCCTGTTCCTGGACCTAAAATAAGAGGAATTGACGCTGAGCTACTAAAGGTATTCAGCCTGTTCAACCACACGATGATGCTGGACTATGGCTTCTCCTGACTCATAAGCAGGTCACATTATAAAGTGTATAAAGCAGGTGGGACTGGAAGCTTGGGGACCATTTGCAGGGTTTGCACGGTGAACTATGGCAGCTGACCAGCTAAAGGCTAACTAAAGGCTGGCTTTTCTGAGCTTAACTCATTAGCTTGTTAGCTTAGTTCAGTCACCGAAGGGACTAAAGTTTGACACAGTTTCAACATAAGAGCAGTTTTTTACTCCAACAGATCGGGCTCATAATAAGCAAGTGATGAAACACAGCCAATAAGCTACAATAGCATCTTGTACTTTTGACTCTTGCTTGCTGATGCTGAAAAGGTTTACCAGCTGAGTTGAAGTGAACACAGATCCACTGCCCGGTTGAATCTAATCTCCCCGAGCAGCTCCTCTGATGGTGGCGATTACATTGGCATGAACTCAAGCTTTTTGACTTTTTGACCCACAACATTAAAACTGACAACTAGTGTTGTGGTTGATGAGTGTATTTTCTTTATCTCACAGAAAGGGAAGCTGAGGGAGTTGACATCCATCCTGGGTAGTCCCCCTGATCTGAGGCCAGAGCTGTACAGCGACCCCTGGGTGGAGTTCATTGATCTGGACATTGAGGAGCAGAATGACAGACTGACAGAACTGGACACAGACTGTCTCATGGAGCGCTCCCTATCCTCCAACTGCTCCCCCCTGTCCATTGGATTCAGAGATGATGACTCGGGCCGTGCCAGCTGCTGCGACCCAGATCTTCCCATCGACCCGGAAGTGTCACCTTTCCATCCTCTCATCCCAAACCAGACCCTCAGTAAAGAACCATCATGCGTGGCAGCCTCTGAGCCAAACTCCCCAGTCCAAAGCCCAACTGCTGAGGAGCTTCATTTTGTAGCTGCGGGCAAAGAGGCTTTATACACTCAGGTAAGCGAGGTGAAATCATCTGGCAAGGTGCTGCTCTCACCTGAGGAACAGACTGAGATGGAGGAAGCTGCTCGCAAAGACTCAGAAAATGACATTATGATGGAGAAGGAGAAAGAAAAGAAAGAATTTCAGCTCCTTGTCATGAATGCAGATCACGGAGGTTACACCTCAGAGCTCAACGCAGGGAAATTTAGCCAAAGATTGTCCGCAGGGAATGTGAGTGAGCCCTGCCAGACAGGAGAGTGCTTGACACCTTCATCCCTATCGCCTTACTACAAATCAGATACCACCACCATGTCCCCGCTACCCCCTGCTCCTGTTTACACCGTGGTAGAGGGTGTTGACAGACAGAACAGCCTCTTACTGACACCAAACTCGACACCTGCCCCACAACTGATAATTCCAAAGGCCATGCCCGCACCAGACGGCTACTTGACCCCTGAACTTCTGGGAAGCGTCACCCCATAGATCAGCAGTGCACTGCACAAAATTAAGACTATTCAATCAAAAGTAGAGATTAGAGTAGGCTTTGGAACAGCCTTGGAGATTGATTTTCCCAAGGTTGTGTCTGAATGTGACATTGCCTACAATAGTTGGGGGGTGGGCATCTGTGCCTGTCCTGCCACCACCTATACCTCCTTTGACCTACATCTTCACCCTTTGAAAAGTTCTGTCAGGTCGACATGGCCGGAAGATGGGCATGAAACCCGAAGAGGGCACAGGAGTGTGTTTTACTGCAGCCGTGCAAAGGTAACCAAAAGGAAATAACACAAGCTGGGGCTGGGAATTGCTCTCAGTAATTCAATACTCTGACACACACTACTTCTTTCATTTATTATTAATAAATAATTATGATTGTTAAGGGTGCATTGATCAATTTTTGGCCACTAGATGACAGAGACTCAGTCCTAACATATAAGAGCCTTAAAAGTATTCAGTTCTCTTTACATATCTTTACATATCCGGCAGACAAAGAGAAATTCTTTAACTTATTTAGTTGTTTAGTGTTTCTGTCACCATCATTTGTAACTCTTATCTGTTATCTAATATGAACTTAAAGAGACTTAAAAGATGAGTAGAGCTGCAGAGTTGCTGGTTGCTCTCTGTTGTGTTGTCACTTCAACAGACACCACTAACATTACAGGTAGTCATGTAAAAAAATTGACTAATGTAGCTTGAAATGAGAGAGAGAGAGAGAGAGAGAGAGAGAGAGTTTACTTGTACGGGCTTATTCCTGACATTTTGTACATATAAAACTTTTTGATAAAATCAGGTAATGTGCATTGACCCTGACCCTTTTCATCATTTCAGTGTTGTCAAGTCTTTTCAGTCTTTCAGATTGACATTACCACAATGAAAAGGTTATTTAACCATTAAAGTATTACTCAGTCTTATTGGAGTACATATCATGTTGTTGCCAACGCAAAAACCCTTCAAAATTCTTAAAATCATCAACTGGAAAATACAATATTAAATGCTGAACTCACTTTATTGCCATTACACATTGTGTTATTACTATGGTCTAAACTGTGAATGTTTTTGACTGTCAGTCTTGGCCAGATCATTTCAGTCGATGTTCTAAGTGCATGGGGTATTGATTGATTTTTGTTTTTCATTTTTCAATCTTGCATATTTAAAGGTTGGGATACGAGGTCATCAGTATAGAATTTTACAATTGGTGCATTTTAACTGTTCAAAAGTGTTACAAATAAACAGTTTTTATACTTTTGTTTTTGTCTGACTTGTTATTAATCTCAGTTGTTGATTTTCACAGCATAGATTGCTAAATGTAACTTTATCTTATTTAGGTACCAAATACAAGTAAACAAATATTTTAGTGAAAAATACTTAATTTAGAAAATAATGCATCAATTTGAAAGTGAAATATCTCAATAACCTAAAAAAATTCTTGATATATTTCATATAGTAATAATACTATTTATATTCCGAACCATTGTTTTAATTGAAATAAATTTATAATTTATCTGCGCACGAGCCATAAGCACGGGCAAGGCCGTTAGGAGCTCGTGCTCTACAAGCTAACCGTAAACAGCGAAACATCTAAGCTAGCAGCTAAAGAGGATTTATATTGTCTATCTTAAACTTTTAATGTCGCTTTAAAGGAAACAGCGGCGGTAAAACGATCATTTATTAACCAGTGTTTTTCTCTTTCTTGGACCAGAACCATGACAAAGTCACACTGTGTTAATCTCGACAGGTTTCTGGAGGAGTTTGCTCAACTAGAGCGGGTAATGTAGCTCGTTTACCCGGAACAATTAGCTTCAGGGATAATTATGGTCGTCTGAGCCTTTTGATTCAAGTGACATCTTTTCAGTGTCTGCCGTTTTATTAAAGAGTCGAGGTTTGAGGAGGAGGTGAAAGACAAGTTAATACTGGTTCTTCCTATCAAGAGAATTACAGGGGCAAAACTAATTTTAAAAGAAAACAACATACTTTTCATTTTACATAATGTCACTGAGGTTATATGTTTATCTAATGTTACATCTCAATATATGTCCATCAGTTTCTATTATGTTAGATAAATAGGGGAATTGTACTATTGCAGCAGCCAAGTCGCATAAAATAAAAAAAGAGACAACATACAACAAAAAGCATTAAAACAGTAACTGGGTCACACAGACAATCTGTCAACAGAGACCGAACTGAAACTATGTTATGTGAAGTATGAAGAGTATTTCTACTCACATTTACTTTAATCCAGCAGAAAATTACAGAGGTTAATGGCAAAAACAACGTGCTGGAAATCATGCTGGAGGATGCCAATAGACTCATGAAGTTCTATCTGACCAAGGAGAAAAGTCTGATCGAGGGTGAGTTGTCTTTACATTTAAAAACAAGAAGTTCACATTTACTTTACTTTACATTGCTTTCTAATTTGATATTTCTTTGTCTCCCTCTGCTGGAGCTTTTCTCAAAAGACAGTACTCATTGTCCCCTTGCAGCTCGGTTACAGCAGAGCACACAACTCTCACACAACTTCAGCTGTTTCCAAGCTGCATGGAGAAGGGAAACTTCTGACTGTCAACACCTATAACAACAAGAACAACACTAGGGAATCTCATTTCTAATACATTGTCATGCAAGTCAACATTAAACGACAGATTAACTTCAATGACAATAGCAGCAGTGACCTTGATGGTGACTGTGCTGTGTCAGATAGTTGAATATTATTTGCACAGACAGATTTAACTATAATTTGTACATAAAATACTATGAGTTTTAGTTTCAGGTTGTGTTAAGGAAGTTTTTAATCACAGAAAATTAAGCGATCCATTGGTAGAATACATTTAAATGGTTTTTATAAACTTTCTGTCCCTCTTTGGGTTTTGTTGTTGTTTTGTTAACTCAAACCATCCATAAGAACAATGCTAATCCTATTGAGTAACCTGTTGCAGAGAGAGACAGCCTTCTCGTCACAGTAAACGGACTGCAGCAGACTCTGCAGGAGCAGTGCCACCTCAGAGGTAACTGTAATAACCAGCTAAACATGTGTATTTGAAAAAATACAATAATATAATCCCTGGTCATTTAAAAAAACTCGCAATAGACTTTTTCAGGGAGAGATCCTTTAGTGCTCACTAGAGAGAATTTACAATACAATTACAATAAACAGTCTTCTGCTACTAGATATAATGATGTTGCCATTGTAGGTGTTTCTTTTAAGTGAACATGTTTCATGGTACTGTAACAGTGTAAATTCTTTTTAAGGATTTATTTAAATAATAAACCTATAATTCATGTTGCAGTGGAGAACGAGAGACTGAAGAACAATATGTCAGGCTTGAAACGACAGAATGAGAGAGCAGCAGAGGTAAGGACTGAAGCAGGAGGTAAAATTAATGAAGCTGACCTTTTTCACAGCAGACTTTTTGACTTGTCATAGAAGTAAAGCACATGTGGTAGAGGTCAGGTTGAAGACAAAACAGTGGCTGTAAACACATTTTAATGGTTTTAGATGTACTATTTACTGAAGTTAGATTGATCAGTTGAGTTCCTTCTCATTAATACTTTAATGACTTCCGAAACCTTTAAAGTAGGTAGCAATGCTAAATCATTGCCCAACTTAAGCATCAGTCAGTGATGTGGTGTGTGTGTGTTGTCTTCAGGACAGAGAGGCTGAGATCCAGAGGCTGGTCTGTAAAATGAAAACAGAAGAAGAGAGACACAAGAGGGATCTAGAGGCTGTGAGGCAGCAGTTCAGGAGAGAGGTGGAGCAGGCTCACAGGGAGGCTTTCACTCAGTGTAAGGCCTCACACATCACTCAGCACACGGCCACAGTGGCCCAGCTCTTTTCATTATAAGACAAACAGCTACACACATACTTGTTGGCAACATGTGTAACTGTAGTTAATGACAAAACTTGCTGACTCACAGTTTATTCTTCGTTTTTCTGTGATGCACAATTCAACTTCTGTTTTTCAGTTAAGCATCAGAGCAGCGCAGCAGAACGGAAAATGAATTAAAACCAGAAAAGCAAACCAACAGTGTTTAAGATGAACCCGTATTTGGCTGGTACCTGCTCTTTTATTTCCTGACAGTGGAAGCCAAAGATTTAGAAATAAAGAAGCTATTGGAGGAAAGGGATCTGAGTCTGGAGGAGGTGAAGAAGAAGCTGAAGGATCAGGAGAGGGAGAGACAGAGTGAGCTGCTGAAGTTACAAATGGAGGTAAATGAAAACTGATGTGGATGAAGTGAACTAAGGACACTGAACACGATGATGATTATGTTTTACATGATTCTGAAATACACATTTATTTATAAAAACACCAAAAAGTTTTCTTTTGGTAAAACAAGAAAATTTTCCTTTCTATATTAATAATCTTGTATTTAAATGAAGATTTCTTCTATTTCTCTATTACAGTACAAGAGTTTCTTAGGGCTTTAAAAGATTAATAAGTAAAATCTTCTCTCCACGATGTAGAAAATATAATAATTTGTCAGATAATTGCTTAGTTGAAGAGTGTGTCTGCAGGAGGGTCACGTCTAGTTTCATGTCTGGATAACATGACACAATCCGCAGTAGTATTTTCTGAAGCGCTCGGTGAAACTAGCAGAGGAATGATTTTGAGATGTGCCCAGCTCTTCTGTGGTCTTGAGTGGCCGGTTTCAGCTTTCCTAAGTTTATTGGTGCTTTGCTCTGTATGTTTTGGCAGTTTGGTGCAAAGTTAGCCAGAGTTCAGAGTTCAGCTCAGCGGAGCCAACAGCAGCAGCAGCAACATGGCTCCAACCTTCTTCCTCAGAGTGTGTTCAAGAGGGTGAGCATCCACAACATCCTACACTGAGCCTTCGATATCCTCCCTCTCTTTTCCCTTACACAACTTAATTAACACACACAAGACACATTTGAAGTGGTAGCTAAACTGTCACTCCAGTGGCCAGATGTATAAATGATGCGTACACACAAATACCCACACGTGAATCAGTATTTATATACGTAGACTGAGCAGTGAGACTGTGGCACCTCACACATTCTTCTGACCATGCCCACACATGGTTTTTTAGAGCGAGCCAAGTTAGTTGCAGTGAAGTTCACAGAGCTGCATTCATTAGTGTCATTATTAGCTTTACTGTTTACACAAAAAACGATATATACACACATAGATAACTTTGTCTGTTCAATGTCTTGTTTAACCTTGTTTAATATTACATCCTCATTATTTATTGTGACACTCTGTAAACTGTCGAGGTGCTATTGCAGTATTCACTGATGATTTACTGACAGTTTCAGAGCCCCTGTAGCCTGATGAAGACGTCTCTTTTGACATATGAAGTTTAGAGTAAAACGGGACTTTACAGTTGAAGTTATTGAAGTTTACTGATGAGCTCAGTTTCTTTTTTGTGGTTCTTTTCTCAGCCATGCCTGATAACTTTTGTCTGTAAACTGGTGGGTTTGTCCTCATTCATGGTTAATGAGGCTCATGAATGTGTAAAAGGGAATCATGTGTACGCTCACCTTTATAACTGACCAAATGGGTGTAACTGATGTTATTGATGTTTGAGCCTGCAAAATGGTTGGTGTTGCGAGAGTGTCTCCTTTGGAGCAGACCAAACTCCCTTTGGGTTTGACTGCATGGTTCTTACTATTAGTTCCCTTCCTTCTCAGTAATATAAGGCCAAGGCTAAGAAGAAGTTTTTCTTTTCAGTTTTTAATGAATAGAATAGCCTGAATGTAAATTCAGACGTATGAGATGTTTTCTCTCTATTAATTAAACAGCACTTTGAAGGCATCACTTTTAGTTCTGGGAAACTATTGCAAACTATTAACTACGATTAACTACTATGAACTACTGAAATCATCAGTGATAATGAAAACTATTTGTTTAGCCATAGAAGATGTTTAATTAGCAATTACTGAATAACACGGTCTGTTCATGCTGACAATCGTTTCCTGCTCACAGTCATTCACAAGAGCCACTGAATAAAGTCTTTTAAAACAGTGGGTGGTGTTTTCATAGGTCATCACTGTCAGCGCAGCTTTGTTCTAAGAAATGTGCCACATGCCTTGTTTATATAGCCTCTCTCTAAGTGTGCGTGTGTATTAACTGTGCGTGTGTCCTCAGAAGCTGCAGTTTTTCCAGGAGGAGAAGAACAAGGAGATTGCGGCTCTGCGTCAGAGAATCAAAGAGCTGGAAGAGAACCAGCGTGTTGGCCCCAATGACAGCCGCCTGAAGAGGAGGAAAATCTAGTTTGTTTAGAGGTTAACAACGTTAACAAGGTGTTGACCTGTCAGCTCTGCAGGTGCATGTTCCCCTGACTCACAGGGGGCAGCTGTAACTAAAGGGTTTTTAAATGTATATACTTGTGTTACAGTCTCATTTCAATGCAAAATGCAACCTTGTTGTTGACTTTCACTCTACTACCTCTTATGCACCATCACACCTGACCACACTTGCACCTTCATGGCCCTGCTGGCAGGTGATCAGTGTGCGGAGAGCACATTTAAACACAGGTCGTATTCCTGTCTGAGGCTTTAATCCAATCAGACGCCTGCAGGGAGGGGCTGCAGAGAGCAGAGGTGTTGGTGTAGAAGAAGCAACAGATAGCTTGATGGCCGGCCCCATTCAAGAAATGAAATCTGTTGATCTCCTTTCATTTAAAGAAAGAAAGAAAGAATCATTTAACTCTGACTTATTTCCCTTTTTTTTCCCTTTATGTCAAAGATCTTCAATTAATCTTGGCGTCAAGTCCACTTTCTGTAATTTGTGTTCAACAACTTCCTGTGTTTATGCTTCACAAAGCAGAAGTCTGCAGTGAGCTGCTTTTCTCAGTAGCAAAGAACTTGTAATAACGATATAATAACACTAACATAAAACTGAGTAATAATGAGCATTTGTTTGTATCTGCATGAATGTAGCGAAGTAATTACTTCTTCATGGAGTAATGAAGAAGTACTTCCCCTTCATTGATTTGAACTTAATACAGTGGTACAGAATTTCAGATGTTGGCAGATGTTTACGTTTACATGCAGTCTTACTTAGTCTTAGTCTTACTTACTTAGCTTAGCATAGACTGGAAACAACTAGCTTTGCTCTGAGCAAAGGCAACAAAATCACCTACTAGCACCATTCATGTCTACAAATTAACTTGTGTTTTTTTATTTTTACACAGAAACAAAAAACTGTGGATAAAAGGGAAACATTGTAGTTCTTTTCATGGTGGATTATGTTCAGGACTATTTTTTTTTTGGCTTGGTGTTACTTAAATTTGGTTAGTCAAGAATTTAGAGCTGAGACAATTGGTTGAGAAACAGACACTTGAGATGCTGATGATGATGATGATGATGAGATGATCAATCAGGCAGATGATCAGACTTGAACACAAACTACATATGGATTACATAAAAGACTAGATTGAGTTGCGCTCTGCTAAATGCCGTGTTGTCTTTCGATCATCGTGCCTCTGCTGTCCCTCCACTGCCGCTCACAGGGACAACACACCTGAATGAAGATTCTCCGCCTTGACCTCATGCTTTGTAATCTCTTTATCTGTTCTGTTCGGATAGTGTCTAAGGGGGACAGAGAGCTAATCTCTATAGGGACATTGGGTAATACTGTTGCATAACGTTTCATCTTCACAAAGGCCAGGAGATCAACCTTAGCTGCACAGCACAGAGAGTGTTCTCCCAAATCTACAACCCAGTGCATCCTGGTCCCATAAAAGCCGACTGTGTATGAACAGACCTACACGCCGGGCGTCTGTTGCATGTTTTTTGGCCTCATTTTTGTTTCCCTAAACTGCTGTTAAGCATTTGAAGGGATTGGAGCAGACCTAAATTAAAACCAGATTAGAGTTCATGACACCACCTTAATCCTTTGTCCTTCATTGAGGAAGAGACAGAGAGAGGTGAGCGGTGAGGGGTGTGGCCAGGGAAGCCCAGACTGGCTGTCCTCTAAAGTGATAGCTCAAACAATCGTGCCCCTTCCCCTCGCGAGTCCCTGGCCATCAGTGTACAGTGGTCTGTTGGAGAGGAAGGACAGGGATGGCAGTGTTCTGCTGAGCAGGATCACACTATTTGACATGTTTGGAGCAGGTGTGCAGAGGATCCTTTTTCCGGGTCCTAAAGGAAGCACACTTTTTTCCTTGATTTTGTTCCTTGCAATTGACATCATGACAGTGTTTTGATGCCGAACACCAATTTGGAAACTTGGTAAGGACATGAGAGTCTCGCTTTCTGCATCAGATTTTGTCAGATTTCACTTGTCTTTTTGCAGACATTTCAGAGTTACACTGAAATGGCTGCAAAGTTTCCTGTTTGCACTAAATTTATAGTAAAGTTTGTAAAATGTTTCATTTATTTAATATATTGATATTATAAGCTTCAGTGAAGCACCAGAGTCAATGGTGTTTATAGAGTATTATAGCTGGAAATATCAGGAACGTTAGACTTAAAGTGGTTAATAGGGAAAAGATTTAATAGTAATAATTAGGGTTTAATGTTGGAAATAACATACTTCTTAATTAGTATTTGTCATGTTTGCTTCCTCATTAAGACGAGGAGGCAAATGTTAATGATACGTCAATGAGTTGGATACATTTTACAGCTGCTTTTGACAATGTGATCAACTCTCACAAGCAAACTCTTTTTGGATCATGATACATTTCTTATTGCCTGAGGTGATGTAAAGTATTTCCTGTTTTGCTGGTTCACACTCAAGTGTACAAGCCACGGTCTGGTAATGACACACTGCCACTCTCTTGAAGTGTTGTTGAGGATGACTGATTCTTCTTCTTCTCTCCGGCCTGCTGCAGAAATGCCTGGAGGCCAGTACCAGGTCACGAGCACCAGGCTCCACCACAGCCTCTACAGCCTGACAGACAGCTCTGACACGGGCCCCGAGGATGAGGAGGCCGAGGTCCCGCTGCGACTCACCCCCCTGCAGAAGCTCACCACTGCCATGTGCAAGGATGAGAAGACCATCAAGGAGCTGATCATAGGCCGCAGGGTGGGCTTCTACAAGGTCCGGGGCGAGATCGGTTGTGGGACCTTCTCCAGGGTCAAGCTGGCTTTCCATGCTCTTACTAAAGGTAGGTTTGTAAAAAAAATAATCTCATCCAAACAGAAAAGCACCGCTGAACACCTGTCCCTTACATCTGTGGGAGTCACATCTTACGTTTGCCTGTGACCTTTGTCCTCATGATCACGTGATCACATGGAAACTATCACAGCTTAAAAAGAAGCAGAGGGGCTTGAACTGGAGGCAGTCAGGTGTTAAAAAGACAAGGTGGTATTTCTTATTCTGCATGTTTTTCTTAATTTGTACCTTCATCTGAAAGGACCCACCAGAAAACAACTGGTATGAGCCAACCTGACTGTATTCAATTCATTAGACTGTTGGCTCACTAGGCTGATGCACTGCCTGATCTACTTGTATCTACTTGAAACACAGATGCAGAAAAAAAGACAATTAAGTAAATTTGGAAAATAACCAGGGTGCGTCTCTGTGGTTCACTGTGGTGTACCACTAAGGTTCAGTCCCCCCCACTACTCTTTTCATCATTAGCTAATCTCCTATTTTAATTTTCTAAAGAACAGTTTAGGATGTAAAATGTCAAAAGTAATATAGAGCTTCAACTAACCGCTTCTTTCATAATCTGTTGGTCTAATGCTAACAAATGCAAGAGTCCAAGAAACATTTATTATTATTCAACAAAATAAACATTTTTTTTCTCCAATAATATAAAATAGAGAAAGCAGCAAATTCTCAAACTTGAGGATAGAACCAGACCTCCAAAGAATCCACTTTTTTTCTTGACTTTAATGATAAATCACTTAGTAAAATTGTTGATAATTGATCATAACTGATTAATGATTTAATTGTTGCTAACTAAAACAATGACAGAGTGGCTGGAAGTTTTGTTTTAGTTTAATAACCACTCATTTTGACCAATCAACAATCCAAGCATCCAGTAGTATTCAGCTAAGTAAATAAGTGAGAGTATTAAAATCCTCCGACTTGAGCCACTTAACATTTGGAAAAGATCAATCAATTATTCAAGTGATGACATTTCTGCCTCACATTTAGCAAGTCCCCAGTAGCATCTTCCTCTGTAGTGCAGTTCTTTTGCCACAACACACTGTTGACCACCCAACTGTTGTGTAATCGTCTGTTGTGTCCCCTTCGTAGACAAAGTGGCCCTGAAGATCCTGGATAAGACTCGGCTGGACATTCAGGCCCAGCGTCTGCTCTCCAGGGAGATCAGCAGCATGGAGTCCCTGCAGCACCCCAACGTGGTCCGCCTGTACGAGGTGGTGGAGACACCGAGCCGCCTCTACCTGGTGCTGGAGTACGCCGGCAGAGGAGACCTCCACAACAGGATCTGCAACGAGGGAAAATTTTCTGACAACAGCAGCAAGATCACCTTTGCCCAGATCCTCTCTGCCATCAAATATATGGTCAGTGACTAGGTTTATTTTGTTTTTTCCATGATGCAGTTTTATTGACATAGTTAAGCACTAAAAAGATTATCTAAAACAGTTTCAGTTCTTTACCTGAGACCTTTGTGTAATAGGCATGTTTGGTTTTTCAGGAATTAAACTCATCATAATTATCTCAAATCATGGACACATGAAGATATTTAATATATAAATTTAGACATATACTTTAGATCTAAATGTCCTTTTTCTATATGAAAAGCAAGAGAGATATGAGTCTTTTAGACCCTATCCTGATGTCTTCATCTGTGAAAAGGGGGTGGAGCTATGCAAAGTATAGGAAACCTCAAGGTGGTGGTGATAGGAAGTAGAGACACTGGAGATCTGGATGTGATGTGGACTCGGATGAGCTTGAGCTGACAGTGCACGTGAAGACTGGAGGTGGATGGTGGGGAGGAGGGTCACAGCAACTGACAAATCACAAATGACAGCATGAGCAGCAGAGGCAAGACTCAACAGATTTACACTGAGGCAGTTGACCGTTACTGCTGATTTAATGGCTTAAAGGCAAATGAAAGCAATAATCAGTGAACTGCACTGCTCTAATAAACCAGCAGCCATAACTAACAAACATTAATAGTTTACTTGATCTGACCTGATCTAACAAATATCATTAACTTACTCAAATAATGTATCTGATGCACATTCAACTTCAGGAAATACCAAATACAGTCTAACAGTCTGAGCAAGGCCTGATCCAGGACTCTTATCAGTTGAGATGAGGCCTAATAGGTTGAGGGGCTAAGCCCCGCCTTCCTGGGACTGGGCAGAAGTCAGGTTTTCGACAATATGATTGGCTGGGTGAGACTGTGCTAAATCTGTTACTGAAAACACCTGAAGCCAGAGAGAGAGAGAGAAAGACCTGTGAATGAAAAAGGCATAAAGAGAGTCCTGACCAGACACATAGACCTGTTATTGCTGCACAACTCTAGGTGCAATAAACACCATTGACTCTGGATTGAATCTATATTAGTGCGCAGGTTTTCAGGGCTCTGATATTGTGCATGCTCCCTTACTGGGACATTTAAAAGGGACTGAGCCGTTGAAGTGATATTGACTCAAAGAAGAAAGGAAAATGTTTGGGTCAGGTAGCTCCTTTTTACTGTTGTCTCTTAAAGTTGTCCAACATTTAGGCTTGTCTGCCATCTTATCAAGAGTTTGATGAAATGATCGATAACAATGTGGTCTGGGGCTTCACCCATCACAGGAACTACGTCCATGCACAGCACAAGAAGTTAGGCTTTAAACCCAGTCCACTTCGAGCCGGTTCTGTCAAACACAACGTTCACTGTTAAACACCTGAAAATAAACAGGCTTTAAAAATCTCGTTGACCTAGACGTCTTCCTGCGGAGCACACGTGGTTTACAAAGGTTTACAAAGCAGGACAGACTGACATGACAGGGTCATTTCATTTCTTTTCACTTCTAAGTTGTTTTGAATAGATTGTTTTGGAAAAAAGAAGAATTGTCTGATCACTTCGGTTTGATGGATTCTAATTCAACACAGTCATACAGTAATGAAGCCCTGATGAGTCAAACATCTCAGTAGTGAAGCTGGTTACTAATAGAAACTTTGGCCAAGACTCTTCCAGTACAGTCCAGGGCAGTTTCAAACCAAGTGTGTGCTTTGCTCCGCAGCACAACATCAACATCATCCATCGGGACCTGAAGGCGGAGAACGTCCTGTTCACCAGCAGCGGCTGTGTGAAGGTGGCCGACTTTGGATTCAGTACCCAGGTTTCAAACCGCAACGACGCCCTTGACACCTTCTGCGGTTCTCCACCCTACGCTGCCCCGGAGCTCTTCAGGGATGAGAGCTACCTGGGGCCCCCGGTGGACGTGTGGGCCATGGGGGTCCTGCTTTTCTTCATGGTGACCGGGACCATGCCGTTCCGCGCCGAAACCATGGGAAAGCTGCGGCGCTGCATCATCGAAGGCGCCTACAGTGTCCCCCCGTGGGTGCCTGGCCCCTGCCAGAAGCTCATCAAGGGCATTTTGAAGACAGTCCCCACCGAGCGCTACGCAGTGGACCAGATGATGGGCTGTGACTGGCTCTTACCTGTGGAGTTTCCCTGGTCGTTGGTGCCTCCAGAGCCACTGACCCCTTTGCAGAGCCTGCTGGACTCAGAGAGTGGGGACCTGGAGGAGATGGTGGAGGAGGTCAGGGGCTCGCTGGAGGAGCTCGGCTTTACCACGGAGCACCTACGGAACAATCAGCCCAAAGACAGCCGCAACCCCTTCACCGGGGTTTATCGAATCCTGCTGCACCAAGCCCAGAAGAGGAGGGGCTGCGACTGCCCCCCTGTGGTCAGAGGCATGGTGAGGGACCCCAAGAGAGAGGGGCTCCGGGCCTACAGGGGCCTCAGACACACCTCCAAGTTCTGTGTGCTTTCATAACAGACGGAGCATCTTCAGCAGTTTTTCTACAGACTTTTATACCAACACAACCAGAAGTCGTGATTTGTTTATTTGACATTCTGTAGTTTTTAATATTTTTTGATAATTTCATTTGACTCTTTCCAGCACAGCATCTTGTCGTAGCCTAACTGATCAGTGAAAGTGCCTCATGACCTCAAACAAAGGTGATAGTTGTGATCTGTATGAGTTTAGACTCATCCTGTAAAAGTTGTATTAACCACTGCAGAAAAATCAATGTACAGAATCTGTGGCTGTTAATCTGTGTTTTCAAGCCTTTTTAAACCTGAGATTCTTTTAAATGAAGCAACGCCTCATCCTTATTATCTTCCTGGGGCCCAGTGGGGGTCCCAACCCTCCTGTTGAGAACCACTGGTTTATTGTGGGATGTTCAGATTTGCCCCAAGGCATCAACCCATGTAAACTCGTTTTTGTGCAGATGATTTTGGCCTTTTCTTTTGAAAGCTACAGCAACAAATGTTTCTCAGAGAGAAAAGAGGAAGCTGTCGCCCGTTTAAAGCAGGTCTGTCTCCTGAAAAGTTGTTGATGAAAAGAGGAATAAAGGGATAGAAAGTGTGTGCGCGTGCGGAGCAGGTGGCTGCGCTCTGTTTACCAAAGTTTCACCAAGTGCCTGCGAGTAAATAATAATCCCGACGGCAGCTGGCAGGACACCAGATGATGGCCAGGACCCCCCTGCAACCGGCCCGAACCAGCCAGACCCAGCCCGACTGCCTCCCTCCGGCAATGGAAACTGACTCACCCCCCCCCCCCCACCACCACCCGGCTCCTCCCAGCCCTGCCCTGCCCTGGCCGACCCCCACCTGCAGGAAGCGGCAGATGGCGCGGCGTGGCTGCGGAGACATCTGCAGGCCAGACAATAGGCGCTCTGTGCGGACCGCTGGAGCTGACAGGCCCGGAGCTCCGCTATTGTGCGCTGCGCCATACACATGCAGATGAGGCTGCAAGAGGGGGGGGGGCGCAGTTTTTTTACTGACAACAGTGAGCAGATGACAGGCCTTAGCGCCTCCCATGCAAATTTAGCTGAGTTTTAAACTTTTGTTAGTTTCATAACCCCACGCCCCACCACACACACACACACTCACACATACACACACACACACACACACTCCATACACACACACACACACACACACACACACACACACACACACACACCTCAGCCCTCCCTGACCCCTGCTCCTCCATCCAAACACAGACACCTGCAAGGTCTGAGACCCAGGTTTGCCAGAGAAAGTGAAAACACAGCAGCGAGAATATCATCGAGTCTTTTATTAGGGATTTTCACTCACAGTGTCGAATGAGGAACTGACAAATGATGTTTCCAACATTGTTCCAACATGATCAGAATATCTCCAGTCAAATCTTCTTTTTCAACACTTCAACACTTCTTCATTTACACAATGAAGCGTCTATAACCTCATATTTTAACATTAACTTAATTTTGCCATTTTCTAAAGTGAAACCTTTAGAAAAGATACTTTTTTTCAACGTTTTTTTTTTCTTTTTTGTTTAAGAATATAATTTTTTTTTTGTCATTGTTAAATTTCTAAAGTGAAACCTTTAGAGAATTAAGACAATTCTGGAAAGTGGGAAACATTTCCGCTGACTGCAACTGTTGTGATGTTGCTCAGCAAAGAGGACATCTTTAAAAAGTCTCTTTTTAAGAAGGCCTCTTCCTCAGCACCGCTTCTTCTCCTGCTGCGCGTGCTTCAACGTGCGACATTTGCTCTGTGGGGCCACAGGACGCAGAACGCGCTTCTCCTTCCTCTCCAAACCTCATCCGCACAAAGAATGAGGGTCGATGTGTCGCTCTTGAGGCATACCTGACCTCGTTCACATAAAGAATGAGAGTCATCTTGGCATGGACGGGACAAGAGGCGACGGTTCAC
>CM076666.1:3558794-3686107 GCA_038496675.1 Rachycentron canadum
GGGGGGGGGGGGGGGGGGGTTTAAAGTGAAGGAGGAAGCCTTTAAAGTTGACGTAAGTCCCATCAGTCACAGCATAAAGGAGTCCCAGAGGTCTGCCATATGGAGCAGGCACTTCATCTGCTCAGGAATCACTAAAGGAAATGCAGCCAACTGCAGCGCAGGCTCTGCCCCTGCTCCACCTAGAGACAACACATCGCTGGCTGCTGATTGGCTGCAGAGGTGTTGTCATTAACATGGTGTCTCAATTAGCCGGATGGGTGGGAGGTCTCTTCAGGATGATCAGTGCGTGTCAGATTGATTAATGTTGATGACAAAAAGGCAAATTAAGACATTCAATCTTATTTCCTCTTTCTTTACTACTCATATATGTGATTCTCCAAACTGTCATATTAGAAGAATTAGTTTGAATTTTCATAATAATCTAATAGCTTCCAATAATCATTTTCTTTTAAGGGTTTGTTTTGATTTCTCAGTCGATACAGGACGTTCTGCTCAGCTGATTTCAATCAATATATGATAGATCTGATATGATAGAAATGATAGAATCAATAATGAATAGAACTGATCAATAAAATAAATCAATGCATCTGACAGGATTGATATCAAACTCCAGGATTAATAACACGTCTAACTGCTTCATTTAAAGCTGCATTAACTCTCACACTGCACTCACCGTCACTACATTAGTGGGTCTTCATCTTATCATTTATGTGCTGGGGACACGATGTGAAAGACATCTGCCTTTTTTAAAAGCATAAACATATAGAAATATAAACATATAGTGAAGTGTCAGAGTGCACTTCTGCCTGGACAGCGTTGTTGGGGGAAATGCACAGGTTACAATGGCACAAGAAAGCGTTGAGTGACAGGAAACAGATGAATGAAATGTCCCTTTAATTCCTCCGGGACATGTGTGAGGCTGCTCTCTTTAAATGCTGAACTGAACTGGCTCATAATCGTTTTGAAATGGATTCAGTCTATTTGAGAGGTTTAGTTTAGTTTATAGCTTTTTTAATCTCTCTTTGACTGGAAGAATTTATCATTGCACACATTGAGAAATTAACCTTTCGTTTTTCTACATGAGGAGCTGCTCTCTCACGTCTCGCCTGAACAATGTTTCTTTTCCTGTGATCAGTTTGTCTGAACCCCTCATCAGCACCTTAAGGCTTCATGGACTCTCCACACACTGAGATCCAGGCCTTTTGTTTTAGACCTTTCCCTCAGATGAAATGAAGTGATGGAGGTTTCTCTTGTAAATGTTTAAGAGCTGCTTAATTTCTTACATTTCACAACAACCTTTTCAATAAAGCTAAACAAGGCAGAGTCAGTTGTGTGGTTGACTGTTGTCTCATTCAGAGCGAAGCGGGACAGTTTGACATGAACATTTTGACATGAACTGCTGGAATTAAATAAACCTGCAGTAAAATGAATAAACACATTATTCAGAGATCAGGTGTGTTCAGGATGGTGTAACATTTGATGGATTTGTACAAGTTTATGTTAAAATGAATAAACAGTTCAATAATATACATATATAAAAAATAGTATTTGGACATTTCACATATCTCATGGTTACTTTACGTATTTTGTCCTCACCTGGTCTCTATAGATCATATACATGAGCCAGAAAAATTAGTGCAGAACAACAGACAACAATGTAAATGAAGATAAACATGTCTGAGTATGAATGATAAGTGAAATATATACATGACAACACAAGGCTTCAGGGTGAATGAAACCTTAAACAGGCTTTTCATTTCTTCACCTGGCCACAGTTTGGATATGTCTGAGTTCTGACACGTCATCTTTCTTCTTTCACCTCAAGGGGTTAAACCTGCAATCCTGTTTTTACAAGAAAGAGATTTCACAGGTTTGTTCAGCTGAATCTTTGCCTTATTTCTAATTTTTTTTTTTTTTAAATCTCATTAATCATCTCACGACTCCTCAGACTGATCTCATAACAGGACAAGTCTCAGTGAGGAGCCACTGTCTGATGATAAGTCTCACATCCAGCTGCAGGAACATTATCTTCTTGTGCTATCCAGTGGTGTCACAGTGGAACTGCAGGTCATCAACACCTCAGTCCTCAGGCATCAACACTCGGCTCCATTGAGCCTGATGAGAGCAGCACAATATCTCCACCTCGTGGTCTTGAGTCCCTGCTGCACCGCAGCGCGTCGCCTTGATATCAGTCTGCTTCAGATTCAACTGATTCTCAAATAAATAACCACGATGACCATGTAAATTAGAGTCAGATGAAAAATAATCATTTCAACCCAATAAAGGCAGGCATTCGAACACAGAGCACAAAGACAACACAAAATATTACCTCCAAAAACACCACAGAGTGTGTTCAACTGCTCACTTTCCCTTGGTCTCTTTGACTTCCCAATACACACACAGACTGAGGCTGTCCAAGACACACACACACATACACAAAGTCACAGAGAGAGAGAAACACAACCAGAGCTTTTGTTTGAGTGCCCGCTTTCTCTAAAACCATTTTATGTCTCCGTAAATTTGAGGCATTTATTACTGAGCTTTAATTGCATTTTATTTTCCTCTTCATTGTGACACAGAATGTTATTACAGTGTGTTTATTTGCCTTAAATGACTTTGAATTATTCCTTGATTACATTTATTTTCATAGATTTATGTGAGAGATTTCAGTTTATTTTTTTCATTTTTTTGTTAATTATATCTAAGAAGAAAAAGAATGACAGATGAGAAACATCAGCAAAATTACAAAACTTTTCTTTTGTTGAAGCAAATTATATTTTACTTTTTAATGTGTTTCCAAGCCAGTTTCAAGACAATACTGATGATTTATATATTTGTAATTTTGGTAACTTTTTTTGGTTTAATCGATCATTTAATCATCATTTTTTAATTTCTTTCATTAGTTCAGGCCTGTGATATGCATAGTGATAATGTATACATTGTAGTTGTCCAATAATAAAACTAAAAATATGAAAAGTTTAAAGAGAAAACTCTGATACAGCCACTAAGCACATTTTACATTTACTATCATGGCAGATGCTTTTTTAAAAGCAACCTAAAACTGAGGGACATCAGTAAAGCGTCAGTGCAGTAGATATTAATGACCACATGCACTGAATCAGTGCAGGAGATCATATAAGAGAGTGCAACAAGTGCCTGTTAGACATGTCAGGGTTTTTAGGAGAGGAGGAAAGGATGAGTTTTCAAGAGCTTCTTGAAGACAGAGGGACGTCTCTTCAGGAGAACAGTCTGGTCTGAGGTGGTCTTGTGCGCAGGGATGGTGATGCCACGCCACATTCATTGGAGAAAAGCAGTGATCGAGAAGGAGTGTTGGACTTAACGACTGAGGTCAAATAGACGGTGCAGACCCAGAAGTCACTCTGAAGGCAGCATCAGTGATTTGGTTTGGATTGGACTGATGTGTGGTCCAGACTGGCTGCTGCGATCTGGATCTGGATCTGTATCTGTGAGGGTTTCACTGAGCACAAAGGAAGACCTGCCAGAAGAGCATTGCAATAGTCAGGCCAAGCTATAACCAAAGCCTGGACCAGGAGCTATATGGGGTCCTGATGCCTGAGTTTCCTGAGGAAGGCGACATGACCGAGACACGGACCAAACAGCCACAGAAAAAGGATAATTAGTTGATAATTTATAACATGACACCCGGGTTTCCTGTGACCTTGGCTGGGGTAAGGGATGAAGAGGCAGTTTTGATTTTAAAAATATGGCAAATAGATAAATATATAAAATTAGTCCCTTTAGATACTGTTCCTTTGTACAAAATAGTATATGTAAAAAATAAATGTATAAATAATAAATGTGACAGACATTTTGGGAAGTATTTTATGCCTCTGCTCCTCCTCTCTCACACTTTATCTGCCTCTGTTCATCTCCCCAGATGTTTCCAAGCTGCAAACAATCCAGCCAAAAGAAACACAGATTTCCAAGTAATCCCTTCGGTCAACAGTGCTTCCGTCTGTGGACATGCACCGACTACAGGATTGTGCCGTCAGGTGAGCTCTGACGCTGTTTGAGGCTTGTTTAAATTTCCTAAGCTGACAATAATGTATAATTTTGAATCAAGCAAAAATCAGCAGCGTCAGCACATATTTCAGAGGAGACGATCAAACCTCACGTCTCAACAGCCAGACCACCCAGACATGGGGACGCCACAGCGAGGAAGGAGCGGGCCGCTCCTGGCTGCAGTGTTGACTCAGTGAGGAGAGGATCTGTGTGTGGTCGGAGCAGAGAGTTAGAGACTCATCCGTGTTTCCTCCTGACAGAGCTGCACCTCAGAGTGGAGTATGGCAACAAACCAGGCATTAACATGTTGAAGCGCTGACGTTCATGTACAGCCCATTAAACTGAGGACGGACAGATGAGAGAGAGTTTAAAGCAGCGAGACCTCGCTGACTTACAGCCATGTTTTGCTCGACTGGAGAAACACAGTTCAGACTGAAGTGTTGTGGTTTTCTTCCTTTTTCAGCATCTCAGCACCAGGAAAACAGACGAGCACTTAGACATGGGAAAGAAAAAGATGTTAGCTCAGCACTTGTTAGTTTGAGTTGCTTTTTTGCCCTTTTTGTGCTAATATTCAGCAGAGAAGTAGACGTCACACAGGTGTTTCAGTTAATTTCAGGTCACTAAGGTCACAGCAGGATCAACATGAACATAGGTCATATGATAACAGGTGAGATATGACTAAACCAAGAAGGTTTGGGGTTCAAACCCCCGGGCTGGGGCCTGTGTGGAGTTTTCATGTTTCCCTGTGCCTGTGTGGAGTTTTCATGTTTCCCTGTGCCTGTGTGGGTCCCAGGTTCTTCCCACAGTCCAAAGACACTTATGTTTGATTAATCTATGACTATAAATTGCCTGTAGGTGTGTTTGTTCCTGTATGTTGGCAGCCCTGAAGTAGACCGGTCGACCTGGACAGATACATTTGAAGCTACGAAGTACTGAACTGCTGATATGTGAATATTAGGGTATATTATAATAAACAGTCCATTCTGCAGCTGAGTGCCACTAAATCATTGCAGAGGAACATTTTCTGTTTGTTGATAAATGTCAACCAAAACTTTTATACAATGGCGTCATTGATTTTTTTGTGCAAATTGAAAAGATGCATAAAAACAGGTTGTTGCTAAAATCCAGCACAGATAAAAAAAAAAAAAATCTCAATATTCATCTTGTTCACCTTCAGTTGTTACTGTGTGTTCACATTATGAAGCTTTATTAATTGATTATTAATTAATTATGCTTTGTGAACCGCTCCACCTTTACTTGTTGGGGCCTCCCGCAGAGATCTGCAGACGCTCAGAGCTGGATTAAACCTTGAATGCCTGCTTTGTAGAGACCGTCCAACCAGAGAAATCAATACGACTAATGAGATTTTCAGTGATAGTTAATAATGCAGCAGTTTAAAAAGCATTTCTACAGCTTTGTTTACAATAATTAGAAAGAAAGTGTTAATTTCTAATTGATATTAACAAATGTGAAGGTGGTAAATAATAGATTTAGAATTTTACATTGATTTTACCATTTTATACCAGTCTGTATGCAATAAAATTAATACTTTAACTACTTGTAAATTACTTGAGCCCTTCTGCTCATCCTCCCCTCTACTTCCTCCTGATATTATCTGGCGTCTCTGATTCTGTCTGTTTTTCCCTTCGTCACCCTCTTTTAACCTCTCTCTCCCTGTCTCTGTCCCAGGGTGCACACACAACAGACTGGAAGTCATTTCAGAAAGAAATTAACACAGGAGTCTAATACTCTAATGCTCCCACACAGCAAATTGGATTTGTGCGCTTCACTGACTCTGAGTATCAGTGTGTTGCAGGACACAAAGCCTCCTGCAGCAGGAGTCAGACACAGAGTCAGGAGGAGACGCTGCCGCCTGAACTCTCAGACTGAGGAAAGAGCTGAGTGTCTGCTTTGGGACAGTTACCTTTAGTCGCATGTGGACGCCCAAACACATACCGTATATCATTGTATATTGTTACTGATTGCTATACATCTTAGCCCAAACTATCCATTCATTATAGTTGGGGGGGTCACAGTACTATCACAGTGCTGACATATTCCAGGGAGCTGGAATATGTGAGGGGAATCCACGCAGCCACAGGGAGAGCATGTATACAGAAAGGCTCCAGACCCAGAACCTTGTTGCTGTGGGGCGACGGTGCTGACCGCTGCACTACCTTCATCCAAACCATGACTGTTAATTAATCTGCTGCTTTAACAGCCTCCAGGGTTCTGGTTTCAGGCTTTTCACCAGACTTTAGAGCCTGGTTGCAGCTATTTCTTCTCATTCAGCCAGAATTGATCAGATCCAACAACGATGATGATTCAGATGGTTTTGGATGATACAGCCTGACACATAGTCCAGATCTCTTCATCCACATCTACTTCATCCCAAAGGCCACATCACTGTGTAGACCAGTCAAGTTCTTCACCAAACTGTGAAATCCATTTCTTTATGTATGAGGGTATTTTCATCTCAAAAAAGGGCCTTATCCAACTGTTGCCACAAAGCTGGACAGACACTGATCACCATCACAGTGATTATCACAGCCCCACACCACAAGTATTCTAATGTAATTTCAATCCAGCAAACCTGTCCTGTAAATCATATTAATATAATAAAATGATATGAACACATAAATAATGCCTCCTTGAAGAAAAATGGTGCAGTGAGCTCAGGCCACGGAAAAATCCTCTGTAAATTCACACTGGACAACTTCACCAATTCAGCTGAGTTAAACAGACTTTCATAAATTAAAACCCTTGAGGTGAAAATCTTGTTGCATCTAAACCTAAATCAGCTCACTCCTCATTTCCCACCTTATGTTGCAGTAATGTTGTAATATGTTCATTACTTTGTTGCCCCGCAGCGCAAATGTTAATTAAGTTTGTTCAACACAGAGACACAGTGCATCAACTCAGAGAGGTTCCTGGTTGGTACCAGAGGACGTGGAGGAGGGAGGTCAAGAAGTTACTCAAAACTACTGTTCATGTTGTTGCAGCTTTCACCACAGTGTCACTGTACTGTACAGTATCCATGTTGTGTTTCTATGTTTAAAGCACTTTGAATTGCCTGTGTGTGAAAGGTTATACAAACACTTCTTATATATAAATATAAAAGTGGACATAGACTGTAAAGTGAAGTCAATGCTGAAGAGCCTTAAACCATTTTGACCATCAGGAGGTGACTCCACTGGTTGTTAAAGAAGTCAGATTGTATTGAAGTCTATGGGAAAATGTCCCTACTCCTCCCTTGATTTATTAGCTCAGTAAATGTTTTCCTAATGAGTTTATGGTCTCAGTCTCTAGTTTCAAGTCTTCAATACAACATGATGTTCATTTTTTAAAATAATGGTCCATTTAGAGGAAAATAGACCATAAAGCAGGGGATGAATGAGGGTGTAGCTACAGTGTGATTGACAGACTGTACCACACAACCAGAATAGAGTACAGAGCAGGTCAGATCCACCCCTCACTCCTCCTCAGCTCCACCTTCTCCTCCAAATATGGTTTCTACTGGTTTCAAAAAACGAGATGGCGATGGACAAATTACAAACTGGAGGCTTCAAAGTGACAGCTCACAGTGTGTTAGTTAATAGACATGTATTTCATCTTGCTTGTAAAAATTTGAATTGACTGTTTTAGTGTTCCTGAGGATATTATATAATATTATTTTCATTCTTACAATGAACAGTCAACAGTATATACAGGTGTATGCTGAAGGTTTCTTCCTGTTAACAGGAAGTTTTTCCTCCCCACAGTCACCAAGTGCTGCTCATTGTGGGAACTGTTGTTCTCTCTATACTATGATAAAGTCTTAACCTTACCCTGTAAAGTGCCTTGACATGATTTGGCATTATACAAATAAAATTGAATTCCATTGAATTGTTTAGTGCTTTCCATCCTTTGATGATTGTGTAACACAAAACAAGCCAATTACCAAGATTTTGCACCTGTTTATTTCCTGTTGTATCACATGTAAGAACATAGGTAACATGGTTCTGCATGGGTGAATCCATCCATCCAACTTCTTCCCAAATATTAACGGAGTTGGTTCCTCCAGGTCAGACTCTATTTAATCAAAAGCACATGCAGTGGACTTCATACTGATCAGTAGATAAGCCTCAAAGTAATTGAACTTTTATGTTTACATCATTCCTATAGCAGCTGGACACTGATCCATGCGTTAATAAAAATATTTCCATGGTTTTCTTCAATGAAATACAAGTCAGCAATGGTTCACTGATCTATACTCTAACACCAACAGAGACCATGTTCTCAGTAAAATGGGTAGAAAAGTACTTAATAACAAATTACTTACTGGACTTAACAACAAAAACTTCTTCCAAGTTATGACTTTGGTCTTAAAAATTGGGCTGTGTACTAAAGTAAAGAAAAAAAAGTATTTTTTTTTTTTTTGCATGCACCCAAAACATCTCCACTATGTGAAATACAGAGCAGAAACACACCTGGTCACCCTCAACAGCCTAAAGTCTATTAAACTCTCACGATTTTAGTTTAGATGTTTCCATCCATTTGTCAAATTAATAATTAGTAGAATGTCTGTTCATATTAGGAAAACAATTAAAACATGAGAAATTGACAGACTCAATTTGTAGCGATTAATTCAGCTTGTATAGCTAACTAGCTTTCAAGCTTCCAAGATACTAAATTTATCTGGCAAGTTTTGAGGAATTATTTAGGATGATGCAGTAAATATTTATTATTTTTTCTAACTTAACTTTAAAGGAATAGTTTTACATTTTGGGAAATACACTGCCGGTGTATAGTATGGTTGTATATAATTAGCAGAGATATTAGTCCTACTCCAGAGAGCAAAATAAAACCATCCCACATGCTTATTTTCTTCTGGCCCAGTATACGCCTGGTTAGACAGCACCAAATCTGGCCCATGTACATTGTGATTGTCAGATGCTACTTTCCTATCTGGACCAATTCTGGTGCACATACAGACAATCCTCCAACTTTCAGCCAGAACCCGGAGAATAAATATGGAAATGTATGAGCTGGACTCGGGCTGAGGAGACAGGATTGCTTGTGGCCTGAAGTTTCATTTTGCTATGTGGCACTGCTTTTATGCTAAGCTACGCTAACCACCCCCTGGCTCTAGCTTCAGATTTGCATAGTCCCCAAAATATCATTCTTTAATGCTACTTCAGCTGAAAAGGAGGTAACTATAGCAGAATGTAGATTGATGCTAATAGCTCTTATCGCTATGGAGGACCTTTTGTATATCAGAGTAGGAAAAACACAGGTGTAATAAAAGACTATTCATCCATTCATATGTTTCAGCTTCAGGATCCTGGTTCACTGTCACGCTGTCAGGACGTACTGGGACACTTAGTCATGGTTAATGTTGTTATAGATATCTTTGCTATAACAAGTGAAAACGCTGGCTGTGAAAAAACAATTTACTGGTGAACGACTCAGCCTCTCTGTTGACCATGAATAATACCAGACCTAAAATGTTAAATGAGGAATGCATTTAAACCAAAAGGACGTTAGGAACTTCATTTTAACCATTTCAACCAGAGGCTCAAAGGAGATGACCATCTTGTTTTTGACATTCAGAGGTCGTTAACAGATGTTTGTTTACAGAACATCAGCTGATTATCTTTTAAAGGCTTTCATATGGCTAGCAGCTGGATTTAGAGGGGAGCGTGTGATCCTTCAGCTGATATTAAACCATGAAAGTCAAAGGTTGGATTTATGAGGTTCTGGCAGGACGGTGGTGATCTGCAGGCATGACGGACACATTATGAACACCGGCTGCATCACTGCACTTCTGTCAAGCCCCTTAAACAATTTCCCCACAGCTCATTTTTAACCTGCCACGGAGCCGTCATCATTTAGCCCCATAATTCCCCAAATTCACGCATAATCAAACAAATTAGCCTTTATGCTAATTTCTTATGACTCAATTATGTTAAAAGCCTGGCTTGAATGACAGTCATAATTACAGTCATAATGCTGGCAGAGATATTACCGGCGAATAATACGGTAATGGATATCAAAGGAGCAGGCTTCATCTGCTGTATAAAGACGCTGCTGAGTGGGTTAGCAGGAGTAAATAAACTCTGATGTGTTTGCTGATGAGCTGCTTCTGTCCTACAGCGATGCTGAGAATCCACAGAGGTCAGAGCAACAAACACACTGATGGATGGAAAGAGACACAGCAGCCTTCAGAGGTTCGATAGGGTGAGGGTTAGGCTCACAGACCCCAGGAATAATAGGCTGGTTGTTGACAGTGTGGACTCTCGTATGCTGTATATTTAACAAATTGAAGTACAAAATACGCAAAATATGTCTGTTCATGTCCGACAGAACACAGAAGCATTCAGCCTCAAAGACTGGTCATGGTCATTGTTTGATTAGGTTCAGGCACAAACACAGCTTGGTGAGGTATAAGGAAAAAATGTGGTTTATTTTACTTATTTGTTTGGTTCGATAGGTCTTCATGAACATCAGGGTAAATTTTGCCACAATCCTGCCAGATTGTGGCAAAAATACTAATTTACATCCATTGTCCCTGGGCATGGTTACAATGTCAACCATGTAGTTAAGGTTAGCAGACCTTTGTCGTCATGGTTACAATGTCAACCATGTAGTTAAGGTTAGCAGACCTTTGTCGTCATGGTTACAGTGGTTAAGGTTAGTTGACCTTTGTTGTCATGGTTACAATGTCAACCATGTAGTTAAGGTTAGCAGACCTTTGTCGTCATGGTTACAGTGGTTAAGGTTAGTAGACCTAAGTTGTCATGGTTACAATGTCAACCATGTAGTTAAAGCCAGAAACAGATCTGCAGCAACAGTGGAGCAGCTCACTCTGAGCTTCACAACCTCTCTTCAAAAGCCTGTGGCTGATGTCATTGGAGGCTACGTCCATCTTTATACACTTGTATGGTTTAGTGTGAGCGTTCCCTCACTTCCTGGTATCCTGGTGAGATCAAAGTTCATAATCCAGCTGGCTTGAGGAAAAACCAGTTGCGCCTGGGTCTTTGTATGCTGGTCTGGAGACAGCAGAGCCACTTAGCAGGCTGCAGCCACTGAACGAGTCAGTTCAGGGATGTTGGAGAGCTTCACAATCTGGTCTGCTCCAGCTCTACACAGATTGTTGCTTGTTGCTGTACCAGGTAGTGTTTCTCCCTGTCAGGATGCTTTCAGCAGCACCAGGCTGACCTCTACCTGACCGGGTGAATGTGCTGGTGACTGCATGGCTCTTTGGGATGTTGAACCCCAGATGTCGTTGTCAGTGATAACTCTTACCACCACTGTGTCATCAGCAAACCTGACGCTGGAGTTTCAGACACTGAGAGTGATAGTAAGTTTATTCCAGTACAGGGAGTCTGGACATGATTCTGTCAGCTGGTGCATCAAACACAAACAGAGGGTGAAAAGCAAAACTTCTCACTGTCACTGTAATCAAAAGACCAGAAGTGAAAGCTGTGGAACAATTACTCACAAAGATTTTCAGTACAAATACTGAGGCTGTAAAACGATATCAATCAAACCTGTTTTCATAAGGATCCTTCACTCAGTCTGTGTTGTGCTTTGTCTCATATCATGGTCACCGTCAGTTCAGGGCAACAGATACAAACATCCATTTTTGGGTTGTATCATAAAATCACTTTTGCACTCACTAGTCTGCTCCCTCCATCTCTGTCCTTCAAAGCATTTATTCAACTGCTTTTTTTTTTACTGTTAACACTCCTTACTGCTATTGATATATGTTGATAATAGTATTTTTTACTTTTTATAACTGCTTTTCCATTTTATTTCTGCAAGTATTCTGTCTGACTCACAATCAATGTTGCAACAAAACCTTTTTTGTGCGTCTAAAAGCCATAAAGCTCGGACAAAAGCTGCTTAATAAGGGTATTAATCAGTTTAATCATTTGTCTCCATCTTTCATATTTTATATGTCTCAATCATGGACTTCAGGCTTGAGTCCAGGTGGAGAAGAAGAAGAAGAAGAAGAAGAAGAAACTGTTCTTTTGGCAAACATGTTGATTAATATCTTTACTCATTACAACAGGAGTCATCACTAGGATCTTTTTTTTTTTTTAATCATATCCTCTTGTTTTTTTCCCCCCAAAGACTTGGAATTTTGTTCCAAAATTAGATATTTGGCATCTCTGTGCTGCTGTTGGCCTGATGACAGATAGCAGTAAAAAATGAAATCAGATCACAGTACTTTGTTAGAGGATGGCAGGATCCCAGAGTTTGTGTTGACAGAATAATGAGACATTAAAAAAATCTGGACGTGAGATTTCTCCGGAGAATGAGTTCTCTTTGTTTCAAGATGGATTGATTGTGTTTTGGAAATAGTTCATCCACTCCCTCGCTCCTCATTGTAGAGGTCAGAGGTCAGAACAGAAGACTTGGCTCTTCGCTGTGGGAGAATATTTTAACCTATGATTGTTTCCTCATTTTGTTTTCCTGTTGTGCATCAGTCAGCAATAACTAACAACAACAAAACAACAATAATGTTCTTTCCCTTAACTGTTGTGTTGATAAAAGTGCTGCCTTTTGTAGGCGAATGGTGCTGTGATAGATGGATGCAGAGCAACTGCGGAGTAATTGCATATTTTAGGGCCCTCAGATGAATTATCCAGTGCTGATCTGTCATTATAATACTGAAACTCAGGCCGTCATTTGCAGTGAGGAATGTTGCTTGACACTGGTATTTGCACAGCTGCAGGGGGCCATAAATTATTGCTGAGGACACGCGTGCATTAGTTCAAGTCTTTCATCACAAGTTCTCAAACAAGGTAGCCTCCTCCTCCCCTGCATGTTGTCGGGGAGGATCTCTCTCATGTTCTTCACTCTGTTTGTGCACATTTTTCTCAGCACTTCTTTACCCGATCTCCCTGCACTTATGGAATAGATGTATGACCTCGTTCTTACAGCAGGTCTCCTACTGCACTGAAGCAATGAGTAAATGTAATTTAATATTTTGCTTATTTGTGCAGTTTTACAGTTTGGAGTTGTTGGCAGTAAAGAGATCAATCCACACTTACACACACACACACACACACACACACACACACACACACACACACACACACACACACACACACACACACACACACACACACACACAAACAGTTAATTTGTCAGTTGTCCATTTCTAGGAGCAACACTCTCCTGACTAGGAAATAGCACTGGTTGTTTATTCATCCATCCATCCATTATCTATGGATGGATGTGGTTGTAGCTGTTACAGGCCTGGTATTGTGGTTTGTTTGTAACAGTGGGGTGGGGTTAGTTATTTTGGGTTGGGGCTGGTTGGTTGCGGTAGGAGATGGTGGGGGTTTGGAGCCAGTCCCAGCTGACAGTGGGTGAGGACATATAGAAACATGCTCATGGCTTTAGAGTCACAAATGAACCTAAGATGAGATCATCTTAGGTTCATTTGTGAAAGGTGGCCTTGTTTTTCCACTTTAGTTTTAGAGCAACAATAAGTCTAACAGAAGAAGCTGGAGTAAAAAGCCCAGTGTGCTGTGGTTCACCTTTACATGACCTGAACTTCTGGTCACCTGTGAAGCTCTGGTAGATCTTCTGCCTCTGCTGTGTTTTACAAACATATTGAATATATGTAATTAAAGACACTGTAATGTGCTTTTAAATGACATAAACCATTTTCTTCATTCAATTTAGACGACTTATAAACTCAACCACAGAAAATGTAAATGCAACACTTCAAAGATTAAATGATGTGACAATGTTTATTACAGATGTGTGACAAATTAAAACCTGAATAAATGAATAGAGAAACATAACAAATGCAGATGTTTCCATGTGGATGCACAGCAGTGAAATTAATAAATTAACATCCAGTCATCTTTTGCAGGTCCAGTTGATTCTGATTTAAAGAGGAAAAGATCTAGATCTTCAACTGGTTTGTGTTTCTATCAGTGTCTGTATAAAGATGGACAACTCATCTCCATTGTCTGCCGCTCTACAAAAACGAAGCCAAGATAACTCAGACACGAGCGCTGCCATCTTGCACCGATGACATCATTTGGAGATAGTCTGTGCAGCAGTGATCAGGGGGTGGAGCCACGGTATCAAAGTCCCACCCAAACACCCACTTGACCCAATTGTGAGTAGATCACAGCAGCCAATCACGAGTCCTGTTATTTAAAACCAAGCTGATCAGAGAAATGAACACACATCAATGTGATAACAACGACCTAAAATCACAAAAACATCTTTGGGAGAAATGTACTAGATGTGTACTTTGATTTGTTAGTTGGGCACATGACCCATCTGCTAACAGTAGGGGGGCGGGATTAAGACATATACTACAACCAGGAGCTGCAGTAGATCTATGGGAAACACATCGGTAAATAGGCTGGGAAATTGTGGTTGACATTGCAGATTTGATGCTCCTGCAGGATGTGATCACACTGTGTCAGCAAGAACAGTCTGTCAACAGTTACATAGAGAGGGATGTTAGAGTGAGGTTGCAGCACATAAACCCTTCACTACTGTTGAGAGTTCACCGGTGCAAAAACCAGAAGCACTGGTCCACAGCGATGTGGGAAACAGTGATATGGTCAGATGAGTCGTCCTTCACCGTGTTATCCACAAACGGGCCAGTGGTGTAAACTGAGAACAGTACAGGCCGCAGCACTTGAACCCTAGAGTGAGGGCTTATCTGGCATAGTGTGGGTCCATTTAGAGGGAGTCACTGCAATGCACAAGTTTTTCTGAGTCTTTATTAAATTTTTTTTTATTTTTTTGTTGGTGAAATGCTGTGACAAAAATCATATATGATGTAGAAAGATGGTAACAAGATGCTAACATATATATTAGCAATTTTATCAGGCTGTTACTGAAGTAAGTCACTGAGTGGACATCAGGCTAAATTAGGTGTTGGTTGAGTCGTGTGTTTGTGTGTGTGTGTGTGTGTGTGTGCGTGCACTCAGGGTAGGAGTCCACTGGCAATGCATGCAGAGGCCCCATCATTATTTTCATGTATTTATTTATTTATTGTTGTTTTCTGTTTGGTTAAGAGGCTCATGCCCTGGGGCGGACAGTGGCTCCATGCAGGAATTGGACCTTTATTTCATGATGAAACATTTCTACCCTGATGGGTGGGGCCTCTTCCAGGATGACAGTAACCCCATCAATAGGGCCTCTGGAGCCAACAGAGCTCACGTTCACAACTGACGTGTCCATCCCTCCAGCAGAGGTCAACCAGGAGCATTGATGCTGTTCTGCTGGCTGGTGGTGGCTCAACACCCTATTAAGACACTTTATCTGGATTTTTCCTTTCGCTTGTCACCTGCCTCTCTTTAATAATCTTTTCACACACGTGGTCTTTAAACATTTCTTATGTGGTCATTTCTGCAACGAGCAACTCCACCATCTCTCAAAATGTCTGCCTGTTTTTTTTGATATTCCCTATAGGAACTGTGCTGGATAATCAGCCTGTTGATATGTCACAGCTGCCAGGTGGATTATCACGGTATCAGATGAAATAATTACATGCAAACAAATCTCTGCAAAATCTGACAGAATTGATTTTGGCAAATGCATCAAGAAGTCGGAAAGTGTTGACATTTTTTTTGCTCAGTAGACTTTTGTGCTTTTCAGCATTAGTTAGCCTGAGTTTGTGGCGCTCATTACAATGACATGTTGCTTGTGGTGTGAATTCCAGGTGAGAGTGATGAATATCCAAGTCCTGATCTGCAAACCAGTCTGGACTATAAATCTGAGCAGGCACAGTGACACTAAAATCAACATGATACACTGAATGTGTGTGTGTGTGTGTAGATGTGTTTACAAGAATGTGTGTGAATTGATGCATGTGCACGATGCTCTTAATGTCTCTCTGTCTCTCTTAACGACTCCTCATTCTCGCTGTGAGCAGGATATGGATCACCACCGCACGCCGCTCCGCTGCCGCTGTTCAGCGTCTGATAACTCTGTCCAATTAGATGACAGAAGCTGCTCACACTCACCGCCTCAGCTCGCTTCGGAGGGTGACAAATATGACAATTACCCAAAGTACCAAGCGCTGCTGCTCATTCCTTATTAGAGAATCAATCAGGACCAGGAGCACCGGGGCCCCAAGGCGCCAGCACTTGCAGAGCCACGAGGAAGGAAAGCTGGAGGTTATTCTTGCTTGTTGCTGTTGTGTAAAAACAAGTGAATTTAACTGAGGAGTTTCTATTTTCCATACCGCAACTATACATTGTCACATTCAACAATGTTTAAACATATAAATCCTGGAGCTCCCTGTTTCCCTGGTTTCAAAATGACATGAGACTCAAATACTTTTACAAAAGCACCAATGTCTTCATGATCTAAAAAGTTTGTAAATTGTAATGTGATAAAAATCAGTTCTTAAAACAAATGATGAGGAAGTGTTTACTGGTTAAATTGGTTTTCTCTCACCTTGACTCTGTGGGTCTGTTGATCAGCCCAAAACGCCACGTCTCTCTGCTACTCATCAACCTACACCAGTGATCCAAGGCTGACTGAGGTTCCTCCAAGGAACATTGTGTGGTTTTCCATCCATTCATCTATCCCTGCACACAAGGCAATCGCAGTCCAGACTGTCCTCATCTGTGGTGGGACAAGCTTGGGAACGTCCCTGTCTATCTTCAAGAACACCTCCTCTCCTAAGACCTCTAACACCCTAAAATGCCTTACTAGCACTTACTGCGCCCTCTTGGTGCACTTCTTATTCTCCTTGCACTTATTAAAAAGATGTTGTACTTACACCAGGTCTCCTGCACTGAAGCTTTGTCCCTCATTTGTAAGTTGCTTTGGATAAAAGCATCAGCCAAGTGAGTAAATGTAAATGCAAAAGATGCCTACCACAGGTTCAGAGAGATAACACGAGCTTTAAAAAATCCATTTCTCTTGCAGCTCAAGTTGTTGCATTTTGCATTCATTTCAGTTTTGTTGACCCCTTAGGAAACAATTCAGTGAATCCTCACAGTTTATACATATTACGTCTACAAATCAGCTTTTCATCACCTTCATAACATCTCCAGGGTTCATGACATACTCGTCTTTGCTGTCAGAGAGAAACTCGTCCAGGCTCTGGAGTCAACTGGATTAATGAATTACTGCAATGGTGTCGTTGCACATCTCCAACCGGAACAAAGCACAAGAACTAAATCCTTGCATCGGCAGCCTGTGTCTTCTCTGATTCAGACTAACCTGCAGGTTTTTCATCACCTGGTAAATTATTAACCAATTAGGTCAAATAATAAATTAATAATCTCAAATTGATTACATTTGGTGCTCTGATTAATAATTTAATGAATAATTATAACCAATCGCTCCAGCAACCACGATGGACAAGAGATATAGATAAGTGATGGATGTTACAGTGACCTCATGCTGAGTTGTCATAAGTGGGGAATTGTGGGAGATGATGTTCATAGCCTTTCTTCGCCTGTGGAACGAAGGAATATTTGGTCTAACGCATCTGGGATGAGCTGGTCCCAACATTGAGAATCTCAAGGAATTACATCAGTCTTACTGTGCTTTGCCATTTTTAATATGCAGCTAAAACAACCGCTTTCTCCATTTTGGATTTTATCTGGTTTCTCGTTGGGCACATCACTGTCAAGACAGTTGAAAGACTTTACTTCCCCTGTATGAAGACAAGTAAATATTTGCTACAATATGCAAGTTCTGAAAATCAAGCCAGCACCAGCATGAAACTTGAAGTCAAACTGCTGTAAATCTTCCTTCTCCTTGCTCTGCTCTGCTCCACCCAGCCCTTCACCTTGTCTTTGTCATGTTCACTGTCTCAGCTAATGTAGGAATCAGGAACCTCCCGGCAGAGGAAACTGCTGCCAGGAGGTTCAATGAGTCTGGGTCAGACTTAGAAAGACTGGCAGCACCTCAACACATTAATGTGATTTTGGAGACTATTTCAAATAAACACAGGCTGTAGCCTTAAGTTGCAGTGAAGGGACTTGGGTCTGTTCAAAAAGGCCAAATAAAGGCAGTGTGACTCAGAACTTAAGGATTTAGTTCAAACTAACTGTTTTCATTTTCTCACAGTGCTTGTTATGGCCCATGTACAGTTATTAAAATGACAACAGTCAACAGTGTGAAATACCAGAGTGTTTTCCAGAGGCTGCCGAAAATCTAACTTGATGTCTATGTCTCTGAAGACTTGCTGCACAGTCCAATGACTCCAAGAGAAAGCTTCAATGATTAAAACTAGAACCAGACGGTAGGGGTCACAGACACAGAGCTCAGATAATAGCAAGTATCTCTGCAATATTTATAAGGAGTTAAGAGTCTGGCAGAAAGTTTATTTATTCATTCAGACAGTAGCAACGAGTGGGAAGTAGGTGTAGCTGAACAGAGGACACTGGAGGGTCTGTGAAACATTTCTGGAAGATACTAAACATACAGAACAAAACCTAAAGATCCAGCTACAGTGGAGGCATTGAGCAGGATGCATTTTTTAATGATCTGTGACTTGAATAAACAACTCCACAGGTCCCACAGGTCCTTTAGTTCAGGTCGGTAAATGGATTTGTGAAAGCTGTTAATAGGGATTATCCATCCAGGACAAACACAACACTTCTTGATTCTGTCAGTCCTTGGTCTGCCACATGAAGTAAAGTCATTTTAGTGTGAAGAGGCAAAAATTCTGAAATTTTAATTCTGAAGGTCAAGAGAGAGAGACAGAGAGAGAACTAGAGAGGAGAGAGAGAGAGAGAGAGAGAGAGTGAAATAGAGAGGGGAGAGAAAGAGAGAGAGTGTCTGTTCTACGAATGCAGATGGGAACTTGCTGTATGTCTACCAGACAGATAACAGACTGAACTTCTGTACTTCATTTTCCTTCATTTTATCTACAGGCGCTGAAATGGTTGGTTGATTTACCATGACAGCAGGTGATGAGTGGCAATGCTGAATGTTGCTAATACTTTAGCCCTTTACTAACAGTAGATAAAGACTCACAGCTGCTGCTGTGTAGCTTCTGATGAGTACAAAGTATGAAGTGCTTTCAGCTTTATAATGGATATTTTCTCTCTCTCTCTCTCTGTCTCTCGCTCGCTCTCTCTCTCTCTCACACACACACAGAAAGCTTTTCATGACAGTTATAAATCTCTCTTAAATTCATGGTCTGTCCTTGTCTCATGGTTTTGTGCTGTTTGTCGTTCCTGTGCTGGAAGTGTCTCCCCTCCATCCTCCACATATCAAATGTGCAGTATAGAGGAAAAATATTTATCTATAAAAATATCTTTTTTATGGTCATTTTCAGCATAGTTCCCATGAACTGTCCTGTATTTTCCAGCTTCATTGTTGTTAACCTTTAACTGTAGTTGAAGCTCAAGAGAGAGGAGGGATGTTACTATGTTTACAGCTAACACTGCTAACTAACAAGCTAACTCTCTCTCTCTCTCTCTCTCTCTCTCTCCAGGAGTATCCTCAATGGGCAGAATAATGCTGCTCTCCTCTCTGCTTACCAAACTCCAGCCTTTGTCAATAGGACATGGTCAAGTCCACAAAAATGACAGAAATTATAACAGCTGAAGGTCAAGCTACCCTGCTGCTGCCACGAGGGCAGTAAATTACACGATGAATGCAGACAGAGACAACTGAGATCGGTGTAAAGAGAGATATCGTTTAGTGTTGAAATTGATGTCTATTTTTACTGGGTAAGCACTGATTTTAAACGACTGTCTGCACATGTTTTTTAGAGGAATCTCCTAAACCAGCTTGGGTTCAAGGCGGGTCACTGAACTGACATGGCCCTCTTTGAAGTGACAGAGGCTGTGCACACAGTGTCTGTCTATTGTGTGCCTCAACCTTTAAAAGGTGGGTTGTTTCAGTCTCTTCAACTTACCTCTCATACTCTCTTGTACATTGTCTTCTGTGGCTGTGAAGGGAGTCTCAGTCTCAGCACTCAGTTTCAGTCTCTGCAATCTCTGTTTGCATCCAACTTGATGGGTTATGTTTACTACTTGACAAGGACAGGATCAGTCACTGACCATTGACACCTGTTAACAGGAGTTCCACAAGGCTCCAGTTTGGGCCCACTTAGCTTCCCTTTCAACACAAGATGCTTGTTGCTATGACTCCAGATCTCCAAGTTGTTGTGCATGATCAGACAATAGATTTCCTTAAAATAAAAAATAAAAAAAACACTGTCTCACCATAGCATCATAAAGGATGATTTAACTTAGGGAAGGCTCACCAATTTTTTTCAATTCACCTGAAATACCCCTAAAATGAAGGTAAACAATACACTTATTTGTTTTTTGTGGGCACAAATTAGTTTTATTAATCATTTGTTGCTTTTCTAATTTCTAGCAAAAAAATATTTGTTTCCAAATAATTACTTTAATTCTTTTCTTTGACAGTCTGAATGTAAGCTTACAGAATAATACTGATTGGATTTCCATGTCTTCGTTAATTAGTACATCCTACTCTTTACATAAAGGAGGGATGTTTTCTAAATATGCTCCATTTGGGTGTCTTTATTGAATGAGCTTGTCTGTACAGCAGCATAGTGTCTGGGATTTATCACTGTTGATAGTACACAACTGTGTCAGGTGAGTGATAATTAGCTTACTCTCAATGGCTTCTGCTTGATCTACAGCTCAGTTAATGTCAGAGGAGAGACTATACAACACATAGTGTTTACTGTGAAAGAAAATTTAATCTTATTAAATATGTAAATGCAAAGTACTTTCTCTTTCCCCATTCCTCGGCTGAGCACCTCTATCTGTCACTCATAATTTACTTTCACAGTTTTGCGCTCCTCATCACTACTATAATATTGGCCATTACTGCTGAGTCATCAAAGACAATGCCATAGTGATCATCATCTGAATTCTGATCCTCATTGTCACGTCCATACCTGATTTTATTTGAAGCTCATCACCTTATGAGCTTTGTCATGTTGCTATATTTGTCAGGATGAAGCTGTGATGAGTCACTGTTCAATATCATTCAGTTAATCCACTTACTGGTTGTGTTCAACGTGTTTGTCATCAGCTCATTCGTCATCACCTCAGGTGCCTGAGTGGTTGGTGAAGTAGTCCTTCACTCTCTCCATTTCCTGCCTCTCTTCACTGAACATCTGTACCTCAATAAGGGCAGAAAAGCTGCTTAGAAACAAAGGAGCTGAAAGCTTGAGAGAGAAGAAAAAGAAGTCACTTCAGGCAGGAGCAGCAAAGTGCCTCAAAATTGTCAACTTTTTGTTTGGTGCTGTTGCTGCTGGTTCAATGAACCAGTGGCGATGGCAGTGAGATTGCAGATGAGGCCGACCCCAGGCTTATTTGGCTGGTTTGCTTTTTAGCCATGTCACTCGCAAATGAGGCCAATACACACGTATTAACAAATTAATATGGCTGACTAACCACAAGTCATATAATTATAGCTTACATCTGCTATGACTGTTACACATGTTGCTAAAATAGATGGTTTAAAAAACTTTACTTGAACAAAATTCTGCATTTTTCACATTTTTTGATCAGTCACCAGTTTTTGTATTTTGTAATCTGTTACATAACAAATAAATAAAACTGTCACTAAATAAATGAGTGAATTGTGTTAACCGTGATTTTTTTAAGTGGTAAAAAACAATCACAAATAATGATGAAACTACTCATAAGATTGTAGTTGATTAAATCAAACATTGTTCTGTTATGTGGACAGGGGTGAGATGCTGGGAACATGTCAACATGCATGAAGACATTTTCTTGACTAACAGTGTGAAGCTATTAGGACACCAGGTCATTAGTATTTCCATTAGAGGTGAAATTAACTAAGAGCCTTTGGTCTGTTCTCCACTTCTCTCCTCAACTTGATTAACATCTGAGTGTTTCTGACTGTTTTACCTCAACGATAATGAAATTTGACTCTAATTTGTCACACTGAGCATTGAATATTTAACAATTTCACACAACACACACTGTCTGGTGTGTCTGGTGAAATCAAAGGTGTGTAGGTTTTTTGTCAGACGACCATAATGAACTGCTGTGTGTGTGTGTGTGTGTGTGTGTGTGTGTGTTTACTCTCTGTCTCTTTTCTTAATAAGACACACACATAAAGAGGCTGAATCTGCAGACAGTTTATTTAATTATTATACATATATGTTTGTTAGTATAACATGGAGATTCTTTTCTTAGATTTAAAAAAAGATTAAACAATATTTTCACAAATAGAAATCTGAAATGAAACGTGTAATTAATAATGATAATAATAATCATTTTCTTCAAATTAAGTGAAAAGTATTTAACTATACCAACTATAACAATTACTTTTCATTCCTGACCTGAGAGTCTGCAGCTCATCTGTCTGTTTCTGTGTTGTTTAGGCTGCTGCTGAGAGTATTTTCAAAATAAAGTGAAATTTGACATTAACAAACAAATCAGTTGGATGGGCTCTAGCCAATTTACCTTATAATGTTAAAGTATTTTGAGCTATTTATAATAAGAGCTTTGACCCACTTTTCAATTCTGTGACATTTGAAACCTTAAATATGTATAGTTTGTAGACTAAAATAAAAATGGACGTAGACTCTGGGTCTCTAAAGTGAATCAATGCCTTAAACCTGTATTCTGTCTAATGACCATCAGGGGGCGACTCAAATTTCAAGTCTTCAATACAACGTGGTGTTCATTTTTTAAATGATGGCCCATTTAAAGGAAAATAGACATAAAGCAGGGGATGAATTAGGGCGTGGCTACAGTGTGATTGACACACTGACAGTACAGAGCAGGTCAGATCCACCCCTCACTCCTCCTCAGCTCCTCCTTCTCCTCCAAATATGGTTTCTACTGGTTCCAAAAAACCAAGATGGTAACGGTCAAATTACAAACTGGGGGCTTCAAAACAGCAGCTCACAGACCACTGGATGATAGTGGATGATATAGTTTCAGATTCAGGACCGTTCATCACCAACACCACTGCTACTGCTGAGCTGCAGCTACAAAACACAGAAAACCTGGCAACTCCCCAGAGATTATACTGTTGATACATGAATCCTTGCAGGGACAATACAGTAACATGTCCCCACAGTCCATACACAACATCTAGGCCCATGTGTGAAATGACACCACAAGTGTTGAACTTACACTTGCTAGTGTGGCAGCATATGAACACTGAGCCAGTGTAACTCTCTCAGAGCTGATTAATATCAATACAAAGTAGTTTCCTGTAATACATTCATTTACTTTTCCTCCTGTGATATGACAAAATGTTGTCTGTGAAAAAGACTTTTTTTCTATTTTAGTTTGACTATTTTCAGTTTGTGTGTATGTTTATATATGTATATCATTTCTTTTTAAAAGTTTTAGAAATGGGTCTTAACTTCTAATTTATTTCATTTAAAAATAATTTTTTCCCCAGCTCTTGGTGGGAGCTCTGTAAAATGATTATTTTCTCTTCCAAGACTCAGAACCAGCTGGGAAACCCATTCAAACTAATATCCTTGATTAATGGAAGTAGCTATAATGTGTTGCCATGGTTTTACTTCAGGATCAGACTTGTGTATTTGTGCAGGCTGAAAGTTTTTTGCTCTGTGTCTGGTTATAAAGTTATGATAAAGTTTGTCAAGTATTTAATATTTTTCTCATTTCTTTTTAACTGTCATACTCAGACTGTTAATATAGGCATTTAATCATTGTTTCTTATGTCTGGACTTAACAGAAAACATGCTTTCTCATCAGCTGACACACTTGACTGGCATTCACATGGACACATTATTTTCCTCTCAGGAATTCTTTGCTCCCGGCGACCCAGAGAGTCTCCTCCATACTCCCAGGATGACCGATACCTGATCCTGTCCAGGAACCTCCGAGATCTTCTTCCAGCCAAAACGAACTCTCTGTTTAATGAACAAATAATGGTTCAGCCCGGTATGTCAGATCACAGCCGAACATGTTTTGAGTTAGTTCACGGCAGGAAGAGGCGACACAGATACTGCTGGGGGAAATACGATGAGAGCAGGAATAACATTAACGGGGGAGGAGAACGTCGGGGCAGGTTTGGTGGAGCCCTGCTCACATGTATTTGAAGTGGAGTCAAACTGAGAGGACCAGGATCAGTTCAAGTGGACAATAACTGTGCAGGAAATGGTGACCGGTGGAGAGGTGACTGATGACTTACAGGCAGTCACAGTATAGGCTACTGCTCCACACACAGAAACACAGAGCTGAACATCTCAGTTTATCTCATGCTTACACACTAGTGGCCATTGTTGCTGTTCAGACTTAAATTTTAGTCTTATGCTCCTGACATGTAATAACTTATGCTTGTTTTAAAGACACTGTATTATTTAACAAAATGTTTTTTTCTTATTTAATAAAGTTATTCAAAACATGTCATCCATGAATTTCAACAATGCCTGTTGAGGTTGTGGAGATTGTTTGACAGATGTCTTTGTATATCTTACTTATCTTATTTTCAGGTCTACTGTCTTTATCACCCGCGATAGTTTAATGTTCTTCTGGGATGTTTGGCCTGTGTTCAGATGAAATCCAGTGACTTGTTAGTTTAAGATGTGACAGTTTTGGCCTCTTCCTAGTCCATGATGTGTTGCTGCCTCTTCTAATGATCTGTTGTCTGTCGTGATGTCTAATGTTCACACTGGTCTTAATGTTTTCCTTTTTTGTATCTTTTCTTTTACATCCAAAATCATCCAAGAACATCTTTCAAAATTCACATGAATACTTTTCTTCTGTATTATTTTTTAAACCTTTTTTTGAAAGGACAACAGAGAAAACCATTCAAAACTCAATCAAGCAGCTTCAGCCATGCTATCTGAATGAATCCGTGCTTTGAGCTAAATGCTAATGTATTTATGCTAAAGTGTTCACAGTGATGGTGGTAACAGATTGATGTTAAACAGGTATTTCTATGTTTACTGCCCTTGCTAATTAGCACTAAATAAAAGATGCAAGTGGCTGATGGGAATGTCATGTAAGACTGAGACCATAAACTCATTAGGAAAACATTTACTGAGCTAATAAATCAAGAGAGAAGTAGGGACATTTTCCCATAGACTTCAATACAATCTGACTTCTTTAACAACCAGTGGAGTCGCCCCCTGATGGTCATTAGATAGAATGAAGGTTTAAGGCTCTTCAGCATTGGCTTCACTTCACAGACCCAGAGTTTATGTCCACTTTATATAGAGTCTATGATTAAAATACATCATCTGGGGATCATGAATGTCAGTATAACATTTCATGGTAATCAATTGAATATGTGTTGGACCAACCAACAGACAGACCAACACTGACTTAATTAAGGTGAGGGTCTGATTTGTTCTCAGGGGCTTTTATCCAGCTTCAGCCCTCACACTGCGCTCTGACACTACAATATTTTAGTTCAGTGCTGTGTCTCCTTTAAGCAAGTTCTGTGGTTGAAAAATGGATTTTTCTCAGTTTTCAGGCGACTTGCAGACATCTGGCTTTTAAGATGAAAACGCCTTTCACAGACTAGCATTGAACATTTCCAGCGTGCTGAGTGATTTGACTTGTTTAGATGTCCACAGATTGGAAAAATGTATGTGTTTTGGAACAGAAGTCTTAAGGTGCTCAGATGAAATATTTTGTTTGGTTGAGGATTGAGTTGGTTCATGCATGACTGGAGGCCTCTGGGGCCCTCTCATTCAATCGGCCCCGCTCCTCATGTCACGACCCCACTGTGACCCTCATCACTTCTCACTTCCCGCTCCGCATTTTCCCACCAACATAATGACGCACTCCTGATGGTCTCAAAGGCCATTTTGATACGACTGCTGCCGCCTTATTTAATCTAAACTCAACAGAAAGCCACAGGTCAAAGTCATTTCAACAATGTTTTCCGACTTGTCCTTTTTAAAATAAACTCTTTGCTGCTTTTTAGTGATACAATACAGAGAATAAAGGGGAGACTTGTTCTCAGATAAAAATGAAGTGTTAAGGCTCAGATATTGTTTAAACTGCAGGTGAAGTGTGTTTATGGGTTAGTCCAGAGGTTCCTTTTGGAGTGACAACCTTGTCAAATAAACATCACACTAAGTGTTAGCGCTTGTTCCTTCATTTCCCCACAAAAAAATCAAACATGCCACGGTTATACTTTATGCTACCAGCGGTCACCTCTCTGGAGAGTTTGTTGAACATGTTAAACTGAATTTTGAAGACTGCTCATGAAACATATTTCTCAAAAGAAGAGAACCCTTGTTTAAATGAAGCAATGTATAATTTAAATGCCTGAAAATTTTCATCTTTAACCATAAAGCAAAGAGAGAGAAAAGCTCAAGAGATGCACAAAGCATTTTCCCCTGATAAGTATTTAAGGTCATCATAGTTCTATGAGTAATGTGCTTTCTCTACAGGGTTTATCACCCCGACTCTGAGGACTTCTTTCTCCCACAGTGTTTATTGCCCTTTTGCATTATTCATAACAGTAGTGTCATGTTGAAGGAAATAAATAAAAGTGTAGACCTGGTAGAAGTTATTATATGTGTTCTTATTCTGCACATGTATAAAATCATGGCTACACGGTTGACTTAAAGGACGCCTCGCTCTCTTCAGTTTTTAGCATGTCTCTAGGGGCAGCAATGTTTGGTCTGGCAAAGCAGCAATGTTTGGTTTAGACTAACATATCTTAATAGCTATCGGATGAATTGGAGCTAATTTGATAGGAACATTGATTGTGCCCAGAGGAAAATGCTGGAGTCCCTGTTTTTTCATCTAGTGCCACCGTCTGGTCAAAGATTCACTTATGCAGTGAAATATCATTTATTGAATCGATTGACACAGAAGTTTGTGCAGTCGTTCATGTTCTCCACAGGATCTAACATTGGTGAGGTCCTAAATGTCACCATCAGGTCAAAATTCTTTCCATATCAAGCATTGTCATTGTGTGAATGTTATCAGGCCGATTTTAGCATTTAGCTCAAAAAGCTTCAAAAAGAGTCACTTTGCAGTCTCAATCATGTCACTTTGAGCTGGATACGTCTGTCCAACACTGAGCCGAAGTTTGGTTTGATTTGACAACTGCTTTCCAGACTATCATTACATTTACTGGGCATCACATTGTCTCCAGAGGATGAGCCCAAATGATTTAAAGACCACCCTGATATGATCTCTAGTGCCATCACTAGGGACAGATTTTACCCTCAAACAGAGAATCAGAGTCTTGTAACTGTGTCATGTCTTGACTTTTCCTCTTAGAACAGTTCAAAATCTTTCACTGACCAGGATTTAGGTCATCTTCATCTTCAAAACTCCTGGATGAGTCTATCAAGCCTCTAAAATTTTCCCTGCCATTTTGTTTCATGCCACCAACAACTCTTTAAAAAAATGATAATGAAATTCATTGAGCACGTTAGGGCTGTTAAGATGATGAACACTTTTTAACTTTTAATATCTGTATGAAATTTGTTCTGGTGCAACCATTGAGACATGATTTTAACAATTCATAGAATTTCAAAGTTTTTTATAGAAGATTTCAAGCGATATTCAAATTTACATGAAATTTCTGTTAATATTTATCACCCATAAAGTCTGAATCCTCGAGGTTTTGGTGGCCCCCACCTTTCACCCTCAGGCAAACATCCCTTAAATCTAAATGACAGATTGTCATGAAATTTCCTGGTCATATTCCTTGTCCTTAGGGGATGAACCTTTTTGGTTTTGATGATGCAAATGGACTTTGTTGTTTTGCCATACTACTATCACGCTTCCTATACAATGTAATGTAGGAAATGGATTGAAATTTACTGCTATTTCTTACTGTAACAAAACAACAAAAGAAAATGAGAATTGAGATCTTGCTGTAGCTCTTTTCGTACATTTTTGTATTTGTAGTTGTAGTAATCAGCCATACATGTCCATACTGTACAGACAGTTAACATTAAAATCATTACACAGTAATGAACACAACACAAGATGAAATGTTCTTGTAGGATGAGTAGTTGTGCAGTTCATATCTTAGCACGATGAGTCAAACCACAGTTAAGACAAAAGTCAATGTCGCTTGTTTTTAACCGTGCAGGTCATCGAAAGAGCTGTAATGAAGTGGCAGTGACCAGTTGTGTGATTGCTGGTGTTGTTGTCGTTGGAACCACTAGCTCTCATTCTCCACTTCTTCCAGACCTGGATCTATATATAGAGAATAAGACTGCGGTAATGGGATGATAAATGGACTCAGCAAGGCCTAATTTCATGGGGCAGGAAATCACTGGAGAAAAGCTAAACTGTAGAGGCTGTAATTATCCTCAGGGAGAGATCAGTCACAAACTACTATACAGGAAATGGATGTATCAAGATTCATGGTAAAGTAACATGTTGTATATTCAATCTTTCACAGTGATACCACCTTCATCTGCTAGTGCCCATTTGTATGCTTTCTCGAGGGGATATTTTCTTTTTTTTTTTTTTTTTTTTTTTTTAAAGTGATATACTATTCAAATGACCTCATCTCATTCCACTTCTCAGCCACGCACTGTTGGGCACTCACCACCGTCTCCTCTACAGCTGCAGCTACACTGCATGGTGCACATGCATATAAACATGGTTTTCGGAGGGATATGCTGTCTTGCAGGATACATGTTGTTCTTTTGCTGTGTGTGAGATTATGTTGCTCCATGTGCTTCAGTCTGCACAGTTGAATATTTTCTGTGTGTCCTGGCCATAGTAATTATGATGGTAGGAAAGGAGGAGTACAGTTGATGATGTATATAATACAATGTCCACAGGAGGATGAGGACAAAACGCAGGTCTTTGACAGGAGAGACACTTTTCATTTTGGGTTTTAAACCAATAATTAATGTTCTTTCTTTTACTTGTGATCATTCCTCAATCTTAACCATGTTTATTTTGAATCACTTGATCAAATTCAAATTAATTACCTTTAAAATAATTATTTCTTTGTGCTTGAATGTTATGAAAGGAGTTTTGAAAAAAAATGGGTTTTTTTATCCTGAAACAATAAATTAAGCAGTACAGATAAATTATCATATCGGATGCCCAGAAATATGTATATAGAGCCCATGAAATAGATCTACATTGAGAGGTGTTAAAATAAGACTAACATTGAAATGATGGATTGATAGTAATCTTTATATTATTTATATAAAGTAAATAACTTTATATTATTTTGAAGTGAACTTTTGTTGTTTGCTTATTTTTTCAAATTTCATATTTTTGTGTTATTCTCTGCTATTTTCTTAGTTTCCTGAGTTTCTTTCTCTGATCAACTGAATATTGGATACTCGTCAATTATTGTGTGTCGTCATCTATTTATTTCGATGAAGAAGCCTAATTAACTTTTCATTATTTGTGATTCACAATTCCATTGGCTGCATATGGCAGCTAACATAGTTTAGGCCAAAGTCAGGTTAAACTGCTGTTCTCTGGTGAACGTTTGAATTAAAGATCAGTCTCTACTCAGACTTAGTCTCAGAGTTGCAGCTCTTGAAGAAAATATATTCAAATACACTAATTTTGAGAAATACACAATAAAGTAAAGTAAAAAGTTTCCCAACTTGTCAGTTTCATCTATTCAGAGATTAAACAAAAGACACTGAAAGTGATTTCAGGTCCCATATTAAGTTAGTATTTCTGTCTGGGGGGAGTTTTTATTCCTCCACCCAGTCACTGTGACTCCCCAGTGACGATGTTCTTACTCTTACTCCACCAGCAGAGGGAGCCATTCTTTGCTAGTTTGATATCAAGCTCCTTCTCCTGGTTTGCACACAAGTGTCAATCTTATCTTTGCCAGCTTTTGTCAGTTTTTGAGCAACAGTGGTAAGGTTTTCACTCTATGTGTGTATGTGTGTGTGTGTTTGTATAGGCTAGATGTGTGTGTGTGTGTGTGTGTGTGTGTACAGTGAAATCCAAGCTGGTCCGATCAGAGCGCCATTTGGCCTTCTGCTCGTCTGGAGTAAATATGAAAATAAAGCTTCACGCAGGAAAACCCTAATTAGTCTGTCACTCTAAACGTACCGTCACTCCCCCCACCCCTTCACCTCAACTGCCTCCTTCAGCTCCCACAACCCCACCTCCCCAAACCTTACCCGTGGTATTTTCTCTCCCTGTCAGAGTCGGTCATGAGTGTCAGATTTAATCTGGTGCAGGGGTCGAGCCAGCCCTGGGGTGCAGAGAGAAACCCATCATTTTGAGTTTGTTTGTTTGCGCATGTGTGTGTGTGTGTGTGTGTGATGGATAGAACAGACAGAGGAAAGGATTGGGGCGCAGAGAGGGAAACAGCCTGACAAATTCAATAAAACACCTCTGAAGAGCGCCCACCGCGCCTTCTGCTTCACTTCGCCTCTCGGAATAAATATGAGTTTGTCTAAATCCGCCGCACAGTGTATTACTGTTGTGTATAATTGTCTCATTTTTTTCTGGGCCGTTCCTCTGTTCCGTTGTTTCTCAGAGTGAATCCAATTACAGGTGTCACCATCACTCATGGTGGTGGATGGGGCGGATGATGCGGGGATCAAGACGATTGATCAGCTGTTTGCAGGGTGATGATATTGATTACAGAAACGCTGCATCCAACAGTTTCTATCAGTCACCTCCAAATGGGGCTCAAAAAGCTAAATTTAAGCGGAGAGGGGAAGTGAAATTTTATCTATGACCTGACTCCCGACAGTTTTGATGCTAAATGTAGACTCCTGATATTTGTCTTAAGGTTTCCTGTGAGATTTGAAAAACAGAATATTTTTGGAAACCACACAGATCAACCAATCATAAAACACCATAATTTTACCAGAAAATGTGGGAGCTGTCTTGGATAAAAATACACATTTATAATAATAAAACTTCAGCTTGAAATGCAAAGATAAGAATATATCAGCTTCTTGACAAACATCAATAAAATGACTTGCTGGTAACCGACACCAGCATGGTCACATACGGCAACAAAGCCAACAGCAGCATTTTGAGGACGGGAGACCAGTCAGGGATCATGTCCTTCTTTGCTGCTACAACTGCTGCCTTGTTGAGACACCTGCATAGATGGGACAGATAAAAAGACGTGTCTGGGACATGATTATCTTCCACTGAGATATTTTCTATTATTCTTGCTCCTTTTTTCAGACACATTTAAACTATGTAAAAACACTCTGCTATGAATAATACCTTGTTTGACATGGTTTGGTTTTCCTCCATAAGTAGTTAAGTTTATCTACTCTTACTTCCTCAGTGAGAAATTCTGCATCAGGTTTTGTGACCCACCCACCACCGCCGCTTGTGCTAGTGACCAATGAAAGGGCAGAGAGTATCCAGATGGTTAGAGGAAGAAAAACAAAAGAAACTCAGGCACATGTTTGAGCCTCAGTCAGTAAAACCAGACTCAGATGAGAAGTATGTTTGTTAGCTTGTAACTGGCAGTGGCTGACACAGTGTTAGTAGCTTGCTTTAGCTCTCTTAACCCCCCCCCTCCACCCATCCCTGTAAGTTAACAAGTTGTGGGGGCACATGGAGAGAGATGGCTCCAGAGGCAACCTGTAGCACAGAACCACAGGTGTACCATATGTTTTAGTTGACCCTATAATCACAGCTGAGAGATTTAGGTTAGGCAAACTACTGGGGAAAACAGCCTCAGTGATGATGATAATGATGATGATTATGTTAATCATAAATAATCAGAAGCAATTATAGATTTGTGTAAACTTTAATGCCTATGTTTTCATTACCCAAAGACTTTTCCTTTCTTCCTCTCCTATTTTCCATTGCAAAGCGCCTCTTGTCGCCTCTAGTCACATCAGTCACATTCAGTGAAGCCATGACACCACAAGAAAAGCTGCAGTCATCAGGGGTCATTTGTTTTTCATAAAAAAACCTCTCACTTAATCACAATGAAATAATTGTATCCTCAAAATAAGGCTGACGTGAGCAAGGCATACAAGAATACAATTTATGTGTCACTCCATCTCCTCCCCACATCTCTCTCACATAATAAGGAGCTAAGACAAGAAGAAACAGTAGTGAAGGAGGTGAGGAGCCAAATGGAGAGCAGCCCGTATTTGTCATGGAGGTACAATACAATATGTCTGTCTCTGTAGTGACGAGTGAAGGATTGCAGTGTAAAACACAACTGGAAATCAGAAAATTCATTGGAAAATCCTAAATTGTCAGCTAAAGAAATGGAACTGGTCACTTGGTTGAGAAAAGTTGTGTTTTGATTGTTGTTTTTGGCTTGGCTTTTGTCTGAACTTGTTAGGCTAGGTCTGAACTAAAGCTGTGGGGCTAAAGTTCACAGGACACAGTGAACCTGAACCTTTTATAGAAGATAGTGTGAGGAAAACCTAAAACTGTTTACAGCATCTTTTGTCCACAAAAAAGAAGATGGCCATGAAACCGCTTTGTGAACTAAGCAAAAAACACAACATTATGAGCCTGTTCCTTGGCCTAGGGGAGGTCAGGGTTAAGTGATGGGGTTAGAGGTGCAGAGAACTGATGCCCTGCCCTGAGTTTCAGGGGGCGAGGGCAGGACTCTCTAATCAATGGGCACAAGCTTTCAAACACTTGGGACAAGTGTGTAGACCATCGACCCATTAGATCCACTGAGTTTAGAATAAAAATGACCCTAATGATCCCTTCCCCGCTACTTCATGTGGAGTTAATTTCATGGTTTTCAAGTGTTTATGTTTGCAAATGAATCAGCTAATTGATATAAAAAAAAAACACAACTGGTCAGATTTAGTCCTTGAAAATTATGCACATATTTTAATAGCTGTAACATTCTAGTTTGAAATCATAATTTATCTTTCAGTTTTATTTTAAGTTATGTCGCAGTCTTTTTCTTTATTCTAGTCAAAAAACTGAACACACACTGTATATTAATCTTTTGATAACACTTTCAGTCCTGCAATTTATGCTGTAGTTTTGTTGCATGAACCAGGTTGACCAAACATGGGTCATCTTTAATGTTTAATGAAGAACCTAATCCTTTTATCTATGCTGTAAAAACAAAAAGGTTATTATCACATTTCCCAAACCTAAGTTTTGTTTCACAGTACTGTAAATAATAGGTTCCTGGTATTTACAAAAATATTTACATAAATACAAAAGAATTTCCTTGGTCATCATTGTCTTGCTTTTTCCCATTGGTACAAGGTAAAGTACCAGTAAGAACCAATATAAATTTTATTCACATAGTGAAACTACACTGTAAACTGTGAGGTATGACATAAAGTCAAAAAGTCAACAACTACTTCTTTTAACTTCCTGTAACTTCTTCTTACACTAACCACCATGTCTGTATGGCCACATATGTACAATGAACCAAACTTTTATCTTCACTCTACGGTTCAAAGTCTTGACATGGCTCCTTGAACATGAAGACAAAACCCATGATTGGTTTTGTGCAGTGACAACTCAAACACAAAGGCTTTGTTATTTTGTGCAAGACTTCTTCAAAGTTGCTTTAAGTTGTTTTCCAGCAAAATGACATATTGTACAAATGCAGCAGTATTTTGAAGCTGGGTTCATCTGAATCCTCTGGCTCATCAACAACCGGCCTTCAACAGTCAAGACACTTTTTATATTGTTGTACATTCTAACTTCATTTTAAGGTTGTGTTACATTTTAAAGCAAAAAAAAAAAAAGAACATGTACACGCAGAACAACTACAGCATGTAAAACGCTGACCTGTTCCCATTACTCCCGATCTCTCTCTCTCTTCTGATTGGCTGACACCTGTTGTTACCAGAGCTCCAGAGCTAAGCCTGAGAGAGGAAATGTCAAACTACACTGAGATGGCTTTTGGTCCTTAAAAGCACAAACATATCTTCTTATGGAGATCAGCATGAATGAAACACCTAAATTGTCTTGTTTTAAATGTTTTTAGTTTTTAGATACATGTTGGTAACTGAAATTAACGCCCATATTGTTGGTCACTCAAACAATCATCTAACCACCTCAAGATAAAGGTCTGAGCATTTTTTATCTGTACAGTGTCTGTCAGCATAAGAGTTCACTGTTGCAGAGACTGTAAGGAACTTTGGGCTATATATAGAAACTCACTGCAACTATTCTCAACGTATCTAAATATCACTCTTAACTTTTCAATTATCTGGTGCTTAATGACCATTTCATGTCCTAAAAATAATGTAATTTTTTTGTTGCCTAGCTTTACGGTGCATAAAAACTCATTTCCAGAGAGGGAAGAGAAACCTTTGTGGATGTGAACTTAATTAAAATAATAGTTATACACTGTCTGGATACTCCAAAAGCTTCAATTTGTTTCTCCTTCGTACTTTCACTTGGAGGTTTCATTTCGCCTCCACCTGTGAATTCTGCTCAATGTGTGAGTAAACTACCTTGAACTGTTGATAATCAATGTTCACCCATAAAAACCCCGGTTGAATCATTCCCCAGGGTGAGGCGTGGTGGTGTCTTATTTATGAAACTCAATATGCGTGCAGAGAGAGTGGACTGCGGTCCTCGGGGGTATCAGTAATCGTCTGGAATAACTCCCAATTAATGAGCCAGATGGTATTTTCACAGTAACACCTGGGATGTCCAGGCGCTCAGCAGGCAGGAATTAATTCCACTTAGAGTAATATTTCAAAAAGTGTTATCCCACACATCCCTGTTTCTTCTCCCCCCCATTGCTGGCTGCTTAAAGCTATAATAAATACCCGTTATATCTTACTATTAGAGCAAGTCTGATTCACCTGCACAGGCCTCCTCTCTTGTTTCTGGGGGTTTTTAGTCCTTCATAATTCTGCTGAAAGACATAACTGTCTGGGAAGACTTCCAGGGAAGCACAAGGGCAAAAAATGGAAAATGGCAAATTCCATGTGTTGGTCTGTTTATAACTTAATATGCCACTCAGGCTCCTGCAGCGCAGAGTGAGGGCTGTGGCCCAGTGCACACGGACTAAATCGTATTAGTTAAGCAAACACTGCAACATGACAAGATTAACCAGGAATGTGAGTGAGGGCACAGCAGCCAGCAGGGTCCTCACTGAACCCACTGTATTCTCTGTAAAAATGACTAATTATGACTAAGATCTGTCTGTTCGTTGACCACATTGGCCATATAGACTAATACTAACGTCACATGTAATGGATGTCTCTCTATGGGGTTATATAGACAGAGTGGTGCATTTTGGGTAAAAGGTTTGTGCAGCTGGTCGCCGTGTTGCTAATTGAATCAGTGGTTTAAAGTGTAGTTGGGCTGACATTGATAAATCGAGAAAATATGGAAGACTATAGGTGCAGAGTGAAACTTTTCACTCAAAAGGAAAAAAAAACAATAACCTTCACTAAAGTATGTTGAATATAAGAAATTAAAAAAATCTATTCAATCATATTAAATTGCAGGCAAAGACAAAATTAATTTCCCAAAACTGAAAAACACACACACACACAAAAACCCCTAAACTATTAAAAGAAAATCAATTAAGGAGCTTGGTGGGTTAAAAAAAATAAAAATTAAAAAAATAAACAAGAGCTTAAAAAATATACTAATTCATTCATTCAAAAAAAAAAAAGGATGATAGTATGAAAGCACAACTGAACATTAAACAAAATATTTATCCTGAGATCTGGTTGTTTCACCAAATAAATGAAAACAGAAACATTTCAGAAGAGAAAAAAAGGTTTACATCCTTTACAGTATGTGTTCAGTGGATACCTCAGTATGGGTGGTATGAGTGTCCAAAACATTACAGAACAGACACATGTGAAGAGAAAATGACCAAGTGGAGCTCCAAACCACAGCGCTGAGGTTCATGTCCTCACCATGGGCTTCAGGCCTGATCCCCGACCAGAGTAATTAAAGGAAAGGAGCACTTTCTGTAACATTTGTACAGTTTTATTTTCACAAGAGGCATCATATTATGTCTGCAGAGAAAAATCTGGGTGGGTAGGTAATATTCAACTCAATGGATTTAACCACATCAACACAATGGTCTTATGTTTAAGACAATCGTAGCAGCAGCAGCAGCAGCTTTTTATTAATTTCTTCTTCTTTCCTATTTATTTATCATCATCTAGCAACCTCTGATTGAACATGTGCCCTTATACAGGGCCCCAAACCCCAGGTTGGGAACCACTGTTTCAAAGTTCAAGTGTGAGAGAAGCAGGAAAATATGAGCTGTCTGATCAAAATTCAAACTGCACTTTACTAACTGCATCATCATCATCTGTGCAAATTAAAACAATTCCTCCAAGGGCATTGAGAGATGGAATAGATTACCTATCCATAGATGTCAACTGCATAATGCAGCCGTCACTCCAGAACTATAATGATTACATTTCAAGAGGAAAATGATTTCAAATATTCACATTTTAACACCAAAGCTTTTCCCCCTGCTATGAATTTGAAATGCTTCATTACAAAAAAAAGAGAAGAAGAGATTCCAAATAATAAGACTTGGCATGTTTTGTCTCTGCTTCTTTGCAGCGACATTGAGTTTATTGTGAAGTGCACAATGGGCGTGCTGTGATGAGCTGCCTTTGATGATCATAAATGAAATCAGAGCTCATTATGATGAGTTTGTTGATCATCAGCCGACCCTTTTTTTCCCCCACCCATAATGATCAAAGTTAACTCAAATGTGTCTCCCAGGGAAGTGTTCGTACTCGCGGTCTGCCGTCTTTTTGTTTCCAGGGGCAGACCTGCAGCCCAGGGGCTCGGCTCTCCATATGGAAGACATATGCACCCAGTTATTTGCTCATGTGGACGCAGCCTGCCCCTTTTCCTCTACTATATGATGTAATTAGTAGCTTTCCTTGTCAGCAATGAGGTTACTGTTTATCTTTGTCGAAGCCCGTCCATTAAATCATTATTAGCTGGCTAAATGCTGCAGGAGGAGTTTGCTGCCTGCGTGGCCGGTTCACTGAGTTATGACCAAATATCGGCTGTGTCTGACTGTCCTGTAATTGATGGCTCTGGTTAAACTTGGGCCGATCTATAAAGAGCAGTTTCTGCACTGTGGTTAATGCAGGCCTGGAAACTGAGGAAATATGAGATAGAGGAGGCAGTGAGTCACAGGAGGACACAGAAAGTCCCCACATGAGAGCCAGACCAGACACTACATAGATCCTCATAACGTAATGTTGCTCGTGTCCACCCTGAACATACTGTGTATTACTTTTTAGGAGATTAATATGACACAAAGAGGCAGTTCTCCTGAGGCCTCTTTTAGTTTAACTTTTTATTGTCTGCTGCATTCAGCGTAACCCTTAACCCTTTAAAGTCCTCCTTTATAGCAGGATCAACTGCAGCTTTGTTGTAAGTGGCCACTCCTATGTTTGATACAAAGTGCATCGCATCAGAGACACACAGTAAACATGCATATATGTAATCCGGCATTCCTCTTCATATACATTCAACATTCAGCAGACAAAACATGGGGTTAGCTTTTGATGTGGTGCAGCTGCAGGGAATGCAATGCATTGCTCTTTAAAGTTTGTCCTGATAGACTAAGGGCCATGGAGGTTGTTAAGCTAAAGTGGGTTTATCCTCTGGAAAGCAGGAGTGCTCAGCATATTGCCTGGTACATTTTGATATTGTGTGCAAAGTTTGAATTTTGCCACTTGAGAAAGTCAGAGTGTATTCAGTATGGAAATACTGTAGCTCATCCACTGGGGACCATGACCATTCAGAAAAGTTTATGGGAATTTCTTGGGGTCCTAGAATTTGGGGATGTCTAGGGTAGACATGGACATGATGAGAGGAATGGTGATATTAATAACTGTCACTGATAGTAGCATTAGTAATCCTCCTCAGGGGACCAGGAATATCTACAGAAACATAACTACACCTCACTGCTAGCAGGTCAAAAATATTTAGCAACCTAAATTTTGTGATGCTCCTTTCCATGAGAAAGAACGTGAGAATTTGTTTCTTTTAGAGGAAACTTGATGAGCAAGGAGATGCAAGGAACAGTGTGTGATGACAAACAGTGCATCTGAACTTCTGACATAAATGTGAAATATTAAAATCTCCTCTCACTGTTTGAAGTCCGCAGCTCTTGGCAGACCTGCAGAGGACTCACAGGGAAACGTCTGTCTTCAGCAAAGTGTGAGTGTGTGTGTGTGTGTGTGCGCGCACACGCTTTTGTTTGTGAATATGTGTGTCCCTGTGTAGTCCCAATTTGCCAGGAAGTCTGGCTCTGTGGGCATCATGCAGTGATGCATGCTGGGAGCCTGAGGCATGGAGATATTAATTAGCTCAGAGGAAACAATAGATGACTGGCTAACAGAGAGCAGAGCACAATGGCTGCTTTCAAATAGGATCATTTTCATTCTGACTAAATGAAATAGCTCATATACATATTGTGATTTAAACTGTATCATTTTTTTTATCTGCTGGGATGAAAAATATGCTCCTGTTATTTTCACACTGCAGCTTTTCATGCTGCAGTGTGAAAATGATGCTGCTCTGCAAACAGAAACCAAATAGAGCGGCTTGTTTGCAAAGTATTAAAAAAGAATAAGCTTTCATTACAGGTTTCTAAATTGTTTTCCTACATATCGGAGTGGGTGGTGCCATTCAACATCAAGTTTCCCATCATGCAGCAAACAGTAACCGAAATTCTTTCGTGTGTTGAAATCAAACACATCATCATGTTTTCATCTGCTCTGGTATTCAGAGTTTTTGGAACCTTATTTTGTAATATTAATATTTCAGCTCTGAGGTCAGGGATTTGGTTTGAAACAGGAACATTATTATCATACTGAATTACATGTGAATGAGATTGATTTTTAATAAATAATTCTTTATGTTGAGATCAGACGCAATGGTAATTGATACAAATATTTTCAATTGGTGCGACATTAAGAGGCATGGTTTTGTTTTCATATTATAATTTGTATAAGTTATTAAAATGAAAGGTGACGCTGCCATTTGTGTTTGTTTCTTCTGAGTGGGGGGAAAGTACGTATTTGTTGTGTTCCTCTCGAGCCCACGCCACTACGGAACTACGGAGATAGAGGGCACTCAAAAACAATATTATTATAATGAAATATTAATTAAGTTCATCTGGAGGTTACAGAATACTCCTTTATTCCCACAGTTAACCCTCTGAACACCAAAGTTGCAAAATTGTGACAAAAAACAATACTGAATAAAACAGACGATAGTTCCAATGACAGAGCCAAATCTGGTTTGTGTTCTTTACCACTAGTTAGCAGACAGGCACGACTTTGATTCTAGCCCAAAATTACGTCATGTTCCTATTCAAAGTGTTTGAGGAGACAGGGGAGGAAAGATGCTCTGAACGTGCTCACATTCATTAATGTAGATGCAATTCTGTCCATTTTCCAAAGTTCACTGGTGATGAAGTTATGGATGTGTTATTCACCGACTGTAATTCTGAAGGTGGATATCACTTTTCAGACCCAGAGTCTACGCCCAGTCTATGGGAGAGATGGAGGGTGTGGTCACCGATAAATTCACTCATAACCAGTGAGGTTTCTCCAGGAAGGCACTGACTGCACTGGTCTTAAAAGCTCTAATCCTAACATCCAGTCAAAACCCACTATCCTTATATCAACATTACTAATACCCATCTCTGTGCTCTTCAGCTTTAGTACAGTAAGTTGTAAAAAGTGAGAGCAAACAAAACAAAACAATATAAAAATGGCATAATGAAATAGTTCCCCCATTATAGTAGAGGAAGGTGGATCAGTACTGTACTACCCATAGTAGAAATGATCTGCATTATTACCACGACAGCTGTCATGTTTTTAACCAACATGTCTTCTATATTATACATTAAGTATACACTCACATTATGTGTGAAAAGAATACACAGACCTTTGCACAATGAAAGCTATGTTGGTAATTATTCCCTATGTCTGTACTGGCCTTGAACAGATCCCCCCTTAAAGCCCTTTCAGAATAAGTGGCGGGAGACAAAGTCTACAGTCCAATCCACTGGATGTTCAGCCAACGCAAATATCATCAGCCTGAGCTGGATAAAATCATGCAACTGTCTTCCAAAGTTAAAGTTTCTTTAATATAAAATTCCCTCTTTTTGCCACTATCCTTCCTCAGCAAGGAAATACTTGGGTAACACAAACAGGGAAAATGTTTGAATGATACTGGATTTTTCTGGCTCAGACTCCTGAAGCCTCAGATTAGCTTCAGATGGACTACACAGAAGGAGGACTGTGGAGTTTGTCTGCCATCACTTATACTGAAATCAGAAGGTATGTATTTTTTTCGCTTGGCATGATTAAGAGAAGAAATTTGAACCCGTCCTTCAAATAAAGAAATACATCATTGGTCCATGTCCTCCAGCAGAGCCGGTCCTGACCTCCCCAAGGCACTAATCTTTTCTAAGCTCCAGTTGCCTATTGGTGTTTATCAAATATAACCTATTATATCTCACTCTCGCTATTGTCAGGCACAAAGTCAAAGAACAGCCTCAGATGTGGCCGTTGAAGAGATGCAGTGCCCGGATCCATTATGTCCCTTTTCCACTGGTCAAAAAACCCGCTACGATTGGGAAAAGGCTCCAATCGACAGTCACGCCCGAGTCAAGTGACTCTGCAGTAGACATGGGAATTTATCATCTCCTTCTTTCAGAGCACACAAGGTGCTCGGGCATGACCGAGGGAGCTGCAGCCCTGAAACAAGTTTTAAAAACACACAGTCACAGATCAAAGTGTCTCACGTGCAGCAATTATACAGGACAGATTTGTTTTAGAAGTCCATACAGCAGCTAGCAGCTCGCGCTTCCTCCCCGGGGTCTGGGACTCTTTTACCAATGTTACCGATGTTACCAATGTTACCAATAGGTATTAGAGCGATAGACACCTTATCGTTAGCTCTATATGGTTGACATGGCACACAGTTTACCTGATTGCTGTTCTCTCAACTTACTCTCATGCTTTTCTTTTTCTTTTTCTTTTCGTGACCAGGACAGTTCCACTTCATCCTCTTATTGAACTCGTAAACACTGACGCTGGCACCCAATTTGAAACAAGGGGCAACCGGGCCCCATGTAACTTGCATCCAGGGCGACTTGGCTCTGCCCTCCAGAAGGAAACACATTAGCTTTTACACCATTACTGTACTTTGCTTGTCCATACTTTGGCTAAGGCCAGGAACACACTGGATGTGTCCCGTGTGTAGTGGCTGCTGAACACCTTGTCTTTCATTTCGGCACCCGTCGCACACCTAGCAGCAGCATCACATGATCAAGAGATTGGTGTCTTTCTATTTTTTTTTACACGTGATGCTCACATCTGGCAGCAAAAACAGAGAAGAGCTGTTCACAGCCATTTTGACATAATTCCACAAACCTGACACCTTCCACTAGAGACTGTCCAGGCTGAATCTGATATATGTCATTTAACCATTTTAGCAGCTGCATGTGGAGACAGATGTTTTTTTTTTTTGTCAAAAATTAAATTCATTCAATAAATGAATTAAGAGACTTTCAAGTATCCCGCAGACTGTATGTAGAGACAGAGCTGCAGTGGACACAGTCAGTACGAATATACATGCATGCTTTTCTACAGGAGATCAACAATGGCAGCTGTGAAGCACACGCCAGGCATCCAGTGTAACTCCAGTGACACCAGACATTTGACCTCCTAACAAGGTAAAGACACTGCATACATTATTTTAAAGATATTGTTTCTAAATTGTACCAGATATGTAGTTAGATACTTGATGAAAGCATTAACAACTTCTACAAACTGCATATTTAATCGGCACAGGAGAGGTGATCATGTCCTACCTGACATTAAAATGAGTTCTTCGGTTTCATAGTTGGTTCATAGTTACTGTGTTTTTAACTGTTCTACATGTGCGTGTTAGGAACGCTTTCCAGAGAAATAAATCCTGTTGGTGTTTCACAGTTCACACAGGATGTCTCTAATATGTCTCCCACTTTTTTAAATCACCTTTGTTGACACCTTTGAGCAGTGACCAGGTACTAAGAAAGTCGATTTATGTGGCCTACTAAAAACCTCAAAGGTTGCAGAGGGACGCGGGGGGAAAAACCGAGCTGATGCTCCGCGGTGACGAGGTGAGAGCTGTTCTCGTGAGGCTGCATAACGAGGCCCGGCTGCAGCGGCCGAAGCTGCGATTTCCGCCCATTAAAACAGAAACCCTGGGCCGCCCGGGCCGCCGTTATGAGGCAGCTGTGTCTGCGCGGGTCAGTGCTGACATGGAGTTGGACTCTGATAGCGAGTCTCCAGCTAATTGTGAGAACACTCATTAGGTCTGATAAAGAAGAACATAAATCACAGGGAGAGGCTTGACCCGCTGCTGGCCCTGGACGTTTGGCGCGGGAAATTCTCAGGGGCCAACTCAGAGCGGCTAAGATCTAATTACGTCTTTGTCTTGACAAAGAGCCAGCAGCATCTTTGATACCGCTGGGTAGACCTGTTTTTACACACGCTGCCTCTGTTCTGCGAGGCCGGATAAAAGCAACCGGAGACTAACACCAACTCTGGCGGCAAGTCTCTGATGCTGTTGGCTGGAAGTCCTGCCCACCTCACTCAAATATTAGTGATCAGACTGGATCCAAACCAACAACCAGTAGTCAAAATACCTGCAGTATCTCCCACAAATTCCATTCATGTGAAACTACATTTTTGGGAGAAATATAATGCTGCAGCGGCTCAGACCTGTTGGACAGAAACAGCATTCCTCATGAGGTTACTCAGGATGCTTTCACACCTAACTTTTCAGCCTCAGTGTAATTGACCCTGGTGCTTTTCCTATCTGGCTCAGTTTGTTTAGCCTGGAGTGAAAGCTGTCAATCAAACCTTTCCACAGACTAAACACAGACTTGTTTGTACAGCACCTTTCAATAGCTGGCATCACTAAATAAAAGACAACAACAAATAACTGAGACCACATGTTGTGGGTCTTTTGTGTTGTGAGAGCAAAGCAGATCAGCCAAAGAACCGATGATAGTGGATATGGTTTTATCATGAAGTTAAAGAATCCACTGTCTGATAATGGAAACTGAAGGAAATGGTCTTTCTAATAATTTGAATAATGACAATCTGCAAAGAGACTAAAATGTTAAGCTCTGACATAAATCTATTGAAATAGAAATATAAAGTAGCATAAAAAGTGTAAGTATTTACTAATGAAATATTCAAGAGCAGATGTACATAACACGTCAATGATAAATCTGACAAGTGAATAGAAGTTAAACAGGTTGGTGGATTTCACACTATGTTCGCTGATGAAGCTGATTGACATCATCATCACTGTCCAATCAGTGAGTTTACCCATCAGCCCACATGACACTTTTCATCAGTGTCAACACAAACTGGACCAGCGTCAATCAATTATTTTCCAAACTGACATTTCAGCAGCTTCACAAATAAAGAGGAACGGAGTTCTACAGGAGCCGTCACCTCAAGACCCCAGTTTTTAAATGTTTCACTGTTTCCTGTGTATCAACATCACGACTGGATCACAGCGTAGAAAAACAGTGAATGACCTGCTCATCTCCGCTAACATAAGACTGAAGAGACTTTAGTCGATGTTCAGATGACGCAGCTATTTATTGGCCCCATCTCCATACGGCACTGATGTAAACACAACCTGGTGAACATGCTAATTTTCACCTCTTCTCCTACCGTTATGTCTCAGAAACACACCTGTTGTGGTGCCGTTACACCAAAAACACTGCAGCCACACTGAGCTCAGGGATGAGAGACTGAGTGAATGAGCTGCAGCCTCAAAATAAGTTGGATTTTTCCAGTTAGCACAGCAGCTAGCAGCTCACTGTGTGTATGTGTGTACGTGTGCATTTGATGACGTGGCTCCATGCAGTTGTGTGTCAGTGTGAGCATAAAGGCACAAAACCCTGTTTATATCGGCTAATTTTGGTGGAAAAAAGGGAATAAGAAACCGCGGTTTCCTGAGTATCATGACTGAAAATGTGATTTCTGATAACTCCCCTCGATACAGTTCCACTTCCTCCAACACACAGAGTCTTTCCCAACATTTCACCCTTCAACGACTTCACAGGTCATTGACTTCTCTCCTGTGTGCATGAGAAAACAGAATTGGTATAAGTACACTGTTTTGGTTGTGTTTTTGTAGGTTTTACTCTTGAACCATTGCCCAGTCAGTCCATGTCCACGGTCCAGATGCAGCAGCTTCACAGTGAGACGTTAGAGTCTGAAACAGGAGGTTCAGGCTCAGGCCTGTTGATACAGACTGAAAAGACCAATTTGAAAGGAAACGACCATTAAAACATTTTGTAAAGCCGTCTGTGTTTGTGTTCACCGATATGTTTTACATTGAACATGTTAAACTATTTTCTTTTTTATACTTTCTTTAGCCCATTTTTGTGTTTATTTTGCAGGTAAAACCTTGTACTTCTTTGCTTTCCATCCTCCTTTCACAATGTATTTTCTTGCTTCTTTCTTCATTTTAATGTCCTTTTCTTTTTTCTTCTCGGTTGTTTTTGTCCTTCCTTTCCATCCTTTCTTTTTCTCTTGACGGATCATTATTTCTGTCCCTTTTCTTCTTTTCCTGACTCCTTCTGTTCTTCCTTCATTCCTTTCTTGTTTCCATTCTTTCCTTCCTTCCTCACCTTTGTCTGGTCTTTTGTCTTTATAAAACAAGTAAAAAAAAACTTAAAAAAAAAACATTATCTCTTTTTTTTTTACTTTATACACTAATGTGTGGTGTTTTTCTTTTCCTGTGTAAACCTAAAATTTTTTAGTTGGTGAAGAAGGGTCTTTGTTCAGCAGGGGGAAGTATTGATTTGAGGAAGTGTTTGACCTTTGACCCTGACTACACGCTACCTAACTGCCAGAGGGTTGACAGCACCCGGCGTGTTTCCAGCTTTCCTTCAAACGCCTCAGCTCTCTTCTCCAGAGGCGCGAGCCTGTACGTTACTGCAGGACTTTGACACGTGCTGTTATTCTAACACATGGCTAATTTTCTCCCTGACACATTGGAAGCCAAGACAAATATTCAGTTTCAATCTCCTGTGTGAGTTTGGATTATCAGCCGGAGGTTTGACAGCACAGTACGGAGAGAGCAGACTGAAACACTTTGCCACTGTGGTGGACTGCTGAGGCTCCTCAACCTCATTGGTTTGGACATTAAGTATACTTTCATTTGACATGAGAGACATGGATGCGTCCTTGTCTTCAGACAGCATGATTCAGAGTAAACACTGGCTATAAACATTTCCAGGACATTCCAGCACTGTGAGAATCAAGGCGTAGCAACATCTGTACGGTGAACTCCTCCTGAATCAACTTCTCACCATCAGACTGAGCCAGATTTATTTCCAGCTGCTTTTCAAAACACACTGAAATCTGCTTATTTTATCAGAGAGCAATTTACTGTATGTGATTTAAGATTCTATGGAAAGGTCTGGAGAGATGACGCAGACAAATTTTATATGAATCCTTTTTCTCATCTAGTTGTAACTTTTCCAAGCTCATCCGATGACATTTTGACAGACAGCCCTACAGACAGATCATCTGACACAGGTCATAGTTAGCCAACATCTAACTTTGTGTACTGCCAGCTGTAGTCAGCAATTATGACCCATTTTTTTTAGATTGCTAGATTAGCTCACAACTGCCACAGCTTGTTTTATGATGCTCCCACTAGGGGGGGTTAAATTTGAACACAGAGACTTTAACATGGTGTAACAGCTAACATACTGACTCCTCTCTTAAAAGAAAATAAAAAAATAAAATAGAGTAAAATATTGAGCGTGTTTTTGTCAACGAATCCCATGAAAAGAACAAAACTAAGAGGATGTTGATACACTTTGTGTTGTCAAAGTCTGACATAGTAGCTTATACATCTGCACCATACAGCTCCATTCATTTTTTGCAGACACTTGTCTCATCCTCCAATATTTTAAAATCAATAAATCAGATTTTTGTTGCTCAAAAACACAGCAGACACCTGCACTGTTGTACTTGGTGACATTTTCCTTCATTACCACACACACGCACACACACTCCACCTTCAGTCTGACTCAGTCCAACATACATCCTGCTACGTCCTGCTTCTGTGAACACAGGACCAAATAATAGAGTCCACTGAACATCACTGCTGTTTGAATAGCATTTGTGCCAAATTTATTATTTTGTATATATAACCAATAAATTAATAATTGATTAATTATTAACTAATTTTAAGAAAAGAAGACAATGTGTTTGCTGTTTCCCAGCATCTTCTGTAGAAACTGATGGGCTGAGCTCAACACACAGGACAGAGGAGACAATGTGATGTCAAGGTGCATTTAGAATGAAGTCAGCCTTTGTCTTAAGTATAAATTCATGAATTTTTTGAAGTTTAAACATTTACATCACATTCAATCACTTTACATTCACTGCTTCCACTTACAATTGAGGGACATCAGTAAAGCTTCAGGACGTGGGGGACCCAGATATGATACCTGCTAGGCTAGTCAAGTACTAACCCTCACCAAGGTGCGAGGCCCTGATTAACAAAGATCCCATGTCAAAGAAGATGAATCACAGTGCTACTAAGAAAGTGATCCCAACTCACAGTTGCCAGGCTGTGAGGGAAGGGAGGTGGCTAATAAATAAACTGGAACTCTCATCAAAATGCAAGGGTGACACATTCACTGTTAAAGCAAACCTTGAATAAACTGTTGTGTGGGTTTTCACACAGTAATCTCTCAAGTAGTCAGGGATGACTGGTGGTGGAGAGTGGCTCACTTTACCAGAGGTGACATTCATCGTGTCGTCTACTGTCAATGAAGTCATTACATAAGAAACAGATCATGCCATCAGCTGGGGTTGATCCTTCAACCCAACAGTCCGAGGGGCTCCTTGGTCCTGGACCGCTGCAACAGTGATTGCTTGGCCTTCATAGTCTCGGAAGGATGGGAATTCCTTTACTGTGAACAGATGCTCCGTCCAGTTCAACATCAGGGACTAGTTGTAAGATGACAGGAGCTAGATCTCACCATGGCACTGGCTGCGCGGGTGGTCAGGTGGCACCATGTGACAGATGATGCCTTCTTGTGGGTCAATGATCTGGTCTCTCTCTTTTCGTAAACCTCTTGCTCCCACTTCAGGATCAGTGTTTTCCAGATTCTAACAAAGCTAACCTTATGTGATGGGCAGGTCGAAACTGTAAGATGTAAAAGCTGACGTCCCGTCATGGAAGACACTGTATCTTGGTTATCTAATGGCACACGAAGGTTGAGTGTCATGTCATTAGGCAGTTTGTGGCTAAAGCCAAGGGGCTATCTTGTTGGAAGCTTCCATTGATGGTCACATGTTCCTGTTAATGCCACTTTGGTTGGGCCTGCGTCTCCTCTTGTGAGTCAGATCCAGGTTTCTGTGGAGATAGATAGATACGCAGTGTGACCTCTGGAAGGACGACCTTAGTACAACTGAGAGGGGACTCACTGCTGGTTCTCTCAAGTTCTAGATACGTATACGGGAAGGAGTTATACTGTCTGGAATAACGCTTACTCTCAAAAGTATTCATTTATTTATTTATAACATGTTTTTTGTTTGGGTTAGACCACAGATACCTTTCATTTATGAAAGAATAAAGGAATAAAGGCCTTGGAGCACTTGTTACTATCCACATTTTGAGGTTTTTGTTCTTTTTCTTTGTTTTTCTGAGCATTTGTTGGATTTTTCCCTCGTGTTTCATACATAATTGCCAAAGCTAAATAAATAAATAAATAATATATGCAGGAGTAGATGAAGAAAGCCAGACACACAGCCTGAACATGGCCCTGCCAAACATCCAAACTAAAGCAAAAATCTAAGTGCAGTTTCATTTTTCATTGGTAATAATCGGCTGTCTCTATCTGACCTGTTCAGCCCTGGGAGTGGAGCCTCTTAGTGGCACTGCATGACTAATGGACCACGGTTATTCATCCATCAAACCATGAGAGCCGGCGTCTGTAAGCCACCATGCAACTACACACCCCTGATCCCGAGGCCCGGTTAGTGGCACTGTACTGCAGCATGGGAAACAGGACCAGGTGTCACCTCACTGTAAAGCTATGCTAATTAGCCAAGCAATAAAAACATGCAGGATAATTAACAATGAAAAGGCATATAAAAGGAAGGAATGTCAAACAGAAGAAGAGGAGGTGGGGGGTGGGGGTGGGGGGCTCAAACGGCGGCTCACAAAGGAAGGAATGTAGAAGACCAAACACCAGCTGAGGGTGTGCTGAACATGCTCCTGTCTCTCTGTGCAGTTTTGTGGGTTTTATTTTATTTTGTGTGTGTGTGCGTTAAAGGGGTTTGTGTATCAGTTATAGAGGCCACAATGTCTGAGAATATCCAGCCCTTCCATATGGTGTCTGAGGCCTAATTGCAGTTTCTGCCATGTTAGTCAGATTATTCATTTTCTCCCTGAATAACATTATATTTCATGTTTTTTGCTGAGTTATTTATTAATATTCAGAGCTCATTTAGATATAACTAAATATAGTGAGAATTCTCATTTCCACCATGGATACATTCTCCAACCACTTCTAACCTCACAGAACCATGCTTAACAGACTAAGACCCATGTACACATTAATTATATATATATATATATATATATGTACTGCTAGTAGATTTGAGACCTGTGTTTGTATGACAGTCATGGTTTGGCATCCACACACCAGGGGGCAGCACCCATCAGTACAAAGTGACCAAAAACTAAACATCATGATGCTAACCTGCAGAAATAAACAAACTGGTAAAAAAAAATACAGAAATATTGAAATGGTAACATACAAATTGAAACTACAAACTAACCGGTGACCTCTCAACCCAGATGTGACCTCTGCTATGTTTTTTCTATGTGTGTTGGTTTGGACATTAATATTTAGCCACATTTCAAAAGCACAGCTACAATCTACCGACAACAGTGTTAACTTGATCGGTATTACACTTGTTACTCCTACTGCTGTTTGTCAGTGCCATGCTATGCAGATGGGAATATACTCAGTCCATGCACGTCAGAGCCTCTCTCTGTTTTCTGTCTGCTGGGCCTCCTGCTCCCTCTGGTATTTTGCTCTCAAGATTGCAATTTCATTCTATAGAGCCTTATTGAAGAGGGAGACATCTTCAAGCTAAACTAGCTTGTTAATTGTCATTTGCAGGAAAATTAGTTCACATAGTTTATTCAAAAGCACCCTCGTACCATTGACTCCTGCCTGACCGTTTTGTGAAGTACTTTTCACTAACAGAGAAGAGTAAGTACAAGTGGTCGGTGCAACACAGCTGCTAACAATGGCTTCCTCCATTTTGAACACTCCAGCTCTCCGAGTTCCAGCAACGGAAACGGTTTGATCCTGTTCACAGCAGAAATTCAAATGTCTAAATTTCAAATTAAATTCAACATAAAATATGTGAGCAGATTTTCTAGCCCTGAGAGTGAATCCACAGATGGCTGCGTTCTACTGTAATGAACTGGATCAAATGCCTGGCACTTAAAGCACTTTATAGCCAGATTGAAATTATGAAAATCCAGGGGGTCACCAAAGTCATTAGAATTAATCCTCTTGGGAACATTCATGGAAATTCATCTAATATCTGTGGTGATACTTTGCTCTGGATATTGGAGCGACTAATCGACCAGGATTTCAATCCTGAGAGCCACGACACTAGCCTGGCTTTAACTCCACAGTTTTCCCTTCTAAACCAAACCCCAAGACCTCCATTTATATCAAAACTTGGTTGGTTAAATATCTGTATTTGAGCCAAGTAAAACAGTTACAAACATGGCCTATTTACTTTACTTTATTTACTTAAGTATCAAGGATAGAACAACTTTAGTGTCCATGTAAACAGTAATTACTTACTGTTAATTTACAAACTAGTTCAAGATCATGTAGAGTTTCTCAGTCAGAAATGCAGAGACAAATGGGGGTGTTTCATACAGCTCACAATGAGGTGTATCTTCAGTTTTATTTTCACTACAGAAGTTGTGACTGGACAACTTTAGTCATGTAGATTATCACATTGTAAAAATGCAGTAGCGCTTGGGGGTGATATGTTTCTGTTCAGGAAGCTCCCCGTGACCAAAACCCTCAACAGAGCGATCCCAGCTGCCACAATGTGAGGCTGTAAAATGGACTGTAAAAAGCAAAAACAGGAAGAACTTCTAGATTCCAGCACATCTGTGTGTTCTTCAAGTATTTACGAGAGTTGAGACTGAAAAACACCGGCCTGGTCTCGGAGGTGTTGGAGTGGCTCATGACAACAAAGGCAGGTGTACCTGCAATAAACACGCCCCCACACAAATAACAGACACACCCATGCAGGTGAACAACTATGTGGACGTGTTTGTTCTTTAAAAGAGCAGAATTTGAAAGAGACCCCACAGTTATAATACATCTTTAAATTTAGTTCACATACAGGAGTCGCTTTGGTCTGTTACTGTCATTTGGAAAGGCTTGAAGAGGTAAATCTATTTATTATCATACATGAAAGAGAAGAAACACAGAGATAAACTGATGCTGAATTACTTATTATCTTGTGACCCACAGCAGGCTCTAACCCTCAGATTAGGAGCCACTGATCCACAGTATCAGATGGAGATACAGCAGCATTGAACATGGTGAAATTTCGCAGCAAAATCTGCTCATTTCAATGGCACTGCCATGATCGTTGGGATGAGAAGAATCTGTGGGAAATGTTCCTCCTCTCAGTTTGATTTTGATAAATTTTGACCAGTAGCTAGAGTTGAGCTCGGTGCTGAACTCTGAGGGAATGAAGTGGAGTCGAAATCAGTGAAGCTATCGTAGCCTTTAGCTTCGTCGCGATCCAATTCCATTTTAACATCTCAGTATTAACATCTCCCTGGAAGACGAGTGGTTAGCAGACACGAGTCAATGTTATAAATATGTCTCTTAAACTGTTACTGTCCAATGAGCGACCGAGGCAGCAAAGTTTCCTTGACCAAGGGCAAGTGAGCTAGCTTGCTAATTGGCACTAGCATGTTTCTCGCAGCTAGCATGTTAGTAGTTAGCTTGCCAAATACCACTAAATAGTTGACCAACGTGACTTGCAAGTATCACAAGGACAAATGGATCAGAAAGGACTAACCAAACGTACTTTTTGCTTTGAAAGAGTAACATAAAATAAAATAAAATGATCTATGATCATGTAACAAGTTATTTTTTCAGTTTAGCTGGGAAATAAAAAAATCAATCGGACGTTATACGAATATTTTCACTTCTTTATCTTGCTGTCAAATATATACATATCACTCTGCAGATCGGCAGTTTGAGTCAAAGCTAAGCTTAGGTGCCCTTGTGCATAGTAATTCATTACTTCAACGGTTGAAAAAGTGTAGCCCCAAAAGGGTTGTTTTTCTTGACAGCAAGATAAATCGTGAAAACATTGAAAATAAAGCTTACACTTAAACTGATATTAGCTTGTTTTCTGTGGTCATGTTTTTAAGTGGCTAAACACATTTTTTTGTGCTGTGCTCATCCACAGCAGCACATCGCTCTGCTTGCAGCGTGCTGATCTGAATCTCCTGCAGGTAATACACTGACTATAGATAAGAGCCTCACACAAACCATTTACTTATTAAGCGTTTACTTTTAAAACCTGCTGCATAAACAGTTTGCTTATTTATTCATTTAACTTCTAGATGAACCTGAAGTGTTTTTCTTTATGTTGACTGTACAAACAGTGACTCTGCAGACACCTATGATCAGTTGTCACAATTGCAGGACCCGTCTGTTTCCTGCTCTGTTAGCCAGCCAGTGTGTTGGTGGTTTTTAGAACTTCTTTGAGCTCTCTAATAAACTCTCACATGTGTCTGCTATTAGTGCACTGAAGGTTTAAAAATGTGTCATGATGTATTGTTGGGAGGAAACATGTCGTTCAACCAGAAAGAACAATGCAAACCGGAGCAAAACCTTTTCACACTCAACACCACCCACTATCTCTCCCTTCATGTTGACTTTTTCTAGTGTTTCCTCAGGAGGACCTATGGAGTTGTTAAGATCCTGAAGTGCCCTTAGTGTTTTGTCTTTTTATTATAGGGAAAATAAATGAACTAAAAGTCCAAACAAACATTAGTCCTAATGAGGTTTAAACATTTAAAGACAGAGCAAACACAACTGTCGAAAGTGGAGCTGGGGCTCTAGTAATTGCTAGTTTAAAAGCTGCGGCAGGATGGGCCAGCTGAGAATAAGGGTTTATGCTCTCCTGTTAAATATTAAGATGCCTTCTTAAGTATGAACCTTTAATTATCAAAACAATGTTTCCCACAGATAAGATACCAGACTGCTGTGGCGTGTGTAACACCGCAGCAGCTATGTACTGAAAAAAGGTTTCTCACCGAATTCTGTTTGTCCTACAAATTAGTGTCAGGCAGAGCTGCGATAGCATAAAGAGCAGCTAATTTGGAAAATCATGACTGGTAATTGAACACAAAACTTGTTGGCCGTGCGCATACTCCAACCAGAACAACCACACAGGTTGTATTTTTTCAACCTTTTGATACAACCCATGGGTGTGTCCACCTTGATGGCGGCAGGTGTACCGGACCTCAGTTGTCATGGTTACATTAACAACCCAGCAGTGCCGTACCTACTGTCATAAACATGGTAACTAATAACAACAACTTGGTTAGGTTTAGTCACAAATACTAGTCAGCTAGGTAAGATCGTGAGTTAAAATTAGTACTTCCTCAATATCAGACAACCTTTGTTGTCATGGTTACAATAGAAAAAAGGTGTTGTAGAACGGTCATGGGCAATAGAAACAGCACAAACTGCTACTTTTACCCATCCATCCCAATCGTCTCTTCTTGCTCTACTACTTCATTAATTTCCCCTTTGCTATTGTCATATTTATTACAACCACTCGATGTCACCAAGCAACTAAACCCAACTGGGTCACAATAACCTGCTGCACAGACGACCTACGGGTTCAAAACTAGGATTTTAGCTTAAAATGAGTGTTTACATAAAAGCTTAAAGACAGTTATGAACAGAGACCAGTGTAAAAATACTGCCACTTCATACGGTTCCTGGTAGAGACACCGCCACTGCAGCTCAAGATGCTCTTGGAGCCTCGGCCCTTTTCTGTGGTATCTCTGATATGTACAGACCCTTAAGCAGCAACCAGGCTGCCAGATATTTAAACATAGCCTACAACAGTTTATATGCAGTCTGCATTTGTGAGAAGTTGGTACTTGAGCCCGTCGTCAAACCCCACTTTTACTGCTCCCATTAACAATAACATCACTTTAAATTCAAAATACAGAGCTTGAGCCTGGACTTAACACAACAATGTTTGTACATTTGCCTGGAGGAAGGAACATGTGACCTGTGGCATTCATAAACAATAAGTCAACAATTCTATCTATTCCATCTAATTCTTTTTATATAAAGCTCCTTGTGTACATAGGATCCACTTAGAAAAATCGAAACATAATAGCACTTTCAAAAACACCATGTAAACAGTGACAATTTAACATGTTAGATGTTAGGTCCCCATAGATGGTACAGTTGACTATGAGCCTGATGCAGGTTGATACTCATTTGGCTTTTTTAATGATTTTTTTTTTTTTTTTTTTTACATTTGAAGATAAACAGTTTTTCTTTCTGTAAGTGTGAAAATCAGTTTGCAGAGATTAAAAACCTGCAGATCCTGAATTTTCATGCTATGATTATTGTAGCGATAAATATCTGCATTATCACAATATTCATCACAGAAATATTCATTATTTGCCAAGGTTATTGGTGCAGAAACGACTCACAATCAGCTGCTCCAGATTTAATTTCCACAACTCCAGTGACTGTTCCAGTTACTTTGTACCACTTTGTACTAATTCTACCCGGGCAGAGGTCAACTCCTCGGCGACACGTTGTGTATGTGTGCGTGTGTGCGTGTCTAGCTGTGTGTTGTAGAGCTGCCCTGTCTGTGAGCTGGCTCCTGGGATCTCATGCAGTGACACTGTTGTGAAGTGTGTGTCTGCATACAGTAACTGTGAGTGCAGGTGTGTGTGTACCTGAGCACCAGGTGGCCTCCCGAGGCCCCGGGCTGGGAAAACACCTGCCTCTGCAGTGCCTGCAGCTCTGTGCTGTCCCATGTGTTTCAGCTTCATGTTGTTGTTGTGTAACAGTTACTGTAACACGGTGCTGAAGGCTGCATCACTTACTCACACAACATAAACCCCCATACCACCACTATTTCAACCACTAGCACGTATAATTCACACTATTTGAAGAGCTCATCGTACATTTACAGATAATCTGGACTTTTGCCTTCCTGTACATTACGTGTGTCACTGTTCTCTGTGTCTGTTCTCTGTCTTTTAACAGTTTATTTAAGTTATCTGATTTGAAGTTTAAAGTTTTGATAAACAAGGGACTGGACCGCCAATGCAGACTCAGGAGACAGGCCAACAGTTTATACAATTTATTATACAAAGTGAATAATGGGGGAGGCGGGCTCAGCTGGTGGTGTGATGATCACTTGAGCTGGTGGAGATGGGGAAGGAGCATAGGCTGGAGCTGAGTGTATTTCAGAGAAGTTGAGTATGAAAACATGCCAGTCCGCCCTGACTAGAACCAGGATCAGGTACTGACCAGGGTGATGGAGAGAGCCCAGGATCTGAACCCAGTACCTTCTTGCTGTGAGGTGACAGTGCTAACCACTGGACTCCCGTGCCACCCCTAACAGAACATAGACACATATCATATTTTTTTTTACCACCGGCAGAGCCAGAACCTGTAAACATGAATATCAGTGTTGACAGATAACAGGCTCCATTTTGTGTTGTGTCATGTTTCCTCTGCCTTCATTTTCTATTTTTATAAATCTTCTCATGCATACAATTTTTAATTGTCAATACATTTCATTAGCTGAAATGGATAAGAAAATAAAATAATAAATAAACACATTTGTCCAGAGAGAATTTCCCTCTGCATCCACTGAAACAGTATCCTACTGCACTAGGCCTGAAGCATTTTTAAATCTGTCACAGTTACAGGGGCCATTTGTAAGATTTTCTATTGCTACATTGACAATTTTTGCATTGACAGTTGTTTATGTATCGGTTTAGAAGAGATTTTGGCGATTCAACATCAACCTTGATTCTGTTACACACCAAGAGCTGTCTCTCCAGAGGTGGAAAGCAACCTTCTTATTTTGCTTCTATTTCTAATCACTTCTTCTCCTGAAGTTAGCATGCTAACCACCTAGCCCCAGTCTGGTCATTTCATCTTCTTGCACTCTGATACTGAGACACTGTGGCGGCCGGTCGGCCCTGAAGACGTAGCACTGCTCAGAGGACGTATTACAACTTTTATATTGCAAACACAACTGTTGTTGAAGCTCCTGGCAAGAATGGCAAGTAAACAGTTAGTGTTAACCTTAGCTATTAGCAAAGGCAAACCTTAAAAATAGATCCTTTAAGGTGTAAAGATCAGCCTATAATGGATGAAATTATGGCTTTACAACTTCTTTATCTGTTGCTCATTTTCACTGGCCAGCCTCAAAACTTCATAACTACTTTCCTTACCTGTTCCATAGATATACTTCGGCTGTCTGCCCCTGCAGAGCTCTGCTGTGAACAGCTTGAGACAAAAGCTCCAGTGACAGTTGAGGTGTTTAGGCCACTTAGGTTTTAAGCTGGCCCTGGTAAAACCACTACATCAGCTGCTACTAAAACATACAGCCACTGCAGCAAGACGTCCTGCTGGCTTCAGTTAGGCAGAAACCTCAGAACTGGCTCACTGATGTAATATAACAAATTATTCAGACATGCCATAATACATCAGATCAGAAGAGAGGAACAACTAATTATCAATCATGATGCTCCACTCTGTGCTGCATCAGTACAAGGGGCCATTTTGCCAATATTGATTTTTTTTTAAAGTATGGGGCTTTACATTTCAGTCCTGTGTGTGTCTGAATAATAAATTTAGCCCATTTCACCAGCCTTGAGTCAATCATAGTGCCGTGCTCTGTGTTTTCTCTGGCTCAGCTCTCTCCTTTCAGAGAGCCCATTCAGCTCGGAGCCATCTACAGCAAGAGCAGAGAGCAATGAATATGTTCTATTCCACTCAGGCTTTATTTTTAGGTTTGAGTAGACTTACAGATGGCCTACATAAAACTGAATAGGGCTTCATTTTAACAGCGGGGCAGAGAATTGGCCGACGTACCATTGTGTGGTCTCTATTATCAGAATACGGGGGAGTTCAGTAATACAGCCAGTCCTTCTCTGTCCGCACACACAGCCAACATGATTTTCCATGATGATTTCTGAAATGGGTTTGTCCTCGGGGTGTGCGGCTGCGCTGCCATACTGCCGAAGGTCAACGTCTGTGAAGAGGTGGCGTGATTGTTTGGCTGCTGATATTACATCTTGCTCCCCCAAAAAAAACGAATCATTTACCGAAGGCCGTCGACCAATTCCATCTGCTCAAGCCTTCAGCTAAATTGGAGAGGACAGGAATAAAAGTTTGAAGAGGAAGCGTTGAGAATTAAAGTGGAGATATTACGGAGGGCGCTCCCTGTGAGATCAAATTAACACGAGCCTCATGAGATGTTCTTAAGGCCACGATGACAAGAAAATTAATCAGGAAAATGAAGGATTATGAATTAGAGGGTGTCAAACTGGTCTGTTAAATATGTTGGATATTTCAGCTCAGTCTCACATCTCATTTTGACCTCAGCACAAGTTAATGTTCCTCTGTTGAAACTATGATTTATTTTATTTTATAGCACTTGCGTCCTGAAAATCTACCAGCTATCCATTTAGTTTTTCCCATTAGCTTTCAACAACAGGATGAAATGACATATTTTCATCTATGACAATCGTCATGGGGTCAAATTAGGCTTCACAGAGTCACAATTTTGTGATAGATATCACAGATTAATCATCAATCAACATTGACCAGGAACCAACTTAACTCTACCAATGTTTATTTAAAGGTCGCATAATATACACTTTTTTGGTGTTTTATCTGAAGTGTTGATCTCCATAAGAAGATACATTTGTGGTTTTAAGAACCAAAAACCATCTCAGTGTACTTTTACATCTCCTCTCTCAAGCCTCTCAAAACAGGTTGGTGAGCCAATCATAAGTCAGGCTCTGAGCGTCTCTTCTGATTGGCAGACTGTTTCCTGAGCGATCCAATGGAAATATAGTATATATTTCGGGTAAACAGAAACTAATCCTGCAAGACTGGAAGGTAGATCCAGGTGGGCTGGGCTTGGGGTGTGGCTGAGGCTGCTTTGTTGTGACATCACAAAGTTACAGAAGTCCTGACAGCTCATTTTAAGGCCAGTTTCACAGTATTTATATAGTACATAGACCTGCTTTGTAAACAAAAAAGACATGGACATCTTTATGCAATATGGGGCCTTTAATAAAAATAAACCTGGTACTGTTCATCATCTCTTGGAGATGAGGAGAGGCTGGGCTCTGTCCACAGCGAGTTAATGTGTGAATGCCCAGCATGTGTGTGCAGATGCTGGAGTTGTGCCCACAGGTGTAATTAATTTAGTGCATTGCTCCTGACCCTGAAGAAGAGTCAAGTGGATTCAGGTTTGTGAAATTAAATCATTCCTCTTTGCTTTGCCATGTTTACAGTTGTCTGTTGAGCTGTTTGCCTGTTTGTTGTCTCTCACCACTGAGACACACACTGCTCTGGGCAAAACAAGCAGACTTGTCCTCTCTGACACTCATTCTCACTCACGCGCCACATTTGTTGACTGGGGCCATTATCAACCAGATATTGCGTGATAATATTAAGATGCTTTAATATGAAATGAAGCCCTAATTCTCAAAATAATGTTTCCTACAGATAAGACACTGGGCTGCTGTGGTGTCTGTAAAACTACACCAGCTACAAACTGCAAAGAAAAAATTCTTACCAAATTCTGTTTCTCCTCCAAATCAGTATCAGGTAGAGCTGCAGTAGCATAAGGAAAAGTGACAGTTGATGCTGGCTAATATGGAGACATGTTAATATTATCACCAGCACTTGCTTGCAAGACTTTTACAAAACTTTGCTGTGCACCATCCTCATTTCAACTAATTTAGTCTGAATTCGGCATAAAGATGAGTCAGCTTAGTTTGATTCAAAGTTACATTTTTTATTTCACTCTTTAAGATGAATAATTCTTATTTGGTTCTTGGTTTTGACTTGTTTCCTGATTATTGACTAAATTTTGTTCAAAGAGGAGAAACTGCTTTTGATTGTAATTGTCCTTTAAAGGAGAATTTACTGTCATTTACCTTTTTGATACTTTTTTAAGTAAACCTGGGTAAAAATAATTGCATGACACTGCACATCCAACTGGGGAGTGAATACACTACAAGGCCAAAATTAAGTGGACACCCAATTCATACCTACTGTTTGCCAGAGGCTGCCAACATTTTTACCACTTGAAACAAAGCTATGTTCACTTACCAACCTTTAAAACTGGCTGCCCATAATTTTTACTTGTTAATGTGTATGTGTGTGTGTATGTCTGTGTGTGCTGGTCTTTGCAGTGGAAATACCATAGAGGCAGTTTTGATTATTTTGGCAGGTTTTATTACCTTTTAAAGGCAAAAAAAAAAAAAGTTAAGTTTGAAAGTTAAGTTTTTAAAAAAGTTTTGTGTAGCAGAATCTGCTGCTATAAAAGCTGTGTTTGTGCTGACTTCAGGCTTTCCACAAGAGTTTGGATTTGCTCCTGTTCAGCCACAAGAGCATTAGCGAGGTCCAGTGCTGATGCTGGGTGATAAGGCCTGGCTCACAGTCGGAGTTCCAGTTTATCCAAAAAGTGTTGGATGAACAGAGCTCTGTGCAAACTGGATAACTAATTTCTTTATGCACCCAGCTTTGTGCACAGGGGCGCTGAAAAAGGCCATCTGCAAAATTATGCTGAAAAGATGTAAAAACATTAACACATTGTTGTCTAAAATATCTGTTTGCTGTAGATTTAACGGAATAAACCACGAAAAAACAACCCCAGACCAAAAGTACAGCTGACAATGTCCACATAGTTTTGGTCACACAGTGGATCTTTTGGGAAAAACAAACCCATGGCAGCTGCTGTCAGTCTCCACTTTATCTCCTGCTCTCTCAGACGAAACAACAGCAACCGGCAGACTCTGCTTCCTGCCACTGACTGATTTTCTCAAGGTGGCAGGCTTCTTCACAGCCGAGTTAATGAAAGTGACGCACCTCGCACCTCCTGCCAAGGCGTCCGCTGAGTGAGGTGTGCTGCAGATGGAGAAACTGACAGAAAACAGCTTCTAGGCTTTTACTGTTTTAAAGGAAATGATGGAGCAGGTTACCTCCTCACCCTCGATCTCTCAGGTGGTTTAATGCAGGATTACACACAGATGCTCAGCCCTGAGCTCATGCACAACACTCCCATGATGTCACATCGCTGTATGGGGTAAACCATCTCCAAATGAGGTGATTTGGAAAGGATTACATGTTTTTTTTTTTTTTCATGAGAATAGAAATACCTTCCCAGTGTAATAAAATACCTCAAAAAGTCTTAAAATGAATTTATTATGTAATTCAGAAAAAGCAGTGAATGTACAGCAATGAGCTGTGAGGAATCCATCCCTCATGATTATCAGCAGTCTTAAAGTTGATCTATCTAACAGCAGAACAGATACAGTGAGTCTGTCTGCAGCTAATCCTGCTACTGTGAACAGGCTCCTGGCTTTATCCTGCCTAATCGCACAATAAGAGTTTAAACACAAGAGGAATCCCTCCGTCTTACAGACTGATTATATCCTCCAGAGAGGAGCAGGTAGCGCTGATTGCATGTTTCTGTCTTGACATCAGTGGAGCAGACAGAACAGGAAGTGGACGTGTCTGACAGACGTATGTCCCTCAGACCCAAAACACTGATAACAGTAGACTAGTTATCAGTGGGAAGTCCAGTTCAACACGTTCCCACAATCCACTGTAGGACAACATGGGAAAAATGCGGGAGGTAGGCAAAACAATGGAAACAACTCAGGGTTAAAGGACTTTGACTCTGAAGTAGCTTGATGCCAGTTACCAAACTCTTCTACATAAATGTGGGTTATGTTGAATTTCAATTACGAGCATAATTCTGCAGAGCTGACAATCACTGATTTTAATATGTGGGTTTCCATAACAACAGGAGACCAGGGCTCAAAAGGGTGAGGATATCTCATTTGTGAAGTGCAGGTGCATCAGTCAGAAACATTCTGAAACATTAAAAATGTCGCAGGGAACATTATGAATACTAAGTTTGTCTGCTGTTTTTGTGTTTTCCCACTACATAAAATGACACAAAAAACTGATTAAATTCTTCTACCTCAATTACCCCAATTTATGTCCTTTATTTCTGTTTTTATGCTTTATATGATTTTCTTCCTCCGCATGTTTGCAACAAAGGCAATTTCCCCCTGACTAGTTATTTCTGACAAAAACATATTAAGTGTAACTTTAATGCAACAGTGTAGTAGGTGTTTTTCATGCTACTTTTCAGTACATTAGGTGATTAACTGCAAATGAGCATGAACCAAAACACCCTCAGTGCATGCAGTACTGGTTAAAGTCCTGTTAAATGAAGCGAATAGTAGGTCTACAGATGGTAATGCAGGCTATCTCTGCAAAAACCAGAAAAAGAAAAAAAGCATTCACCTTTGTATTCCAACCGCAGGCAGGATTTTAGCTCGACTGGCGAACACCAGTCCAGTTTGTCCCCATGTAGCCTCATCAAAAAAAGAAAGAAAGAAAACCAAGGCTTCGAATTAAAACATTGCAAATTATAGTAAAACCAGTGAAGTGACTGAAGTAATCTTACATTATGAAGGTCTAAAGCCTGTTAGGAGGAAACGTAACACCAGCCTTTAACTAGTCAGCCTAATGAGGAAATGTCCATTAATTAGCAAACTATAAAAACACTGATGCTGAACTCACCTGTAAAATGTTTATTGACATTCATTACATCTGATTTTACAGTGCAATAGCTACAGTTGTGACTACAACAGCAGTGAAATGCTGAAGTGTCTTAAAGCTGCAGGGGGCAACTCTACTGGTTGTAAAAGGAAGTCAGATTGTATTGAAGTCTATGTGAAAATGTCCCTACTTCTCCCTTGATTTATTAGCTCAGTAAATGTTTTCCTAATGAGTTTATGGTCTCAGTCTCTAGTTTCAAGTCTTCAGCACAACATGATGTTAATTTTTTAAATGATGGTCCATTTAGAGGAAAATAGACCATAAAGCAGGGGATGAATTAGGGTGTAGCTACAGTGTGATTGACAGACTGTACCACACAATCAGGACAGAGTACAGGACAGGTCAGATCCACCCCTCACTCCTCCTCAGCTCCACCTTCTCCTCCAAATATGGTTTCTACTGGTTTCAAAAAACCAAGATGGCAACAGCCAAATTAAAAACTCAAGACTTCAAAACATAATCAAAACAATGGGTGATGTCACAGAAGGTTCCCACTTGGTATTTAGTCTAAAGCCATCCCTGTCTCTACAAATTTCTATTCACATACTTTATATTGCCTGGATTTTATATTATGTACTTTTGAGTGCAGGCAGTGTTACATTTATTCATCCCTCAGAGCTCTTGGGGAGGAGGATGGAGGGATGTTCAAAGCATGTGAGTTTGACACTGGAGACTGGGTTTCTCATCTTGAGTCCTCTCTGTGGTTTAGGCTACAACAGCTAAGAGCCAAGGTTAGAGGATCTTAGTAAAGTCAACACTTCCTGCCTTGTGCTTCAAGCCGCTGCTCAAGACTGTGACCTTTCCCTAAACTTAAACAAGTACCAAGACATCGCCATAGGAGGGTTATTAATGCTGCAGTTGCCAAGAGTGGATGTTATGGTAAAAACATATGAAATATGTTCTGTCAATGATTTGCAGATATATTCAAAGTATTGTCATGTATCAAAGTTTTGTGGCTTGTATTGGTTATACATCATCTCCCAGTTATCCTAAAAATATAGTCTTGTATGTTCAGCCTGTTTCCAATGCAAACTGAGTTGTTTTTAAGTGTCTTGAAACAATACAGTGAGTGAGGCACATCTCAAAATGAATTTTAGAGCTGAATTATAGACAGAATGACTTCAATAAATTAGTTTTGGAAGTGTTTGCTCAAGGACACTCCAGCAGGGTAGACATTTTGGATTCATAAAGAGACTGAAATTGCTCTTCGTATTTATACTTAAGAGTCTTCAACCACTAGGGCCTCTCTTCCTCCTTTAACTACTGCTGCACTGACTGAAAGTGAACCCAAGTGTGTCCTTCAGTCAGCACCTGACCACAGGGCCGTCTGAGAATAGACAGGCCCGGCAGGACCAAGATGGAGGATGGCGGTGGTCACCAGTGGTCATAGAACAGATGAGAAGGTCAGTGACTAACTTCGTGTCCCACTGCAGCTTCTCTTCACATTGGAGGTAAATTTTCCCTCATTGCTCACAGTGGGTTCTTGGAGTTTGGCACAAACATCACATGGATATTGGTGGTCAAAGGTCAAAGGTCAAGGTTATGGTGACCTCACAAAACACAATATTGATATCTCTGTATAGCCTTGTGGGAATTTCTTTTTTTTGCTAAAAATGTTCCCCTGTACTCATTGACTAGGTTTTGATGGCTAAAGGTCAAAGGTTAAGCTCAAGGTGACCTCACAAACCATGACCATGGTCTTGTAATAGCAACATCTCGAGAACTCCTTGAAGGAATCCTTCAAATTCTGCAAATGTCCACTGGGACTTAAGGACAGACTGATTAGATTTCGGTTGTTAAAGGTCAAAGGTCAAGGCCAGAGTGCCCCGAAAAAACACCTTTTTTATGACAAAATTTCACACAAATGGTTATTCTATATAACTCTGGATAAACAGGGATGTGATCTGAAACTAGTGTGAGTGGTAGAAAAGAACAATATTTCTTTTTCTCCTGTGCAACTCAGAAAGAAACTGTTTTGTTAAATTCATTTATCTGACATTGATTTTTAAAAAAGTTTATTTTTTTTATTATTTTGCAGAGGCACAGTATTAAAGTTGCCTTGTGTTGCACTTTTATGACTTTTTGTAGGATATGAGCAAACCACAGACTCTTAATTTGTAGGATTTGTTTAAAGGTCCCATATTTGACTCATCTCCAGTTTTTTATTTAAAGAGACTCTGAGCTGTGTGCATTTCTATGAGACCTTATACTCATACTTTCACAGTAGTAATATAGAACCAAGACCTGCTTGATAACCAAACAGGACATGTTATACAATACAGGACCTTTAAAGAAATGCTTTGTTCAATTCTCTTGCTTGAGAATTATTACAGTTCTAATTTTCTAAAATTTTCTGACTCTTGTGTCTCTTGTAAGATTTCAGATTGCTGCTGTTTGTTCAGTTATTGTGTTTATTTGTCCGTGATTTCTTTTGTAGTTTTAATGGCAGCTGAATGGACAACACTGTAACCTCCTCAGTCTCTTTCTTCCTGCCCTCGTGCCTTTCAATCAGCAGTGACAGTGAAACCCTTCTTTGTTATGAGTAATTTTACTTTTGACATTTGAGAAGATTTTTGTTTCTAGAACTTTAATTTTACTAGAGTAAAATTTCAAATTGAAGGTGTGGAGTTTAAAGACAGGGCCATGTGTGGGTGTGATGAACAACACTATCAGGTTGCGTTATGGAAAATGAAGGACACGTGTTTTGGAGCTTGATCTTTTCGGGGGAATAAAAGTTGGGATGTTTCAGCATCTGCTGTTTAGATTTCGACCATTTTTGTTTCTCATCTATCTTGTGTGACTCCATGAACTTGATGGAAGGGAAATAAATTGCTGTAGAGGAGAAGATTTCATCCACCACCAGGAGTTCACGGCTCTTCCAAGGCAGAAATACAGATTTCCACCAGTAGTACATTTAGATTCAGACACATCAGCTGCACTTTATTACTGTTAATGAAGCAGGTTGTTGCATTTGACCAAAGAAAAGTGTGTTCTTGACCTTTTCCTGAAAATTTTCCAGCGTGTTTGTGACGACGCGCTCTATATGCTATGATTTGACAAAAAAAAAGTTGTTGCATCAGGTTGGCAAAGTCATGGGAGAGATAGAGGAAGGAGGAGGAAGACAGACAAAGACTGGGAAAGACAAAAAGTGAGAAATTGAAGCAGACAGCAGGAGAGGCAGAGTGGAGCGAGGAGCAGGAGAGCGTGTGAGACAGAGTTTTCTTGGCAGAGCTCCCTGAAGCGCTGCACATTCCCGCAAGATTAATTGAAGCTGTTTCTGTTTTTGTTTTTTTCAGCCTGTGAATTACCTCCAGATTATAGAGAAACAGCTGTTCACCCACTTCCCCCGGACTCAGCCTGTGTGATTATGCATCGAGTGACAACCAAGACAAACATCCAGCACTCGCTCGAGCTGCTCTGACACAGCCTTCACGCCTTTTTGATGTTCGTTCCATTTCACAAACTGTCACTCATTTACATGACTATTAATAAAACAAACCAGACACGATAATTACAACGACAAAGGAATATTTATTAAATCTTTTTTTGTTGTTTGTTTTAGTCATAGCTGCTCCAACACGTGTATTTACAAAGAAATGGCCTTTTTGTAGAAAAGTCTAGTGAGGGACTGAGCAGGAAACAGACATTAGAACAGTTTAGATGAGTACGGGAGAGGATGGGGCTCATATAGGCACAAGGTACAGTTACTACCATGTTAAAAGAAATGTGCAGTTTTGTGGCACATCCATGACACGTTTGGGAAAAAAACACAATTGTGGCTAAAGTAACAAAACATCTCCAATGCTAGATGCACTGACAAAAGCACACATCCTTTTTTAAAATACAGAGGATGGAGAATAGACGCTGCAAGCCAGGAAAGGTGTTAGCTTCAGGCTACATGGTACCAAAATCAGGTGAAGAAGAAGTCCTCAGAGCACACTACCGGCCTCTTTGTAGCACAATTTGTTCAAAAACATCACACTTGAAACATCAAAATTTGATGTGGAAAACAGACTCTCTCCCACCGCCACAAACAAACACATCGAGCGTCTTACACCAAGAAAAGTCAATCGCATCTCCTGAATCCTGCAACATCGTCACGGCAATCTCAACCACAACAGCTGGAGGTGAAGATTAGCGAGAGACCACAAATGGAAACAAAGATCATACTGCACCTTGAAGACACTTTGGATGCAACAATGCAATGAACAAAAAGCAGTTTTCTACTTTTTTTTTTCTTTTTTTCTTTTTTTTTTTTTTTTTTAGAAAAAGGAGAGAAAACTGATTTTCAAGCGCTTGGAGATCCATCTGTTCTTTCTTCAGGCCCTTTGATTCATGATTGTTACCCGACCACACTGCATGTTTGATATGTGCCATGTTCGCACAAACACGTTTACCCATAGAGGGTGCAATGTTGATCCTGTTTTTTTCTATTTCATATAAAAGACATATAAAATGAAATAAAGCATTTTTTTTTATTACAAACATTGACTCTTTTTCTTGCTAAGAACATTAATGTGTCAGTTAAATCGCCCTTCAAAACAGGTGTGAAAAAAAGAGAAAGTATCTAACACTGTATGTTACAACAGGCTACTTGTTGGATACACAGTATCCACAAAACTAACTGATTGATTTTCTCATTGTGGCATGGCTAGAGGCAAAGATTTCAGTGACAGTGGACTTTTCTTGTTGACCAAACTAAAATGTATGGAGGCTGAAAGGTGTCAAGAGGAGAAGCTTTTTGATGAAGCAGTAACTGGTGCCCTCAAATGAATAATAATTCCCTGATAATCAACATGCTGAATGCACTTCTTCTTACCTTACAGGCTATTATTTATTCAATCATCCTCCAATTCTAAATTTATGGGAGGAAAATTGAAATAGTGTAACACTATCACCTGTAGTTATTTTCTCCGCAGGATTCTCAGATGAAATTTGATTGCATTTTAATACAGATTTCATATTGCGATATCGCAGTATCCTTTAGGTTTTTGTCTGTGAAATAAAGAGGATAAGTGCAAATCAATAGTAGTTCAAAGGAATTAATTTACAATACAAGGGGTTTGAGAGGTGAAGGTATTAAAGGTTCTATATGTACAGTTTTGCTATCACTACATACCCTACATTAACATGCATTAACAGGTGCTCACCAAGAGCTTCAGCTATCATTGTGTTTACAAGTGTACAGAGACTGGGGCTAGCTACATAGCATGCTAACTTCAGTCGAGGAAATGAAGAGATAGAAATAGAAGGAAAACAAGAGCTAACATTGGCATTACTTTCTGCTGCTGGAGACAGCTCTTTGCAAGTAAAGTTTGACACTGAACTAGTGTTTCTTCTCGCCTGCTAAGCAAATAGCTGTTAATGCTTTAAGTGGCGATGCAGCAAAAACTTATATATAGCACCTTTAATGCTGCAAATTTGAAATAAATAAATAACAAAGCAAGACTGTCATTTGAGGGAACACTATTATTTAAAGGAGCACTGCATCAATCTGACTCATTTTCTATTTGTCTTGTGTGGCCCTGGAGGAAGACGACCCACATGACGTCACTATAAAATCATATATTCAGAGGTTTGGGCTTGACCTCCCTGACACCAAACAGTCTCACTTCTGTGGCAGAGTATTAGGGCCACTGTCAAGGGAAATTGCTTCCTTAAAATCTAATTTTATTCTTGTAATTAACTGCTTCTCATGGAATTACAGCTTCATTCTCATAATGATTCTTTATTGTAAAATTACAATTTAACTTTCATGACATTCTTTTGTAAATTTATGACTTTATACTTATATTCATATTTTCTTCTAAAATTAGATTTTTGTATATTATCATTACCATTATTATTGTAAAATTACATATTTACTTCCATAAAGTTTTTTTCTTTTAAATTCTGGTTTACTCTCATAATATCTCATAATATGGGAATATCAATTTATTCCCATAAAATAATAATTAAAAAAAAAACTTTGTCATTACCTTTTCTTGTATGATTCAACTTTATTCTGCTGATACTTTTCAGAATTATTAGTTCATTTTCATTATGATAAGTCTTATTATGGCTTTTATATCAAACTTAATATTTTAATATAAGTCTGATATGTTTTCCCCCTAAAGTGGCCCTGTACTCGTTCTGAACCAAATGAGCAGGTACTACAGGGGTTCTGTTTCAGCTGTGAAACAAGCAGGGCTGCGATTTCATTTGGCAGTGAGTGCATGACAAGGTAACAGTGCTGCTGCAACTGACGCGTGAAAAGGATATGTTTACCGCATGTATGCTTTTTAAAAAAAATAAAACAGAGAAGAAGAAGAACACGAGTATTGATCTCCGCAGGAGCACTACAAAGCTCCACAGCACACTCTTTCCCCTCTCAGGTCCAGAGGTGGTAGAGTTTCAGTTTGCCCCGGAGAGAACAGGACACCTCGCTCTGTTTATTCCATCTCTCCTGGTGGTCGATTTTTCATTCCAGAAATAACCGGTACGAGGGTGCCCCTGGTGTATTTTCTGTACAGACGCCACTTTACACAACATCAAAGAATGCAACCGAATCCACACAACCCCAGACCCACACATGCACACTACTACCACCTGCTCTGTAACTCAGTCACTGTCTCACGGAAACATCTTTAGCCACAGAAAACTTGTGCTGCTTTATTCGAGGAAGCGTGACCCCCTCGATCGAAAAACAAAAAAAAGACAAATCATTTTTTACCTCATGTTAAGCATGGACACATCCCTGAACTTTGTAGGAAATTTGCCTCTATATACAATAGTTGTGTTATGACAGTGATTCACAAAAGCAAGAGTGTAATAGTAAAACTACATTTGTGACATTCGTTAATGACAAATTTTGAAACACAAATATTCTATGATTTATACACCCTGATAACACATCAGACTTTTTTTTTCTTCCTGGACAATTAAAAACCATCATCAGCAATCCATCCAAACAGATACATAAACTGCACTCAGTGTTATTGTATGATTGTATCAAATGAACTGTGTAATCTGAACTAACTTTAATGAGAAGTGTAGTTGTTTTTTATTGCCTTTCTACTGTACTTACAGACTAAACCAGAACAGAAAAAAAGCACGAGGACTTCACAATAAATAGGAAAATACATTTTGCCTGGCAAAATACCATATTGACCTTTACGCTCCGCTCAAATATTTTACTGTACACTTGTGTTGACTGCTACAATTGAATTATGTGATTTATTAAAAAACAAATACATTATTCAATCATTAAATCGCCTCTATCCAAACACTAAAAGATGACTGCTTCTTTAAAATTTTCCTCTTTCTTCTTCTTTCCCCCCCCCCACTCTCACCTAGGGTCCTCTGCAGTCTGAGACGATGCAGCCTTTTTAACCTGAGAGGAAGGTTAAGTCATCAAAGGCCTGTCCTGTAACTCCGCTTGCCCTCGGCAACCGTCTCTTAGCAACAGCATCCCTCTTGTTTTCCTTTCCGTTGGCCCGCGATGCGATGTGTTGCTCCCAGATCTTCTTTGAAACCTTTTTTTTCCACTTTGACGTGAGATTTAATCGTGTTACATGTCGGGGGTGTTACAAGATGCTCCTGAACACAAAGATGTTAAAAGTCTGTAAACTTTTGAGGGATCCTGCTGTGCTTCTTTGCCATTCGAGCTAAAGAATGTACTGATTGTGTAGTTTGCGTTCAATGTAATGTGTATATGTTTAAAAGCATGTTGTGTTTCGCTTAAACACAAATATATGTGTAATATCTGCATATTGTGAACAGCAGCGAGGCGAACAGGTAAGAGATGCTTTCACCTCAGTGGGTGAGGGGGGTGGGGGACTCGACCATCAGCGCCCACCGTAAAGTCAAGAATCACACTAGTTGGCATTTTCCAAAGTCAAAAAACAACAGATGCTTCAGCGTTGAAGTCCCTCCCTCTCTCTTTTCACTGAGAGATTGTCAGTGTTTTTTTTTTTTTTTTCTTTTTTTTTTTAAAAGTGCTCCTTCAGGGGAGGGGGTTTTAGGGTAGGGCGGCCTGTGGTCCAATCAGGACAGTCCATTCCAGGAGGGGGAGGGAGGTTTATTTCTCACACTCTGCGCTATAAAGACAAGATGGCAGCCAGGAGTATGAGGGCGGAGCTGAGAAGGAGGACTGAGATCTGGCAGCGAGCGGCAGGATTCACATCCCTTCGAGCTGGCTCTGGTGACTCGTGACTGATGCCGTCTGAAGGGGAAGAGATGGAAAATGTCATCATTTTTTTCTGTGTGTTAAAACATTGAGGAAATCAGACACTGTGAGGGGGGCTGTTCATCCAGCACAGCAATAAATGAGCACAGGCAACAAAGCTGGATTACCGGCCAGGAGAAGCCTGCAACTACCCCCAGGCCCCACACCTTCATATTAATCATGTGTCAGTTGGTTTGTGGTAAATTGAATAACTGCTAAACACTCTGGTTGGGAATATGCACCCCTAAAGCAAAGCATAAAACGAAATGAAAAGGGCCAGACAGCACTCAGAATTAGCTCTAACACACCCCCTTCACTTATTCAGATAATGCATCCAAACCCAGGGGCCTGTGTTGAAATTTATATGGAGCTAAATACAATTTAGTTTAAGGTGAATTAGAGAAGTTTAGAGGTGCTGGTAGGTGGAAAAGCAAGCTGTCTCTTTTTAACTGTCTCTTGGCTGCAGCTTCATGTGTGCTGGACAGACTCAGCAGAAAAGTAAATAAGCTTATTTTCCAAAATGTCAAACCATTCCTTCACAAACAGGGGGTCCGTAGGGGCCCAGAGCAATTTTGTGCCCCAGGGCCCCCCAGGTGTTATAATGCAGCCGTGTTGTACAAGCAAAACCCTGCAAACTGTTGACAAAACCCACATAAAAATGTCAACATGTACTAGAGACAGAAGAATTATCACATTCAATCAGGTGATCATGACAAAGCCATGGACTTGTGCTGACGGCCAAATGTGAGACAGCTTTGGCCCGCATACGGCTAATACACGGGCCAATTAGTGCTGAGACCCAGCTCCAGTGAGCAGCAGTCATGTCCAAGTACACTTTCTTCAGAGTCTAGTGAATGTACTATACACAGGTTTTTACAGTTATTTTTGGGACTGTTGTGCCTTTATTATAGCAACAGTGAGAGGCAGGCAGGGAGGTAGGGGGAAAGAGAGGGGATGACATGCAGCAAAGGGCCGCAAGTCAGAGTCAGACAGGACACAATACTTTTTGGTAAAATAATAGCCATGGTCTCTCAATCGCACACTTGAAAGTTACACCAATTTAGTCCCAGTGCTTTCATTAGTTAGCAGTTAGTTAGCATGTTAGCCACTGTTCTCTTGTCCTGGGTTTTTTGAAAGGGTTTTTGGTGAGATGGCTGAAATAAGCTCAAGATATTTTCATGTTTTTATTTCACAACATCAAATCCCTCAGTAAAAGCTCTGGTCCTGTTTCTTGAAGCTTTTGAGTCTCTTAAAGAACAAGTGTCTAAAAGAGACTGCAGAGTTTGTTGAGGACATTAAACGACATCACATTGACCATGAAAGAGGTCAGAGCTAAATCAAACTACAAGGTGAAGTTTGGTGGTGGCGATAATGAAGTCATGTGACTGCAGTGTGGTTGATCTATAGCCTATCATTAGCTTATTCATATCATAGCTTTTGACTTCTGGAGATGGTATTCAGGCTTGAACAATGAAGGTGTTCATTTATGAAGAATATGCTAGCTTTCATAAATTTTTCTTTGTCACTGATTTTATTTTGTGCACTGATCCAAAAGCCTATGTAAAAGTCCCACTGGCTTTTTCATGGAGTGAACCAGGGTGATGCTAACATCTGGGTTCGCCTACAAAAATAAGTTGTCCCTGCAGCACTCCGTTAGAATAGACGCTTTAAAAAGTATTCATCAATCTTCTAAAGGAAATGAAAAGAAAAGAGAATTATCAGCAGACACAGCAGGACAGTTTAATCTCTAACACACACACATACACACACACATTATTTGCTATATATTCCCACCAACCTCTGGGTTCTAGGGAGTTGTGATTGTTGTCCTCAAAATCGACCCCTTCCTGCACACTCCCGGTGTTTTTCACACAATTGGCTTTGAAAAACAAAGAGGGGAGAGGAGATGTGAAGATTAGACAAGTCAAACGTCACTCGTCCGCATCCGCGTCCGTCTGATCACAAGCTGGTGCACAACAGCATGGAAATCTGGACAGAGTAGACACAACAATCCCATGACTCACTTTGAGGCCTGACGAAGACTTTGAGTCGAAGGCAGCTCCGTCTTCCCTTGTCGTCAGTGATAGAGGCTGTGGAACAAGTGAACACGTTGAGCACGTTACCTACATTTTTCCATTTCAAAATGTTTTACATGATCTTATCTCAGGCTGCACGATTAGAGAAAGAGAGAAATGACTGGCACCATTTCTATTATTTTTGTTCAACAATGAGATCATGAAGATTGAAGTCATGAAGTTTTACTGCACTTGAACGTTTTAATCTGACAAATTTGACTTCACTTCCACATGTTACTTATATTCCAAATAAAAGAAAATACACAGACACAGATGAAACAGTGTCAGCATTCCACCTTATCAGTTTAAATCAAAAACAATCTTGTTTAGCCCCAATCCTCAGCACAAAGCCCCTTATACAGAATATATCTCATTGCTATAGTGCACTTCATCATTCACCATCACTTTAAAGATGTTGGCCTGGGCATCAGACCTCAGAACTTTGTTGGTGATACCGGTCGTATGGTCAGATTTGCAATCTTGTACACTTATGCTTTTATCCAGTTGCTCCTGATTTTAATTGGCAGTTCTTGTACAGATGCTTGTGTTTAAACAACATTTCATGTTCAAGAGGGTTTGACTTAGAAAAAATAAAATAAAATAAAATAAACACATCTACATTTCTCAAGGTTAACAACAAGACTTGTACTTTGGTATCAATGCTGAAAAGCAGATACTGTCACAGCATGAGAATAAAAAAAAATGACACCCGAGGAAGAGGGTCTTTCAATCTGAACAGTTTGAGCCACCTGCGGGATTGGTGTTACACAGCCCCCAGGTGACGGGTGAGGGGTACTAGTAACAAAAACTAATGTCAGACTTAAAAATTGCTTGTTTTTGTCCCATATGGTTGATCACAGAAGGCAACTGGCACAGCATCTGGGACCTTTCACCTCAGAAAACGCTTTCCTGCTTTCTCTGGCCTAATTTGGCAACTTCAACAACATGTGTAACACAGAGGACTCTTCTGTGCACGACCTTCACCGTGGTGCAGTCAGGTGGAGCAACGACGTCCATCCTGACTTCCTCAGTGTAGGTGAAGCCAGTGCTGAAGAGCCTTAAACCTTCATTCTATCTAATGACAATCAGGGGGCGACTCCACTGGTTGTTAAAGAAGTCAGATTGTATTGAAGTCTATGGGAAAATGTCCCTACTTCTTCCCTTGATTTATTAGCTCAGTAAATGTTTTCCTAATGAGTTTATGGTCTCAGTCTCTAGTTTCAAGTCTTCAATACAACATGATGTTCAATTTTTTATATGATGGTCCATTTAGAGGAAAATAGACCATAAAGCAGGGGATGAATTGAGTGGATTGATTGTCCACTCACTCAGGACAGAGTCTTGAGAGCATGTTGTCTCTGCCTGAGTCACGGTCATAGGCAAAACTATCTCGTTGTATCACATCAAGTTTCTTGTTCCTGGTTCTACAAATCCACTCAACTATCTCCATTCACATTCACCACGACAGCGACCTCTTGACACTGTGAAATCTACCTTCATTCATAAACATCAGCTCGGCAGCAGAAATGAACAATATGACAAGGTCGATTGTTTCCTCATCAGAGGTATTCCACTCTTACCTCCTTTAAATACAGTCTGAAGAGCTTTATCTCGCCATCTGAACTTCCCTCTCATCCTGATGTAAAAGCATTTCTGCTTCATATTTTTTGATATGAAACAAGTCAATGTCACCCTCATATTTCCATGTCTAATTTAGCCAGGGGCAGCCATTTCTGCAGATGTGCAGCACGCTGTTATGCTCACCTACAAAATCTCATTTCCTCTGTTTCCTGATTGTGAAAGGCAAAGATTAAAAAACATTTTTTTTGAGTTGGTGTGATTGTTTTGCAGAGCTAACAAAACTAATTAGTTTTCAAGTAGTGCCGGGGACCACATTGCTAATAGAGTGCTGAGGGTGTCTCCAGCTGTGACGAATGAACTTCTGTTTTCACTTTTTTCATGTTCTCTCTGGCCTTATCTCTATCCCACAGTAGATTTTCTTCTACCCTTTTCCTCATGTGCATTGATACTTTGACCTTTCCCGCTGCCTTCTCCACACACAAACACACACACAACCTTGAGTGCGTTTGGATGTTTGTGACTATGTGTTGGGTATGCATGCGTGCATGTATGTGGTTGTGGTTTCCCTAGTATGTGCATCTGTGCACAGACGTGTCCATACACACTCCTCTATCCTTTCACCCAGACGCTCCTTGTGATGGATTCAGGGCCGGCGGTGAATTCCGGATAAAACTAAACCATGTCAGTGTTTCCACTGTCGCAGATGACTCAGGCTCTTATTTCAAAAGGCACTTTATCAGATGCCATGTGGCTGTGTGAGGAGATAAAAATCGTCTTTAAAACTCCGCCATGAGAGGAATATTGAAAGTGAAGCAGCAGAGGCAGGATATAAATGAGAGAGACATGATGTCAATCATGCTGCTTCTGTCTGTGTCAGCGGGTATTGAGTAACTTACCTCACACTCCGACGGTGGCGGGAACAGACGAGAGAACTCACTGTCTCAGTTTCTGCCTCTGAACTGCACTGACCAAAACTCTGTCTGTTATCTCTTTTTCTACATGTCATCTCATCTTCCCTTCCGTCTCTCTTTCTTTGTCTGTTGTTATCTCTCCCTTTTTTTGACTCCATTAAAAGGTCTACATCTGTACTCTTGCATGAATGTCTTCAGGGGCGGCTGTATCAGGACATATTAATGGAAGAAAGAAACTATTGTGCAGAGGTCCCGTCAAGAACGTCTTGTTAATCTTGTGAAATGATTCAGATTACAACTGCAACTAACCAGTATTTTAATTATCTCATGATCCCCTGATGATTTCTTGATTAAACGTCGAATCACTTCTCTATAAAAAGGAAGTAGTTTAGAGATTGTCCTGATTTCTTTTTGATAAATAATACCAGTCACTGAATCAGTCACAGATACACAAAACTGGAAGCAACCATAGCAACAATCCACATGCTCCACGTTGGATTTCTAGTTGACAACAAAGAACTGAGGACGTGGTAGAAAAAATATTGTTGCACACTTTCAGAAAAAAAGGCGGCTTATTCAAAGGTGAATTTCTATGTTACACCTTTGTAACTTCTGGCAGCTAACATGCTACATGTTACAATGCTAGTGCTGTGTGGCTCCACGAAAGGTAGAGAGAAATGACCAAAAACACCAACTGACAGCAGCAGGTTCAGCTGCCACGAATAATGTTAGCATTAGCTCGCCTGCTGCACAGCTTAGGGGTTGTTCTTCTTGCATTTGTCATGTTAGCATGCACATTACATTAGCTTCACCCCTGACAAACTGCGTCAATACAGGATTTAGTCCATGTGTTGTTGGTCAGCAACAACAAGACTGCGTCATTTTTTTCTCTGGAAAATTCCAAGTATAACAATGTGACACAATTTCCCTCCAAAGCCATCAGCTGTCACCCATTTACACACTAAGATCCTAAGCGCATGTAAACACAGAGCCTCGGCGGTGGACTCATTCATCAAACAGCCTTAAACACCGCGACAGTGTGAAGCTGTCTGACCTCAAAACTGCTGTTTACTTCAGCTTCATCTGTCCATATGCTAACAGCTAACAGCTAGCTCTGCTCTCTGAGCTAACAGGCAGATTCGCTTCTTGTAATAATTAATGTCGTCCTCTTGTTGCTTTATTTTACTTACACAGTTGTGCAGTTTCAGGCAGAAAAACAACCTTTCGTGTTGAACTCTTCATAAGCTGTCAGTTTATTTTTTGTCACTGTTGACGTTGCTCAGAAACCGTCTGTTAATTCCTTGTTGAAACAAACACGGTTTAAACGGGCTACATGTGCTAGATGGCAAAATATTGAAATCATAGTTATCAACCACTATGACAAACAAGCTGTTTTCATTATTTTCATATATGACTTATTACCCTACCACCCAAAACAAGCTGATGAAACCACAATGGATTGCAGATGATATGACTTTCAGTTGACATCAAATCTAATTCTTTGTACCAAGTAGAGATGGATTTATCTCTCAGTTCAGTGAAATATAAGAGAAATTAGAAATTGCCGCAAATGCAGATGACAGACTTTTTGAGGTGAATCGGTTGGCAGGAAGGAAAAAGAAGTGGTGGCCACGCTCTGTGCCTCAAAAAGAGATATACAGTGATGCAGTGGAGGCAACAGTAACAATAGCTGCAGTTGATTTTAGAGGTTGTAAAAGGCAAAATTAAAAGTATAAAACTACTTTAGCATCCAGAGAAATAAAACACAGCTGCTCTTGTCTTATTTTTATAAGTGACCATAGTATAAGCAGAAGAATGCGCCCTGCAGGTCATATATCAACAGACCTTGTCATGGATTATCTCTTTCAAAGTATCTGCTTTCATTTGGTATTTTTCAATAGGTTTGTCCTGGGACGTGGTCATAATGCATTTTGGTTATTTGGGAATTGGTAATGTGACCTCACCTTTATAATATGCATGTTAGACCCTAGGAAAATCTTCAATCCTCCATCCTTTGTCTTCTTTGTTATTAAAATGGTTTTATTGTATGGTAATTGTGTTAAAATGCTGCAGGATCTGTTCTTCCTTTTTACTGTTTTTTCACTCATCTCACTTTCTCACCATTGCTTTTTCTACCCATACCACAAACCCTTCACAGATCCCAACACACAGACAATTATCCAACTGTCTCTTCCTCTCGCTCATGTCTGCCACTGAGGTCAGAGTCTGGGTTTTCTGTCCTGGAGCAACACAGCCGGGCTTCACTGTGACTGTAACTCCAGCTCCGCCTGCAACTCTAGACTCCTAGCGTTAGTCAGGTCATCTTGATGCTGCCTCATCATGACGACGGGGCGATGGTAAAGTTCCCGGTCACACGCTCCGGATGCACTATACAAGAGCAAGTCTTGTGCTGCTGGACCTGCGATCATTCAATCAGCACCAGCAACACGTCACCTAACAGGCTGGGGAGGTGTGTAAGGCCAGGCATTAGTGTAACTGTGAATTAGACAGGTTATGATATAAATAGCCTACTACAGGTGTTTTTGTTATTCTTGTGATGATCGGTTTATCTTGGTGAACAAAGCCCTTTGTCTTTGTGAGAAGCTAAAGGGAAATTGTCGGGGCACTGTGCTGGCGGGGTTCATGTCATTATCGATGTAGATCTGCACTGGCTGTACGAAGTGGGACCCAGGCGTTTGAAGCGCGAGGGCTTTACAGGGAGACAGTCATCCCTCTCACACGGGGAGAGCCAGACTCTCAACTGTCTCCTCTGAAAATTGGATTTCTATCCCCTGAGATTAGGATCAGGCTTCCCCCGCTTCACTGCGGCTCTATTAGAAAAACATGCCGCCCTCTGAGGCCATGAGAGGCTTGCAGCGCAGACCTCGTCGTCATCTTGGTGACCTTTGACCTTCTAGGACCAGCCACAACACTGATCCCACACCAGGCTTTCCCCCGGGTGTCTGTCTGTCTGTCAGGCCTGTAGCCAACTGCAGGTGTCATCTATTTGACGTGGCCCCGCCTCCAATTCCCCCCTGCCTGGGGCGCATGACAATCACCAAGAAAGAAGGACAAAGGAGTGTCTGTCTTGACTGAGACAAGCAGACATGAACCCCCTTTCCACATCATTTACATGGCCACTTAACAGATACCCAAACCATATTATCTGTACAACACAGGTATTAACTATCAGCTATTGTCAGGCTTTGCAACAGCAAGACACTGTTAACATGGAATCTGACACTGATACCAGCAGCTGATACAACATACAGTAGTTTACTGTAATGCTGCCAGATCTGGAGCTGGATGATGCTGATGGGAAGAAAAGCAAGGACCCATCTAGAAAGATATGTTTTCCTGTAGTACACCAATACTTTTTCCTTACTGCATAAATGTATGTTTCAAGATTCCAAATGAAAGAAAACTGTCATGACAGGCTTGAGAAGTAACAGTGCTTGTTTTCTGCACAGACAGTGTTAAGCATTAAGACAGTTGGAGCCCCTTAAGGCTTGGATGGACATCAAACTCTAGTACAAAAGTCAGCCAGCTGCATTATAAAATTCTTTGAGTTTGAACTTTGTTCTTTGAGTTTAAAAAAAGTCAAGGGATAACGTCTGTGGACATAAAAAACTTTTTTGGTTCAAAACATTCAGTCACCGAGACTAAATTCTGTTGGTTCACCGCTACCGGTGAGCTAAAGCTAAGGATTACGCAGTGTGGACACCTAGGAAAAGATTCAGAGGCTTAAAGCTGCACTAATCAACATTTCTTTATTAACGATGGATTAAATGGCTGTGCGTAATGGAGTTATACGGTAATGAGGAAGCTACAGAGTATAATGAACTCTGAAGCTGCCCTCAGGCTTATGAAGTATTTTAGCCTTGCTAAAAGTTTAGCTAGTTTTTATTTTCCCATCCACAGCTTACTATTTTTTTACACTGAAAACCCTGGTTTCAGTGAAATAATAAACCCCCCATACACTGTCAGCCTTGCACCAAAAGTTACAACCATACAATTACTCCAGGACTTGGTGGAGACCAAAACAGATATAAAAGGATAGAGAATACTGGGCTTTCACTTTCCAGGTGGCCAGAAACATGACTCTAAATGAATTCCAATGTTTTGTGTCAGTGGATGTGTAGTTTTTTATATATATTATATACTATATACTACATATAATGTGATAATATGTCATATTCTGAGTCTGTTTTGCACGAATTCAGCAACTACATTACATTGTTTTGTTCAGCTAAGGGTTCTGACCAGCTTCTTCTCCCCAGTAACAGCAGTTGAGGCTCATGAGTATTGTAGTATTTGGAGCCATCCATCATACCAAACACATGAAACTGAAATAATTAAAACCAATGGCCACAAGACAAACCTATAGTATTGTTACATTATCCAGGTGACTCCATGGAGGATATCATTAAAAAAAAACTTTCACATTGGAATTTGATGAAAAAAAAAAAACGCTTCCTGTAACACTCCCAAGTACACAACTCTACACAATGAGGACAAATATTGGTATTATGTGAAATGTTCTCACTACAAGGTCATGGTATGTTCCCTGAGGTGTCTTTGTCTGTTGTTATTTCATACTGTGCTCAGATCCCATGTCCTCAGAGAAGGGAAAAGTGTCTTTGGTGAACAACGATCTGATGGATGATTCATGAATCTGAGTCAGCGAGAGATAGTCCATATGGCCTGAAACTGCTCAAAGCCATATGAACTGTCTCTCTGCCTTTCTCTCTCTCTCTTCGGATGATCAATCATCATTCAAGTCTGCAAGAACATCATCTTGACTCAGTTTCAAATCAACCAGGGCCAATTGAGCAACTAAAGCAGAATTAGGCAATCTATGATTTTTCTTATCAACATCCAAAGCATTGCAACAACATCAGTAATCCTCTGGCAAGGCTAACAATAGACCACAATTTTCCCTAAACAGTCACGTAGGCTAGCCAATGAATGCAGAGGTCCAACAGAAACATGTAGTGAAGGGTAATACATCTAAACACAAAATACTGCAACAAAAATACAGGTTTAGATGTGGTGAAACATGGATGATGACAGATCTGATGAGCTTGTGATTCCAGATGTGCATTTGCTGGACAATCTAAGATCAGTGAGGCAAAGGCGAAAGCATTGGAGGACGTGCAAAGAGAAAAGAATAGACAGTCCCTTGTTGATCTTTAACCCACCCGGCTCAGTAATTCACAGATCTTCATTTCAGCCTTTAGTGTAGGTTGGACGGTTTTCAAAGATACAGAGTGGATTAGGGGAGAATGTGTATAAAACATGAAGAAGACAGAAAAAAAAATCATCAAATCTCTGGAAAATGTTTTGTCTTCTAGCTGTAATCGTAGTGCAAAGGGTAAATCAGTGACCAGCCATTAGATACTAAAGCCTGGTTTGACAGTATTTCTTTTTTAATTTTGATTTTCAAGCAGCTTACTGCAACACCTGCTCTGGGTCTGGAGGCTGAACAGCTGTATAAAGAGAAAACTAAAAGTTGTAGGCTACTTTGTTCGAAAGCCAAAATAGTTCTCTTTGTCCTCTGACACTTGCACTCCTTATTATTCTTGTTCCTGTTCCTGTTCCTGTTAATACCTATAAACCTCCTCGGACCACGAGTGTCAGCTGAATTCCTTAAAACCGACCACAGAGCTCACTGTATCTCCTGTCGTCCCTCTCCTCTGCACCTTCAGGGCACTGACTTCACTTATGAAAACATGACTTCCCAGCTGCTTGTTTTCCCAAGTCTTCTCACGAGGAGGAGAAAGCTGAGCTCAGCCAGTTAGCAACAAAAGATGCTTCAGACGAGACCTCGACAGCAGAGATGTTTTGCTCCCTCTGGCTCGTGTTTTGGTTTGGCCCTATTTTCCAAAGACTTGCAAAATAAAACCCAAACATCGCTGCTGTCTTTTTGCCCGATTCCAAGATGAAACTGATATCGATCTTCTGATGTGAGACCTAGGTAGAGCTTGTTTTTGCTGTGAAACTCTCTCACAAGTTTCAGTATTGATAACAAAATGACAAATTTTTGGGTACCTTACTTAAAGAAAGTTTTACAAAAGTCTTCTTTTCATTTAAAGAAGTTATCAAATGATAAATGTTTTAAAAAGACAAGCAGCAAGAACTGTAACTGAACAAAAAATATTATTTTCAATTTGAATCAAAAAATCTCTGACCAACAAAAAGTAATTCTGAGCAAACATTAAAGGCAATTCTGAGCACATTTCTATTGGTATCAAAAAGGCACAAAAATGAATAAATAATACACATAAATGCATACTCACAGATATAATAATACTCTCTGCCGGGACGAAATTCGAAGCCTAAGGAGAAAGGAGTGAAGAGCTGGAACTTCTCAGAGAACTTGAGCGGTCCGTTTGGCGACAGAGGCCTGTTGCACTCCCAGCGTTTGAAGCCCTTCGCGGTGTGGTCGCAGGAGCTGTAGCCATCGTAGTTCACCATGTAGAGGATGTAGCGCTCCGCCCGTTCGTCGGAGACCGGGCCAGTGTAGTGCGGACAGTAGACATCAAGGTAGTCATTGATGCAGACGTCAATGTGGTAGTCACCCCGATAAAATCTGGAGAAGAAGAAGAGAGACAAGAAAGAAATGTGAATATGTCCGGTTGCTGTGTTGTCTCAAAGCCACTTTTACTGATAGCCAGTTGAGTTTTTGACCTTTGATGGTGTTATGAGGCAATGTTTTCATGTGTGGGTCCCCTTTTTTGCTGATGCAACACACATTTCTACTAGTGGTTTCGCTCTATTCCAGTGACTGACATGTGGCGTGATGCTAACTCACAACAAATCCAGCAATGCGCCAACGGAAAGCTTAAAAGAAGACGACTGCTAGACTGAAAAACATGGATGTGAGGTTTCAAAATGACAAAAAAAAAAAAATGGGAAGGAAAGTGGATCAACACAAACACAAAGGGATACAGTTTGTTTGCCGGGATACACCACAGCACAGCTGGGTTGAGTCCAGGTCTAGAGCTTTGAAAGACCGCAGAAGCTTGTGACCAGTTGTGCTTACATGACTGGAATCAGTTGTGTTCACAAACCGCAGTGGGGGGCAGTTTATGTTTGTGTCAGCAATAATACTAACATGATTAATCTATGATCAGTTCAGGTGATTGTTCCACATGCAAGGATAATTCCCACAATACCATCGTAGAAGATCATGCGATCGCTGATCTTGACCTTTCTCACGCTGAGCATGCACACTCTCTCTCTCTCTCTCTCTCTCTCTCTCTCTCTCTCTGTCTCTCTCTCTCTATCTGCAGCAGCCTCCTGCAGTTTGTACGCACTTAACATTCAGATACCCTGAAGCAGCGCATTGCTCGGGGGCACATCGGCAGCAGCTGTTTAAGTGTGCAGACAGTTCCTCGTTTCGTTCCTCCACAGAGTTACGAACACGTCAAACCCTGATGACAACGCACAGTAAGTTTGGTATCTAAGTGAGGCCACGGCTGAAGGAAAATTTGCCACATATGCTCACAAACTGAGGCCTGAATGTGAGAGACACATTCAGGCTACGGCTCCTCTGGTTTTGTTTACAGGATCTCGTCATGTCCGTCTCAATCATCCCAACCTTCTTGTGAGACAAAACTGAATCCCCCCGTGCAACACACCCGGCTCGGCAGAAACCTCTTACGACACACGCTAGTCAGTCCTAAGCCATATATCAATGTTAGTGCTCTGCAGTGATGACTTATACTGGTGCTGAAATTAAAGTCCCCTAGCGTTACAGGGCTAATCCCCTGGTTAGCATGTGCCTTTAGCAGCTTTAAGAGGATCCCTCAGTAGAATGAGATTTTCATTAGCCCAACATGACAGCTTGATGTAGGAGCCCCTTGTGGAATCTCTGAGTCTGGGAAAATGAGGCCTGTTCTCAAGGATCACCTTGAAAGAGCCCCGAGATCTTCCGCCTGCTGTTTACTGTAAACTGAGTGGACGGGAGAAAGGGGGTGAAAGAGTGCGGCGACGAGATATGTCAGGTATTCCTTCCTGGGGAGAGTGATTGGAAACACATATTCCCATAGGCGCAGTATAAGGTTGCGTTTCTGAGGCTTTTAGCTGAGGCAGATTAGGCCTGGACGGTGGAATGGTTGTGTGTCCGTAGCTGCTAATGGCCGCGGCTCAGTATCACTGACATGCTGACATACTGCGGATGTCTTCAATACTCCACCTCTGTTCATTGACACAGTGAGGACCATCAGGGGAGACAGAGTTTAGGAGCACAGAGCAGGCTGATGATCCAATATGAGTGACCTCATATGAGCGTGGGACGAGGGGTCTCCAGCCACGGATCGAACATTACACCTACTCCTGCCCATCGCCGAGAGAATGGGAATACCAGTCAGCTGACCTGAGGCCAGGTGTGGCAGGAAGGGGGGGGTCGGGACGCAGCTGCTGCCACTGACATGTACATGTTGGGGCTTCGGGAGGCATGTGCAGCATAAAGAGAGGTGTGTGCTCTCCACAGCCTGCTGGGGGTATCAAGTTGTCATTACACAGATTGTAAATGTGCTGCAGGATTAGTGGCCGTTCTACTGGGTTTGCAGGGGCCACAACCGAGCGGATGTGTGTGTGTGCACATGATAGCGGGGTGTGTGGGTGTCTTGTGGCATCGTCAGCCATATTCTTAATCTTTTTCTCTCTCTAATTATAGTCTGGTCAAACGAGAAACCAAAGCTCTTGTTTTCTCTCCCACTTTTTTTCCCCCCTGCAGCACCAGCTGAGCGCGTTGGCTCCAGGCAGGCACAGCATGGCTTCCTTTAGCCTCAGTTTCAGAGCTGCTGGCTGGTATTATGACTACCAGGGGTCAACCGGCTCCACCGTATCATGTCCTCAGCCAGAAGCAATGTGGGATAGCCTGCTTTGTCCTCCTGTGTCTGGCCTAAGCCTCGAATGTTAGCTTTAACCTTGCGTGTGTCAGCAGCTGTCAATCAAACTTGACCCAGGAGTAACAACTGAGATTAGCCAGGATTAAGAAGAATTTCTAACTAACACCTTTATGGAAGAAAGGCAGGGAAAAAGTTTGTGAAAGTGAAGACGACCCTGTTTCGAGCTGGATATTTATATTCAGATTCATTCAGATTGTGACTGGAGCTGGGGCAATGTTTACCCCGGGCATCAACCTATCTTGTACACACTGTTGACACTGGGGACTATCCAGAGAAATGGGTTCTTTTTTTAGGGGAATACGAGTTGTTCTTGAATTTGAAAACTCTGAATACCACTAACAAAAAAAATAAATACAAATTTGGACGGAGGCAAACGTCTGGACACCTGAAACCAAATATAACAAGATAAATGATTAAAGGATAAAAAACAAGGCACAATCAGGCAGTAATAATGAAATCAAACTGACTGAAAAAGTAACAAAACTAATGTGACACCGACTTTTTTAGACTAGCATCTGATTTCTCTGGGCTGTTCATTAATCATTAAAAATGCTTGTATTTAGTAATGGGCCTGGAAACAACATGGATTCCTGTCTGCATGCAAATAAACAGTAATTTATAGAGTTGTCAGTTTTTTTTTTTTTATTATTGTCTAAGATGCATTTTTTTTCCCATATGCATTTATGATCAGATCTCTAGATGTGGATCTGGACGTCAGTCAAACATGTGCAGTCAAGAGGCTAAAATATGGACTGTAGGTGTTACAAAAGATGATCAAATGCACAGTGAGAGTAGCAAGAGCACTAACACACACTCCAGATGTTTGCCAGATGGAGGCTACGAGGAGGTTTTTGAGTGGCAGGAATGAAATATTGCTGGGACACGAAGCCATAAACACGCAGCCTGACTCAAGATGTGGGAGATGACATTTTGATTCTCACTGTCTTCTGGTTTCTTCTTTAAATTAGGCTGACCAAAGACTTTCTCCTGCTGATCTCTGCTCTGATCTCTACGATGTCCACACGGAGACTGATCCATCCATCAACATCCCCCAACCATCACCACTTTATTCCATGGACTGGCCTGAAGCGTGAGAGTCCCTTATTCGTTCACCGAGCTACAAACCTTCTGCAGTGTTTGCAATCTCCAGCACCAGGGTTTCTTTATTTTCATTACCAGCAAGATTTATTCATCCGCTTTTTCTAGACTCTTATGGGCTATTCAGTGAGTCATTAAGCCATCACAGGGCCGATGGAGGCGATTTCAACAGTTGTGTTTTCCTTTTGGCGTTGTTCTGAGCAGCAGGTGGTGGTGAGGGCTGATCGAGGGTTCAGGGTTTTGATAGCAGGAGGCAGAAAGAGCGATCAGAGAGAGAGAAAAAAAAACTGTTCTGCAGCTCAACTGTCAGTTAGAATGTGTCATAACGAACCATTAACAAAATAAAAGCACCTAAACCCTAAATCCATTTGTCTTGGGGATTAATGATCCCTGATTGGCTGAATTACTCACGGGCAGTTAGAGGAGGCTTATCAATGAATCAGTGGCTGGAGCTCTTAACAAAGCACACATCTATGGATAATCCCTCTTTTCACTCACCCCCAGCCCCCCTCCCTCCACACTTGTTTACTTTCTTTAGCCCCATCTGGTGTGTTTGGCCTGGCACAGGTAAGGTATGGCAGAGCCAGTATGGAAAGAAGCAGACAAAGAGAGGGTGATGGTGGGTGGTAGATGGAGTGAGCGGAAGAAAAGAGGAGAGGAAACAGGAGGACTATTCTCTGCAATTTCTTATTATTTAGATTCATTCAGCCTATTCCATGAGTGGTTTGATTTTATTTTCTCCAAGTTTCCTCTGGCAATCAACAAGTGCTTATGAACGCAACCCAGCTCACTAAAAACTAACTGAAAGAACTTTGTCTTCATTTGCCAGATTACGAAGTTCTTTCCAAGAAATGTTGAAGAAAATTACCGGAAAATTGCAAACCACATACCGTTTTATTTCCCAACATGTCTAAATGCTGTTTCAAAGCCCTCCCCGCGGGACCAACAATTACATTTACTGAAGAAATAGGAAATTTTAAATACACTGCCTCGCTTAAATACTGTATATTTATTTGTGACGTTTTGGTCTGTTTAAAGTTGTGCTTTCTACCGACACACCTGTCACATATTCATGCGATTTTAGTTATTTCACTGGCATTTGTACTGTCACGTATAAATATACGGCAAGTATGAATATGCTGGAAAATTCAGCAGGAAATAATTAATCCCCAAAGGTTAGTAAAACCTGCAAATTCCCAGTGTCAGTGTTCTGAGTGGTAGCGCAGGTCCTGAGAGGAAGAAAGAAGTGAAGAGAGAAGCAAAAACTAATTAGTTAGTTTGTTCGTGACAGTTTTATAGTCTCTACAAGTACAATCGAAAAACTGTGAAGTGCCTGAGAGGAGAGGAGCAAGAGGAAGAGCTGGAGAGAGGAAAGTGAAGAACAAGACGGAAGAAAAGAGACTAATGGAAGGAGAGGGAAAGCAGAGATGAGGAAGAAGAAAAGGAGCAAAAAGAAAGAAAATGTAATGGAAGCAACTGGAGGTAGAGAGGAGAGGGAAAGGGAAATGAGAGGAATGTCGAAGACAAGAGACTGACACGATATAAAAGAAGAGGGGACAGTAAAATAAAAGGGGACAAGAAAAGAGAATAAAAAGAGGAATGTAGATGACAAGATGCTGAAAGAAAGCAAAAGGGAGGAGATGAAACACGGCAAGAGGATTAGAAGAGAGGAGAGGAAAGGAATGGAGGAGAGATGAGGAAGAAGGAAGAGCAAGGAAAGAAGGAAGAATGAGGACAAAAAAGAAGGCAGGAGGAAGTAAAAAAAGGGAGAGGAACAGAGGATAGAACCCTCTGGTTGTTTTCCTCATGAACACAGTTGGGTCAGATGAGGGGCAACTTCCCAGGGTTATTCCACAAAGGGAGAAAAGAAGAGTTGCTTTGAGCCCACAAAAACACATGAAGCTTGTGTCTTAACACACACACACACACTCACACACACACACACAAACATACGGTGATAACGTCTGCACCGAAAGACAAGAAAACACACAAACCACAGACCTCATGCTGCTTCTATATCAAGTCCCTCTATTTACTCCTCCACAAGCCAACGTGAACTAACGGAAAAAAAGCATGCTGTCAGAACCTGTAGTTCATGATCGCGGCCTCTAGGGGGAACTCTTTATGGGGCCAAAAAAGGGGGGAATCAAGCCTTGCCCATGTGATGTGATGTCACCAGATGGGGTCTGTCCATCCTGTTACCCTCAGGGCTGGGATGTCCCAATAACCCTCCCTCCACATGCACCATCATTCAGGGCTTTTTGCCGCTGGGAAGTAAAAGCCATTATTACTTAGTTGGCTAATTATATACACACATCTGTCCATGGAGTCACAAACACACATACACACAGAGTGCATTTAAGCACATAATGTGTCTGCCAGGGGGCTCAGTCGGACGGGGCGTTGACAGCAGATAGATGAGAAAAATGGAGCCTGTAAAGTATAGACATTTCTCTGTTTCTGGGTTTTTTCCTGCTGGGAACAAAATCAGAGAAGGTGAATAAATGGCCTCAGATTGGAAACACATTGCTGCTTGTGGGAAGGCACCTCAGGTAGTTAAAAACTAAAACAGAGGCTGGAGAGAGGAAGCAGAGGCAGGAAGAGTGAGAGCGGACGCTCTGCTTATGGATCCTGGTGGTCCTGACTGTGCCAATCACTAACTCGTCCTGCAGTGCAGCTGCAGACACACTGTGTACCAGGCGAACACACAGACAGAGAGCGTGTTATGTAAAGCTTCATGTATAGTCTGATTGCTGTCTGTTTGCAGATGAGGTCTTGTTGTTTTTGTACCTTGTGCACCAGTGAGAACAGTGAGAAAAACTGAGAAGTGGCTGAATTGATGCCACGTTTTTCATTGTAATAAATCCGCCCAAATCTCTCAAATCTTGAATGTTAATGTTAAATGTAAACATAAACCCAAACACTCTGGTTAAATTAGTTTTTGGTTCTGATGTAATTCCATTTTAGTTTTCACAGAAAATAGGATTGTCCTTGAAAGAAAAGTTGCCTGTAAAGGGCCTTTTCCATGATTCAGTGTTGTGTTGGAGGACAGAGGGTGAGATAACAAGAGATATGGTCCAAGCAACAGATGCTGGGATATCCTGACTTTTAGTCTTTTAGACCCTCCCTGCCCGTGTCACGTCGTCCAAACTCATGCCTCGCATGAATTATGGGGTCTGGATACTCAAAGATGGTACCATGTTGTGTGGCCCGCTGCACATTCACATTTAAATTTCCCCAACGCCTGTTTGCTCCCGCTCCCGCCCCAGACTTCATACAGTGATGATGGATCACACATAAATAAAACAAATATAATCCTCCACCGAGTAAAAGTTCATGACAGAAAGACTAAAAACTGACCTTGTTTACAGTTCCAGATGTCCCACAGATGTCTCTTATAATGGAGGTTTATGGGGAAAATGCTTTTTGTCAAAAATGTGCATCTGCTCTTCGAGTGTAAAATCTGTGGTGTGCCCCGTTAAACCCAATGAATATGTATTTATTACTGTTTTATTATTTTCAGCTGATCACTGCGCGTGTTTTCACAAAAACACACAGGTCAGTGAGTGACTTGATTTGAGTGAGCTGACCTTTTCAGATGAATATTTCTGACGGTCTGCAGAGTGAGACAAGTGATTCTCCTCCGGTCTTACATGGTTAATTACTGACAAAGCTATTCTGGTGTTCAGGAGGTCAAAGCAGCAACAGCAACATGGGGTTCGTGTCAGTCAACACACACACACGCACGCACACACACACAGCAGGGCTCCGTCATTCAGTCAGTGTAAAACCCCAAGGGGCCGACAGACTGGCTCATAAACCCCCTCTGTGCCAAACATGGTTGTTCAGGTTGCCATGGCGCCAGTTTACAACAACACAATGTTCCAACCACAGATTTGCTGCTTTTGAGAAACAGTGTTCAGTGTGGGTGTATTCATGCAGCACTTAGGCCCAGACACAGGGGCACACACACACAGACCGGCTCGACCCCCCTCGACCACCTCGACCACCTCGTCCGCCTCTGATGCCACAATGTGTAACACCGGGATGCCACAAACAGGTTCTCCTAAAAATATGCCCCATCAGCACCTGCCAAGCAAGTGCACTGAGGAACAATACGCATGACGCTACACTTCACTGTATTTACATGCGACTATGGCGACGATCACACCATGTACTGATTTATGTTTTAGGCTAATGTGGGTGATCCTGCAGAGCACAGACAGGTACGGTCGTCAGACGAGGTGCTCGCCGTGCTCGGCCGATATCGATCCAACACCTTAGACTCTGAGCTGAGGTCAGGGGTTAGTGACAGCCCATTATTCAGCCTGAGAGCCAGTGTTTGGTCAGTGTCTGAGCCCAGGTGATAGACTGACCTCGCTGTCGTCCGTCTCAGCGGCTGCTGAGGGATGGAAGGTGAAATTTAAAAAGTCCATTAAAAAAACTTAATGCTCCATGACAAGCTTCATGCTTCATTCATTTCAGCGTTTTCCTGTAAACTGGATTCCTGCTCAGCTTCCATCTCATCGTACTCGTTTTGATTATTTGCTAAAAGTTTCTTCCTGCCACGACTGCATCTACAAATTCTTTACCAGTTTGTTCTCTCTCCTTACTTTTCTTGAAATTACACAAAACTACCAAGATTTTCTCAAATAAGTTGATAGGTATGAAAGTGATGGCTCTATTTAAAGTCAAGTGCATGTAGTTTGTCTATGCAGGTGTATTTGCCTCCACTTATGCCACTGGCATGCTCAGTCTGTAAATGAAGAACAGTGGATTAGGTCTACGCAGCTATTTTCTTTTAAATATTAGCTTTTATGATTTCATCTTTTTCTTATTTTATGTGTTTGATGCTACACAATTTAAAGGTCCCACAAAGGCAGATGTCCATGTGGTCTTTGGTCATAAATCAGGTCTAGGTTCCATATTAATACTGTGAAAGTATCAAAGGTCTCAGTCCACAGAGAAATGCTCACAGACTGTTTTCAGAAACTGAGCCTTAAAACCAGGTGTCAGGACTTCTTGGACTTTGTGACGTCACAAGCAGTCACCACCCTCACACCCCCAAGATCCGCCTACCTGGACTCTCCATCCAATCGTGCAGGATTTGGTTTCTCTGAGAGTTTAACTAAGATCTGCTATATTTTTATTGGAGCAGTCAGAAAACAGTCAGCCAATCAAAAGAGAGGATCAAAGCCTCTCTCTGACTTGTTGTTACTAGAGCTCCTGAGAGAAGGAAAGTAAAACTACATTGAGATGGATTTTGGTTCTTAAACCACAAATATATTTTCTTATTGATATCAACACTTCAGATAAAACACAGCAAAACTGTAAAATATGGACCTTTAAGCTCAAGAGTAAATCTATATAAATATATAGGTGAAAATAACGTGAAAATACATGTTCTTTATTCATTCATAAAAATTTGGAAACAAAAAAGGAACACACAGAGGAATATGTTGAGACACTCAAGAAATGTACACACACACACACGCACACACACAAACCCAGATGCGTGCTAGTCTAAGCAGCAGCAACTGCAGGAAGGCCCCACCTGAAGCATGTTTGACTAACATGGCCCTGATCTTGGCTCGGCAGGGCCGAGACTCTCACCTCTGACCTGACTCCCCAGGGACAATCCGAGCCCCCTGTGCTGCCCTATCACTTTACTGCACCCCAGGGAGTCGTGGCCCCGCCCGCCCTGGGCCCAACACACTCTGAACCCACAACCAGAGGACGGGGGGAGGCGGTGAAGAGAGGAACCCACAACGTCTGGACTCAATCACCCGCCCATGACAAGCCTGCAAAGCTCTCACACACCAGCAACACTGCACACAACACATACGCACACACACCAACACCAGCACTTATCCACCAGTGAGGTCTCACAAACATCAAAGTGCGGTGGAGCTGACTTGGTTGAGTAATAGGCGTTCTGTGGGGAGATGGTGAAATGCTAAAAACTCAGACTTGGAAAATTTGTTGTGTTCAAGGTTCTGAGGAGAGTGGGAGGGGGTGAAAGGGTGAGAGAGGATTACATTCAAGGTTTTGAGAGAGACAAAGAGAGAGAGAGAGAGAGAGAGATCTAAAAAAAAAATTGTGACACAGTGAAAGATTGACTAGTGAGCGAAATGTGAAAGAAGAAGCCAAAATGATGTGAGAAAATTTGAAGGATGTGAAAGAGGGGAGTGGGAAAGAGCATGTCCTTGATTTAAAACTCCCAGAGGTCCTGTATAAGAGCTAGGAGGTCTGTGTGTGAGTGTGTGTGTGTGTGTGTGTGTGTGTGTGTGTGTGTGTGATGGTTCTAGGTTTATTTGTTTGGCCCAATTTCACATACAATGTCTCAATGGGTTGCACAGACCTGCAACATCAATGGCTCCCAACCCAGCTCAGTCTCTAGAATAAGACACCTCCAAAAAGGAGAGAAACCCTCAGTGTCCACTCACGCAGAGACATGTCACTCTGGACTGAAATGCTTTTCGCTGTATTTATATGGAAAAATGCAGCTCATAACTGTTTGGCAGGGCAGGTGACAACAGGGAGTCTTTCAAAGGGCCTTCATACTTCATACAAGGGTCACGTAATTGAGGAGGAAGATGAAGGCATCAGTAGGCTATGTGTATTATATAAAGGCAATAAAGGATGAAGTGGACATCTCAACCCTCCTTAAAAAACTCTACATTTGATAAAACACTGTCACAGCAAAGGGCGACTAAGGTTTTAAACAAGCACTCATGTTTCCCTGTTGTTTAACCTCCATAATTTTCTAAAATGACTATGACTCACACATCAGGGTGGTCCCTCGAGTGTCTGCTGCTGAAAAAAAACTTTGCAAACACTTTAACATTTGAGGAAATGCACTGCAGATCTCACGTCAAGCTGTCAGCTGAGTGACACGAGATCAGAGAGGACCCAACTGTATTCCCACCCACTTCTCCATCCCCCTCTAGCACTGCTCACAATAGACCGTGTAAACACAAAGGACCTGGAGTTGTGTTGTTGTGGGCATGTTGCTGCAGGTCCAGGGGAGAGGATGACCTCTGCTGTACTGACGCAACCGTTCAAATTGAAATGAGCGTTTGACACAAAGGTGCTGAGAAGAGTGAAAACATCAAGGGAAAGTTGTTGCAGTCAGTAGAAATGTAAAACACAAGCAGTTTATAATCCGACAACAAACTGCAAAGTGGTTTATATCAACTGAACTCAGATTGAGTCATTAGCCGTGAAAATGAAGATAAAGAAAATGACGTTTACTGAACTCGACAAAACAAATTCATTAAACTCAAAATATTAAGTTGAATCAACAACTGTTGAGCCACAACGACAAAAGTTAGTTTGTTGTTCATTTTCATTTTAGTTTAGCTAAATGTACAAGATCTTCAGCCACAGAGACGTTACACGAGCCTTTAACTTATCAATTACAGGTGTTTATAGGGGCAGGGATTAAGGTGGATATGAACTTTCATCATGATTCATAATGTTTTTATTAGCATCAGCAGAAACAGCTGAGACTTATCTTAATGCTTCGTATATTAAAGACAAACAGCCTGTTTCTATTACAAGTGTTTTATGGCTGAAGTTTGAATTTATTTGAAATTAGCATGTCTTGTGTATTTACATTGAGTTGATACAGTTCTGTGTGATGTTTTACAGTATTGGATTATATTAAGTGTGACACTTACGCACATACTAACACTATTGGCACAAGGCCAATAAAAGAAGTCTGTTGTAAAGGGCCACGGAGTGAAAACCACTTAGGAGGCGTTGCTCTGTCCCCTTCACATCCCACAGCAGGCCCAGGAAAAACAGCACATGTAACATCATGTAAGGGCTAAACATAGAAGAGCCCTCCGAGTGCCCTGCATGCCAGCGTCAAGCCGTACCACCTGGTCCCCTCAATCTGCCCCCACAGGGCCCCATAACACCCCTCTGGCCCTTCCCCATGACACAGAATGGCTGTCAAAGTCTCATCCATCAAAACGCAAACCGGAGACCCTCAGATCTGCACGTATCGCCTTAAGAGAGGCTCGGCTCGGATTCACACCAGCCGCCTTTAGAAGTCTTAGGCTCAGATTCAAGTGCTCCACCTTAAGCGACTGTATTTCATATTCACACCCGCTGTAGCATTCCAGTGTCAGCGCCGGTGGAGGCCATGTTCCTCATTCACGTATTCGGCGCAGCGCGAGGCGTACAGTCAGCGAGGTGCAATGGCCCGTCGTTTGGGACATCCAGTGGGCGCATTTCAATGCATACAAAACTGTCTCCTACTGTTACACAGCATAAATGAACCTGAGAGCTTCCAAAATTTCAAACACGTGTGAATATATGCAGTACCTGCATCCACACACACAGTGAGGCAGCGGGAGCTAAAGGTTCAGGAGGTGACTGATGGACTGCTGGTTTGAATCCCTGACTGAGCGGGAAAATAGAAGATGGAAAAGAAAAATAAGCACTGTGCATCTTCAGTCATACAACTCAATTCAATTCATTTAATTGCATGTTAATCTGAATCAACATGGACACAAAAATTCTAAATAATTCTTTAACTTTCAAAAAACTAAAACCTAAGACATTCAAAGCACTTAAACTTGCCAGTTTGTCAGTCTAAATGAAAAAAGCAGACAATATTTTTTAATAAATTCACCCAAATTTCAACTAATATTTCAACTAATGTAACTAATATTTTCTCTACTGAACTGTTTGTCTGCAGTTTCCGTAGTGACTATTTCTTGAGAAGAAAGTAGTTCCAGTCAGATCTGTTCACAGTGCGGTCTGCGTATTGCTCCTGGAAATGAATGCACTGCTTTTGAGAGTTTCAAATTAAATGTTTCAAGCACCATTCACCTCCATCTCAGACAGGTATCTCAGAAGCTGGGCAATTAATCCAAACTATCTGCATGAGTAAATACCACCAGAGGTCGGAGGGAAAAAAAGTATTATTATTTGGGTGAATTGGCCCTTTAATGAGTGATAATTAGAGGCATTTAGAAATTGGAGGCAGGTCCTAAAAGAGCTCTCAGAACCTAATACTGTGTGTAACAGTTAAAGACTGTAGTGTAGGTGGTAATGTGGCTAACTCTGTGAGCCTAAACCAGGGCGTTGCCAACAAAAAAGAAAACCTCCCGGGATAAATAAAAGTTAAGAAAAACAGCACCCATACAAATCCATCCACCCACATGAACATGCGCTTTTCAGTCACGGCTCATATTATTCTGAGCAAAAGGCCACAGAGAGCAGGAGAAATCTGGCCTGGGACGAAGCAGACCGGTCCGACAGGGTGGACCGGCCAAAAGAAATATCACCAGCTGCTGTCCGACAGCTGACCAGCCTTACTGCAAACCAAACCCAAACTCACGTACAGAAATACAGCTTTCCAACGTTTGAACAAATTACATCCACGTCACATCCAAGAAACATCATCATGTGCATGTACTCCTCCTCATATGTTTTGCAGCAGCTCGCACACATCCAGCCAGTCCGCCGCTCTCTGAACTTCACGGCCGACCCCCAGATCAGCCATCAGTGCCACGATTAGCGTCACCTCTGGCTGAATCCAGGCCGGTTGTGGAATCGCTAGATGGGAACCACATGTCAGCAGCTGCATGTCAGTTTGAGGAAGGATTTACTGCCTCGATGTGATGATGGAGAGGGCCATAAAGGAAAGATAGAGCCGTTGTTGATAGATCACCTCACCGCCGGCCGATTTCCATCTCAAGAACACAAGCAGGCGGCTTTTTTTCACCTCTACACATCGCCCAAGGGAAGGAGATATAAGACACATGTGTATCTGTTTTTGTGACAATCTCAGTGTGTGAAACTTCCTTTTTTTTCTCCATTCACCGTGCGTGTTTTTACACGTACAGTATGTGCCTGGGTTAAATTAAGCATTTCACGGCAACCAAATCCACCCCTCTGCCTGTGTTTTAGGGAGCAGACTGCAGTGATTAGCCCCAGTCGCTGAACCTTGGGCCACCTCATTTAACACACCACTTGATGTAATTGTTATTGGAGTAGAGATACTAGCCTGCTGTTCAGACTGCAACACGCAGCAGCACTCCTCTCCTCTCTGTCTCACTGTTGCTGGCGACAATCTCACCGCCCGCCCTTGTTTGTGATTCAGAAAATGAGGGGGAAGTAAAAAAGAGAAATCAAGATTTTGGCAAAGGAGACAGAGCCAGTGAGAGAAAAAAATGAATGAATGGAGGCCAAAAATACACATAAAGCGACTATTTGTTTAGCCAGAAACATGGAAAGGATATCAGCACAAGCTACTTCTGACTTGTGTGATTTACAGACACAGGTCAGTTAAAACTGGGCCACGTTAAAAAGATCTGACATCTGAAAAAGTTACATCTGCTGTAGAGCTTGTTTAAACTGTTTTACTGTGACACAGGCTCTTATTTTATGTTATAATGTAGTCATCAAACTCAGGTATTTGATCCTATTTTTATTCACCGTTCAAAGGATGTGTAATTGCATCTCTATATAGTGGAGTCTGGCTTTTGTGACGCCTGGATTTAAATCACATATGCACCCAGCCTGGATCCCAGGTAAGTCACAGTTTGTAAATTTGTGTGTCTGGTGTTCACTGACAGCAGTTTCCTACAGGTTTAGAGACACTGGACCAATTACTGATTATTGGATCAATAGTGGGGTCTTCTTTTCACATTGTGAGCTAGTTACCTAACTACATCCATGAAAAATGAATGAAATATAATAGTGAAATATTGATTAGCAACACGGGTTTATGAGTTGAGCAGGACTACACAAGCAAATAACCCTTATAAAACCTAGATGGGATCTAATGTAGACAATAACAAGGTCAATGAATCTGTAATCTGATCATTACAGGTAACGGATGAAGGAAATGGACGTAATCCAAAGTGTAAAAAGTAGCGTAGGTTGTGTCTTAAGTTTTTGCAATTAAAACAAAATGAAATTCAGCCTGTGGTTTGTTCGGCCATGTTACAAACGCAGCAGTTGCTCTGATTCTGTTTCATTTCTGAGTAACTGTGGCAGGTTTGGGCGGTGCCCACCAGGTCTTTTCCTAAGGAAATCTGGGGCCTAATGTTACAACCATAAACCACCTCTGTCTCTAAATCGATTATTTATAAACTAGAACTAAAAACTTTTTTTCTCTGTAGTCCCTTTGTTGTTCTGTAGATTCCTATTAGAGCGTATTTATAATTTAAAATAAAAAGATGTATTCATTGCCTTTGAGTCAAACTGCAAACGGTACTGAATGAATTTTATTGTGTCTTTCTTTACATTTCTCGAGTTTCCACAAAGTAACAGAAGGGATAACGTTTGGTTGCTTTTATAATATGATTCTCCACACATTTGCCATATTGTAATATATATCAGGAGAACATCCATAATAAAATCATGATATTGATTTCATTGAACCTAGTGGTAGTTTCAAAGAGAAAGAGACAAAGGAAGATGTGAAGAGTGAAAAGGGAGAAAAAATGAGGGGAGAGAAAATTGAAAATGAAAGATTTAAAAGAGGAAAGAGAGCAAAGGCAAAAGCTCAAACAGGGATAGAAACATATTCAGTGGGAGTCTTGGGGTGGAGGGCTGGATAAATATACTCCACTGCACTGAATGACAGGCATTCTCATCTCTCATCTACCCCCTGGGGAGACACAAAGAGCAGAGCAGGGCTGGACCTGCCATCTTAACCCTTCCTCTGCGCTCATTTTACACTACAGTATTATTCTATTCCTTTTTTCATCTTTCTGCCTATTTTTCTTCCACTCGCACTCTGGGCTGCCATCTTAATCCTCTCTGTCTGTAATGACTTTAATACTATCCCTAACCCTCTGTCTCCTTCACCACATCTCTGCCCTGTCCCTGCCATTACCAACCCCTCTCTTACGTCCTAAATGGCATGTGACCGCCATTATGGCCTTGTGGAAAGAGGGGCGTCATCATGTGTGCCATCATTTTCATCCATAACCATTAAGGAACGTTGTAAAAAGATACGACCACTCACACGGTATCCTCAAATAATGGACTGTAGGCACACGGTTGGACTGTAGCTTGCCAGCATCAGCAGACGCTGTCATTACTTTTTACGACTTTGAGTACTTTGGCCCTTAATGTACATCCTTCCTGTCCTCCAGTGTTTGAACCCGGTGGAGGAGGAGGGCAGATTAGCAGTAGCAGAGACCATCCGGTTATCAAAACAGCCACAGGTTCAATCTCTGCACCAATTAGCAGCGCTGGGTTTTTGACCTCAATCAGTGTCAGAGTTGTTTGTCCAGGCCGATCATGTCCCATTAGAATCACACTATGATGCAACACTGTTTTCTACTTGTCATGATGCATGAATTGGAAAATGAATATCTGGATCAATTTCCATGACAATCCATCCAACTGTTGTCCTGATATGTCACTTAAAAATGTCAGCATGCCACATCCTCTGAGGACCATGGTCGTCAGTCAGTGACTCTTTTTGAAAAAGCGAGCAAACCCAATGGATGCTGAGCATTCAAACTGGATATTTGACTTCCAACTGAGAGCAGTGGAAAACCTCTTACAAGTGTTAAAAGTTGACTTTGAATGGTCTTAATATTCCTCATGTTTACACATATCGGCTGATTGTCTTGTTGTTGAATGCCAATATGAACCTTATGTTGTCTCCATGGTGTCCGACTTTAGCTCGGATCCCTGAAGCCTTTGTGACTCTGATTTTGTTCTCTCTCACTCTTTGGCAGTTTCTGAGGCTGAGGCAGACAGGAATGCATTTCAATTGGAGACAAAAAAAATAAAACAACACCTCAAAAATGTGGCGTTGAATCAACATTTACTGAATCAACAGCTTAAAATACAAAAGTCAGAGAAATCTCTGAAAAGCAAATACCCGACAAGAGTCAAAGAATGACACAGCAAAGTCTGAAATAACAGTAAAAACCTATGGAATTTACAGAAAGTCTGCAACAATCCTGCAAAGTCAAGAATATTGGTAGAATATTCAGGCTAAAATATAAATGCAGCCGCACCCCAGAGCTGCTGAGGCCTGTGTGACACATGCTGAACAAGTGTTTCTGCTGACTGGCTAACCTTCAGTGACCAAGAATCACCAAGTGAACCTAAATCACTGACAGAAAGAGACCGTTGAGGTAAGAGGGCCAGAGTTTAAAATCACTCTGAGCCAGCATCAGTCAGCGCACACACACACTGCTGAACACACAGCACACACACTGCTCTCAGCGCTCACCGCTTTAAAACACACACACACACGCACCCACACACACACACACACACAGCACTTCACAGGCTCAACACTTCTCAGATAGTGTTTACCCCCTGAACAACAGCCAATTACATGGACAGGGAGGCTTTCAGCGGCTAAACCAAGGCCATTATAATCACAGAGACACAAACATTTGGACATTTTTATGTTACTCCACACAGTGTTGTCAGGGTTAAATTAAATAAAATCAAAGTGACCCACATAACTCAGTACAAGAATAAATACTCTGTTAAAAGCATTTTTCAACTCATTTCCCAAACCGACTATTTCCTAGTGTTATTACAGTATTTGTATTCTGGTGAAAACTATCATACAAACAAAAGTGGAAATGTGGCCACATTAACCTCTTTTTGGGCCCCCTGAAAAAAAATTGCTAACGGTCTCATGTTAACACCCCCGTTCGTCACGCTCTCCGTGCAGTGCAGGCGTTTTTTTCTACACAGACCATGTCATTAGGTGCTGCATTTTCCTAAAACAAAAATTATAGTTAAACTAGTTCATATACAGTATGTTCGGGACAGTTACCTGATTTGCCTAATTTTGAACAAAGCCATCAGCAGAAGTTATAAAGTATGTTTGCTCCTTTTATTGCTATGATTTTACATTTTTGTGTACATTTACATTTTGAATTCAGCTGTTTTATTCTATTTTGAATAATAAGGTCCCATGTTTTACTTACTTTTTGTTTCATTTTAAGTGTTGATTTCAGCAGGAAGATTTTAGGTTCACATCAGGCTGTGAACCAATCTGAGACTGTTTTCTGAGTGCTCCAATAAAAACATAGCAGATTTCAGGTAAACACTTAAAGAAACCAAACCCTTCAAAGTTGGGTGGTGGGTTCAGGTGGGTGGGGCTTGGAGGGGGCGAGGCTGAGGGCGGTGACTGCTTTGTTGTGATGGCTGGTTTTCAGGCTCAGTTTCTGAATACAGGCTGTGAGCATTTCTCTGTGGAGTGAGACCTTTGATACTTACATAAAGTATGATTATAAAACCTAGACCAGCTTTATGAGCCGAGAGGATCTTTACTTTATAATATATGACATCTTTAATATTTCGCTAATGTTGTGTACTTACTTGACCTTTTATAGATAATAATAATATAATGATCTTTTATTTTGTTTTCAAGTCTCCCACTACATGGATAAATGTTATTCAGCAAAGCTAAAAGGTTTAACTCAGGCTTTATTTTGTTGGTGCTTTTTATTTTGTAATGTCTAGTTTTTCTGTTTTATCTACTGTCGACTACCATGTCAGCCTTTGTAAGTTGTAAACATCAAAGCTAAGCTACGCTGAACTTTAAGTGATCATCACAGGATTTTTTTGACTCAGCTTTCAGTTGATTCATCAGAAAAACTCAGTGTTTCTCCAGTGTTATAGTCTGTAACACTTTAATGGGACTGTATTTTCCCAGTAAATTCTTGGGAGATTCTTTGAGCGATCGATGTAATTTGATACTAATTATAGGGAAGATGGAGACAAAGTTCTGAGATAGTTATTGGAGTTTAGTCAGCTGTGTTGAGTTATTGATTTTCAGAAGGATTTCCAAAGGATATCGACTACAGAAATCAATACTTAATTTAAAATTAAGAAAAATATAAACATTTATTTATGAATCAACATATTTGTTGAATTATATGCTTACCTGGAGACAGCTTTCACATTTTTTACATAAGACTCTCTACAGTAGATTTAGAGAGTAATTAAGATAAATAAATTAATTTGACATATACATGTTTGAATTTCTGAACATTTTTTTTTCCTGTCACTGGCATCGAATTATGTCCTTATTCGCATCGTCCTTATTTTACTATGTAGGAAATAATAGGAATCTTTGGGAAATAAAAGAAAATATATAAATTTACAGATTAACCTCTTAACATCTATTTTCCAGTAATTAAAAATAAAATTACTTATTTTATTTATTCTCAGTATCACAAAATGAGTAATTCAGTTACTCAACATCTGTGCAATCATACAAACATTAGTTTTACTGCTGTGAGGTCATTCAAACGGAAAACCAGTTCTACGCCGAGAGTGAAGATGTCACCTCACACATTCAACCTGTCTGGTCGCAGAGCCGGGTCATCACAGTTGAGAAGAGGTCTCAGTTTAACACCTACAGGTCACAAAGTGCACCTTTCCTCTGTCATTAGGCGCTAGCTGAGCCTAACCCAGGGAGTAACCCGAGCCTGGCCCTGCAGGCGGCTAATCCTCCTCAACAAAGCCTTTCTGCTGCTCTGACAGCCTGAACGATCATCAGTCAGGTAAAGTAAACTGCTCCAACCTGACCGCTATACACACAGGTGGCTATACTGACCGCTCTGTGTGTTTGAGTAGGTGTGTATTTGTGTGTTGTGGGAGGTATGAGGTCTGAGGAAACGCATTTGATAAACAGACTGTCCCTGCCTGCCTGTGTGGTTGTATGTGTGATTCATTCAGAGCGTGTGACATGTCTGGACCTGTTAGGTTTCATTCGACATGAGATGGTGCGACGCTGCGACTGAGGCCGCGGCCGTCACAGGCAGACAGACTGATTAGGTCGACTTTTCTCACGGCAGGTAAAAACTCAAATCCCCATAATCCCTCAAATGATTAAGCTCAGGTCAGGAGTGACAGCACACACACAGGCACTTAACTCCAGGAAAGAAACACTTGTTCATGAAGTTTGACAGCTCATTGGTGAAATAATAACAATAATAATAATAATAATAATAATAATAATAATAATAATAATAATATAGATACCACAGGAGGCTTTAATGACACATTTCTTCTGACTGTCTTCCACCGTGAAAGCCTCTCAATCAACAGTGTAATAAAGTCATTATTCTAAATCATGATGTAAATTGTGACATGTTTGATTTCTATCATGATGTATCCTTCGACTGCATTAGGATCCTTTCAAATTAATAAAGGTAATATTAAATTACAGATCACTACAGCAACAATGTGTCATGCTTTAACAAGTTACTACCATTAAACAGTGATGCTTAACTATGGGTTGACTGCAGACAAGGCTGCTGTTGGTCTATAATCCCAACAGCAAAAGACCTTCCTACTAAGAGTGTAAATATATTAAAACTGGTCATAAGTATATAGAAAGGCTCATTTGTCACCTGGGTGTTGTAGTTTTTATCAAATGTTACTCAAAGAGGAGTAAATAGTGAATTGGTTGGGGACTATTTTCAGTGGTGGATTAATACACATTTGGTGCTTCAGTGAGTATTTCCAGCAGCTGGTGCATGTATTCATGGTAATGAAGGAACATGTCACCCACCGCTACATTGTGGTTCACTGATGAATTTTAAATATTTTTCCACAACAATGGAGCTCAGAGGCACAGAGGAATAAAGCTGTATCAGGGGATATACAGACAATATGTGCTACAGGATCAGTTCATCGCTAGTTTCTGTTCTTTTCAAGGGATTTGCTGACGATAAGAAAAATATAGAACATCACAAGACTTATTCTATATGATTTAAACGCAATAAGCTCTAAGCTTATAATGAATAATAGCGATAATGCACCCTGAGCTGCTCTGATATAGAAGAAAATGTAAATCTTTGGAAAAATGTGAACATCTTTGTTGGAACATCCTGTTGAGCAACTGTTACAAAAACTGCACTTTATTGGATTCTTCCTTCATTATTTGTCCTTAAAAAACATCCAGCAAGGAGGAAAGTTTTTCTGTTGAGCCTACCCCAGGCATCAGATTTAAATGTCTAGAGTTTTTGACACAGATTAGGGTAAACATGTTCCCAGCCCTAATAAAGAATAATTACAACATTTAAGGAAGAATAGGCAACAGGACAACTGGTGTGACATAAAAAGGAAGGGAAAGGATTTTCTTATAGCAGGCTGGTTGAGATTCTCGAAGAGACGCAGGTTTGCCGGAGGCAAACAAACCAAGAAAACAACATGAATTGCCTTCAACAGGCTAGCGAGAACAATTCTTCCAGTGTTAGTCTGTACAGGGAATGAGTGACATGCACACAACAACACAAACACAGACATACACAGAAAATGTCTGCTGCATTCCTGTGCTCCTCCTGGCTCTTGTCCCTCCACACTTGTCACCGGGCATTGCGGGGCCCTGCAGTGTGTGCCGGCCGGCCTGAAGAGGCTCTCACAGGCCTGTTAGCGCGCAGATGGTGTCAGGTGACAAGAGCCGGGGCTGCAGGACACAGATGAGGGCCGGTGGCTGCCTTAGGACTGGAGAGTTTGCTTGCAACATGCTACACCAACATCTCCAGGGGATAAAAATAAGCCACACAAGCTCAACACACAACATCCTGGATAAAAGTGTGGTTTGTAATTGAATAAAATTAGTCAACAAAGGCCTGAATTAGACTGTTGTACTGTTATTAAACTGGTTTTAAACTTAGCGATATAACTTGAGGTGGCCACCAAAAGGAAACGTTTCAATGTGGAATTTTTTGCGATTATAGCATCTTTCAAATTATGCTCAAATGAGAAGAAAAGCAGTTGTGTTCCCCAGAGTCTGGCCTTTTTAATTCTAGATCAAGTCTCACAATTGAAAATAAATAAATAAATAAGGCTTTATGATGCTAAAGCCCGTCTGTGGTAGAAATGCACTCACACCGTTGGCTAACAGCAGAGACTGACAAACCGTGACATCTGTGTGGACGAGGCCAAAGCCAGACAGACGGACTCACAGCGGTCAGTGTCAGCGGTGGTGGTGGTGATGTGTGTGTCGGTGGTGGGTGGGGGTCTTAATTGGAAGGAACTACATTGCTCTTTTCAGCTCGGCAGCAGATGTGAAGCAGGTTTCAGACAGACAGCACATGACGGGAATGTAAATGACCTTTCTGACCTTTTCTACCTATCAGACTATGATCTCTGCCTCCTCTCTCTCTCTCTCTTCACGATGGATCATTTAAAAAAACAAAAACAAAACAAAGAAAATAACATGATTATGTTCCCGGGACTATGGCATTAAAACAGCACTGCCTCTGTATCTGTGTCTGTGCTGTAGTGTTAAATCTTAGTGTTAAAATATTTAAATATCAAACTTCCTCTGAAAAGTAATAATTCTGGCACCTGCACAAGTATCTTGTAGACTTTGCGTCCAAGTCCTGTACTTGTTCTCCAGTGGTTTCCTTACCCCAGCTGAGGTCCAAACCGAGGCGCATCAAAGGGGGTGGGGGGGCCAGAGATCCCACTGAAGGGTCACAAACCAGCTGTGCTCACTTGGCTTTATTTTACTCAGGAGGAGCAGAGAGGGAGGGAGGAGAAAAATTACAGGAGATAATAGATGAGGGAGCAGGGGTAATTAACTTCTTGGTGGTTTGTGCGCGCAAACACTTGTCAGCTCTTGTCAAGTAAAATGTTTATACAATCTGTAGTAAGTACAAAATCTACACAGTCAGAGAATATTGACTATTTAGATGTAGCAGTGTATGTATAGTCTACTCTGAATGGAACAGCATGTCTTGTCATGTCTTTGTATACCGTATGCGAGGTCTTGTTTATGTTTTACCACATGTTTCGGTATAAATTGTCCCTGTGGCAGCGTCGTTAAGAAAAATCCTCCCTATTTAACGTTTCCCTGTGATTAATTGATTCTCTGCTCATAAAATGCTGCCTTGTCAAACAGTTTCTGTCTTTCATTGTCCTCAAATGCAGTTCAGATCAAATAAGACAGAAGATCACGACACAGATGATTAAAACAGGAAAACTCGGGAAGTGTTGAAAAATGTTAATGAATCTCTGAGATGGTCTTTAATTTTGAAATTCTTTCCGGCGTCGTCTCATCCTGTATTTGTCTTCATAAAGAGGAATTTCCCCTGTTTGGAATAAATATTCACCTCCCTGCTTCCTCTTTTTGCGTCGATGATCTGACACCGGAGATGAGAGCTCATACTTGTATACACACACACACACACACACACACACACACCTCCAGGCTGTTCTGCTTCTCATTAACACTGCAGTGAAGTTCACAGATGTATGCACACAAAGACACGCACGCACATCCTGAGATATCTGCATGCACACCGGCACTCACAGTCGCAAATGAGGCTTCTTTCAGTGGAATCAGTCAACGTGCACATTGCCCAATATTTGACACAGTTCTTTGTTTCTGACGCACATCACAGAGGGCTGCGTTCAATCACTCACTGACCTACTCTGGCAAACACTCCTGGGCTCTGCCAGCTCTGCCCCTGGGCCTCTTGTCATGACTGAAGCACTCACTGCCTCGCCGTAAATGGATGAGAGCATCGGGGTGGCCCGGCGGTCAGCGGGACCAGCCTACAAATGACATGTCACAGATTCGGTGCCAGCGACGGGCCGATATGTGCATCTGTGGCCGCGCTAAGTGGATGGTGCTGACAGTGAACGCTGCACAATAGGATGATGTTACAGTCGATGAGTTTTTAAATGGCCTCGAGTGGATTTCTCAGCACAGGGAGTCGGTGTATGTGTCCAAAGGTTGCCGTGACTCCGTGGACGGTGGAAAAGGTGGCACATGTGCCTGAGAGGAAGGAGCAAGCTGAGGAAATGATTCAGCACCTTATGAATTCTGATATCAGTATTGATTTAAAGACATAGAGATGTATTGAAAAGTATCAAGACACTTAAAGAGGAGGTGAACAAGAACTGCCTGAGCTGTGATGGAGTTTAAAATCAGGTCAGAGATGCAATAAAAAGGCTGTTGACGTTTGAAGATGGCCTTCCTTACCATTTGACTTATTGATTTTTGATTTGCATGAGCCATTTTGAAATGCCCTCTGGTATGATATTATTAATGGAATCAAAGGGAGGGAGCAGGGAGTGAGGGCAATATTTTCATTATTGATTAATCTATTGATTACTTTCATTAATGTGGTTCATGTAGGCAGTTGTGTATCAAACAGAGATCATGGCGACTTCTTAAAATGTCCTGTTTGAGATTATTCCCCCTTGCGGCTCTAATCATGAGGGTATTTCATTGATGTTTTCCACCACATGATGTGGGTCTTCTGGTGTTTGTAGTAGAGTAGAGGCAGGTTCAGTCACCCAGGGTGCTGTTTATACTAGATTTGAACCTATTTTGGGGCATTTTGGTTACGCCAAAGGGGTAGGAAAGTTGCTGAACCATTTTTAACACAAGCCGTGAAGTGTCAGCTTCAGTTTCCACTCAGCTGAAAATCGCCAGAATACCAGGCACAAGGTTTTTTTGGGTTTTTTTTTTTTTTTTTCTTGTGACAGCTGCGATAAGTCCTACTGTACCCTCCTACGAGTAAGGAGTGGTGGCTGGTTCATGGCAGAAGAGGAGGGGGGACTGGTGAGGGATGATTGGAGGCTTGGGGGTGGGATTCATGGAGGAGGGGCTTCGTAGCCCTTCACTGAGGCTATAATCCTCCTGGGCTCAGGAGAAGGTGTCGGCGTGGAGAGCAGGCCTGTCAGCACCCAGAGACTCCATCCTCATCCCCTTTATCCTTCTCTTCCCCTCATCCCCTCGTTCCCTTTCCCTCCATCTCTGGTGTTCATGCATTCCCACATTCCTCAGATAAAATGGCAGGTAGAGAGGAAGAGGAGGAAAAAGTTGAAGGAGGCAGCTGCAGCTCAGGGCAGCGGAGGTGCATTGGGCAAAGTCCCTCATGGAGCCCTGATAAGCGTATCTCCATGCCTCATGTGTGCCAGACAAAACCCATTTGTTTCTCATCTGTTCTGGGCCTGACAGCTCGGGGTGAGCTGTGGAGGACCAGCGACAGAGTGATGGAGACAAGGAAAGCATGTCTGTGGCTTCACATGCCTTGTTGTCTGGCATGTTGACATTGCCTTTTTGTCTGTACATCCTTGCACCACTGACGGGACTTTTAATACGTTCTTTTTAGTTTTTACAATTCATTCTTGAATTGTGCAACAAAATATCTAAACTCACACTCCCCTCTCAAGCTTTGTTGGAGCTTTCAAATACATATAAGGATCTTCATCACTGTATAGATCTGTTGTCATCATGTGACGTAAGTCTGCAATCTCTACATGCTCTTTAGGCGTTGGCTTCTCATTTTGTAGTAAACTGCCAGTAAATGATTTTTTTTGGCCACCTGAGGGCAACAGAAGCAAATTGTGAACACAATCTTGATATATTATCACCTTTTAAGTTGATATTGCTAACATGTTAGCATTGATTTAAAAAGCCTGCAGTCATAGAGCAACATCAGCATTTCATTTGGAGTCATGTTTCTGGACTCCAATATTCATGCTCCTATAAGCTCAGTTTTGGTCTCCACCAGCTGATAACTGGTCCACTTTCTTTGCTAGCTAGCTGCTAAGTCTGTTTGACTGCTGTTCTGATGGGTAGGCAGTTTACTGTGGGGACGCTGTGAGAGGGAGCCTAAACAGTAAAGACACTGTAAAGGCGAAGATAGATAATTCTTTATGGGTACAAGACTAGAGTAGAATAACATCTGCTATGATAGACATAGTCAACTGATCTATTTCTATTGTAGAAATATTGATTATTGTCGCTTAAACTGTTGTTTCAGTCCCCAGACGCATTTAACAACGCCCTGAGTATCACCCCACAGGCTGCTAAAAGCTTTCTTCACGTGTAAAACACAATCTGCAGATGAAGGTTGTTCATCAAACAGCAGCCCTCCACAGTGTGTAAATTCCAAGCACACAAAAAAACATGTGGTGCAACCGTGACTGAGGCAGCTGTCGCACAAAGCTGGACGTTATTCTAATAATTTACAGAAGTGACTGCACAGACTGAGGACTAACGAGGAGGAAAGAAGTGTGTGGTCGTGCATAGCTCAACTGGCAGAGCATGGCACCGCCGCCGCCAGGGTGGTGGTGGTGAGGAGTGGGGAGCTGGCGGTGCATTCCCAGCGGAGCCACCGATGCTAAAAATGTATCCACGCATGGTACGGTGAGGCACTTTGGATAAAAGAGCTTACACTAAATGGCACAGGAGAACAAAAGAGAAGAAGAGACAGGAGGAGAACACGCCTGCTGTTAGTAAATGGACTCTCGCGCTCCGTGTTCTTCCCTTCATCCTGTTTTGTGTGGATGTAGGTCTCTCATCCCTCATAATCCCTTCCCCAAACACTGATGAGTAAGTCCTGACACACAGCCTCATTGCTAGACTCAGTCCTGCCTGCTGGGGATTTACCACCTAAATAAACACTCTGCACGCACACACCGAAACACACACGCATAAAAATTAAATTGAAGCAATAAATTCACACTGTCATCTGTTACTAGGTCTGAATATTGTTGGAAAATGGTATTCTGGTACCAATAGCAAGATAATACTGATGCTAGCTGATGGTGTTACATCAATTTTAGGAGAATGTACCATATCGTTATTTTAAAACTGGTCATCTTCATTAGTTGGACCGCCAATATTTTAAGCAAGCACCAAATTAGGTATTAAATCTAGTTTGGTGCCTGGTGTGTCCAATTAAATCTACATTTCTCGTCTTATTTTTCTACTATATCTTCCCACTTTTAGAAGTAGCTGAAAATTAATTAGGCTACCACTCAAGTTTCTGCCTTCTCAACCAACAAAAGCTGATAACAGATCAAAGTTATTTATAGTTCTTCGCAAATGTTATAAGATAAACCTAATTAGATTTGTTAGGAGAGTAATTTTGGAAATTGATGCTGGATTTGATTAATGCAAATCCCAATGTCAGCATTATGAATATTTGGAGATTTCATACTTGACAGTTTTGGATACTCAGTATGCCTACGTGTGCCTAAGACACGCTTTTTGGTGCCGAGAAAGGACTGAGATTCAACACTCTCTATTATTCCTACAGATGAAATGGCTGCATGCATTCACTCTGCACCTGAGATGTCACACTGCCTGACAGAGTTTCATTAGCTTCAGTCTCACTCCAGATATTTAGCAGTGCATCAGCTCAATGCTTATCCAGGGACCAGTGTTACTGCTGGGGTGAGACCTGGTCTAAAACAAAGTTAAAATCTCATCTAAGACAATATAAAATTTTATGTTCCTCCTAATGTGATACACAGAGCCACAGAGACAAATGGCTCCCGGGAGGTTTCGGCTTCCTTTTACAGTCTTACTTCCTTCTTCCTGCCTTGTCGCTGCTGCTCGCCCTCACCACTCTAATGACCATACCACTTGCTGGAACATGGCCCACGTCGATCTATAACCACCCATCTGGTCTGTATGCGTTGTGTGTGTGTGGGTCTGTGATGAGGCCGTGATGAATCTCTCTCCCTCTCTCTCTCTGTATGTGTGTGTGTGTCTGGCACACCTGCTCCACATACAACCAGCGAAAGGCCTGTTAGCTCCTCTCTGCACTTTGTATCGTGCCGTTAGCCAGCGTGGCGTTGCTAATCCGTAGTGTTCGGGGTTAGCTAGAGTCTCCCGTGCTGCTGTCTTTACACTTGTGTGAATGGGAGAGGAATGTGCCACAGATGTTCACTGTGTGGACCTGTTGGACTGCATGTGCACTTGGCTCAGACACTGACATGTCTGTGTGTCCCTGTATTAAAGAATAACACATTTTAAATATGGTATTACTGCTTCACCACATATTTGCCTTAACTGTGCGTTAAGATTTACTGTAAAACTCAAAAGCCGTCAGTGGGTTTCAGGGTTAATAAGACAAGACGACGCATTTTTCGAGTTGTTGTTTTTTTTTTGTGCTTATAATTTGTAATGGTCTAATTTCTACTGACTATTAAAAAATCTGCTGTCATTTTAAATCTACCGTTGCATTGATCTTTGACTGTAAAGTGTGTTACACTAACTGCATTATAAGGCTCTTTAGATTCACAGCCTACAGAAATTTGACTTATTTTAGGATGAATTGGATGTTTCTGCAACAGTCACCACGATTTCCTTTTTCCACCTATAATCTACGACAGTAAAATGTAATAATTATTTCATTAGCATTTATCAACACTGACTTCGGGGCCACACGCTACAGCAGTGTATGACTACAACACCAGGACCTGTTGTTTTCCATGTAAGCCCACACACCATCAGCTGTCATCATGGGTTAACATGTGAAAGTGTCACCACCGACACAATTTGATGATCTAGAAAATGCAGCAATATTATCACATCTGGCACACGTACCTTGACAACTTCCTCTTTCTGTATGGCACATTCAGTGTGTGCTGCAGGCATCAAATGACATGATGCCTCGTGACACGGCCAGTGTGAGTTGTCCTTTTGCTACTGGCATGCTGTCAAAACCTTATGGGATCTGTAGTTGTTGTTGTTGTTTTGCTAACAGAATCGTTGTTTACTCTGGTTTGAATACTTATTATTATTTTATTACTGTTATGTTTTCTCGGTGAAACTGCCATGGTGTTTTTTTTTTTGTTTTTTTTTCTATGTATGAGTAGGTACCATCTTATCAGGGACTAGACAGAATATCTCTGGAACATTTTCAGCTTTTCAGAAAGTAACATGCTGTAAGAAAATACATTAGCACCACAGTTGAACAAAGGAGCCCAGAGACATGGTGGGGCTCCAACTCCCTAAAACACTCACATCACTCTTTTTAACTGGAGGATTATGTTACCGGCCTAGTGTCTTCAGTGTCTTCATCAAGGACGCTCACACATGAGTGGACACAGTCACTCTTGTAGGAATCAAACTACATGATGTGACATTGAAGCCACGAGCCATCAGGCCATCCAAACAGTCCTTACATAAGTACCAAACCTGCGGCTCTCAAAGCTTTCCAAGAGGGAAACACGCAAACAACTGCAGCGGGGAGACAATGAGGCCATAACTCTTCCTCCCTGAAAGGATTGTTATTATGACAGCAGACCCATTAGCTAAATGGAGAAAGAGCCTGTGCAGCATGTACTCTGGCTATATAAATCTGCATCCCTCACCCTGACCTCTAGCAGTCACTCCCTGGAGGAGTTGACCTAGGATAATTCCAGACACCCCGCGTTGGCCTTCCCCGGGTCAGGTCACCGTAAATCTCATGCTGATCAGGCCCAAGTGACACCCGGGAACGTCCCTTTTCTCCGCGGCAACGTGGCGTCAGCGGTCAGCGAGGTATGTCAAGGACTTTGTCATGACCAAAAAGTGCTGAGGTGGTCAGCTGGTGGCCAGGAAGCGACCAGAGTCATGTGTCCTCGCTTTTGGTTTTTCCGCTGAGTGTATTTATGTGTCTCTCTGTAGGTCTTCAGCAAAGAGAGAGAAAAGAATTAACTGTGGCTAATAGCCATGTTAGCTAACGAGTCACATGTGCACAGAGGTTACAGAATGACTTCCCCTCCCTGCTTCAAAACAGATGAGGGCTGCGACCGCACGATTGCACAGTAAAAAACAGGACGTAAATTAAAGCCTTCTCCTCGTCCTCTGGTGGAGAAGTGTTGGGTGAAAATAAAGGTCTTAAATCAAAAGCTCCAGCCGCCTTTATTCCCCTTTGAGAGGCCAGACCTCAACAATCCTGAAGTAATGGCACAGAGATTCATATCAAAGACACAAGTTCACAGACAACAAATCCCTCAGCAGAGTGATGGGAGCTGATCAGTTTCAGAGGGAAATGGCAGCACTGACAACATGTGCAATGGCTTTTACTTTTCTAATCATAATGGCTTTAGGCAGAAATCTTTAACACAACAACTTTGCTGTGTGCTTTGAGCTACAGAGCCTTTATTTGGTCAGTGAGCACACAGCTGTAATTATTCAAACCAAAATGTAAATAGTAAAAAGTAGCTACACTGGTTCAGACATGTAAACAGCCAAGGCACTGGAATGACGTGTTGAATTACAGCAGCTTAGTTTGTGGTCGTAAATGTCAGGGACGGAAGTTGAAGACGGAGAAAAAAAAAACACATCAAAGTTATTTATGAATATACAGGTTAAAACTGATGCAATATTTGTCCATGTCAATTGGAGTTAAGTATTTCACACCAGCATTTTTGACTTTACACCCTCAAATCACTGCATCAGGATGAGCCAGACGAAGAAAAAAAACTTCAATGTCACTGATAATGTGAAGGATGAACATTAAAATTAAAATGAACATTTTAATTACAAACAGCAAACACTGAGTGAAAGTTTGTGGAGTCCAGCATGATTGTTCCTGAGCTTTTGACCTCAGTTAGCCCCCTGGCTAAAAAAAAAACACAAAAGAGGTTCTGATAAAACACCAGAAAACTGGAAAATATGGGAGCTTTAAATATAATATTACTAAAGGTCCACAATGTCCAACCTGAGATGTTTTAAAGGGGAAATACCTCTTGATATAAAGTTTAATTCAATCTCTGACATTTGAAACATGTATATCATCTCACATGATATAGCATCATATATCTCATAACATTTACAGTAAAGTACTGACCTGTACAGGTTCACATGGCTGTATCAATATACAGACCCATTGTCACTTTGCCTCCCCTCTCAAAGAGACCACAGGTCAATGATGGGACCATCCCACTCTATCCACCACATTGACGCCCAGTGTTTTATCAATATCAGCTGTCTGGATGCGTCACCACACACTGGCAGGAATCCTGTCCTTTCAAAGAGCGTCACTGACAGATGTATTGAACTGTTTTGGAGTATTTCCTCTGATCTGCTTTGTTTGGGTGTGTGTGTGTGTGTTTGTGTGTTTGTATTGATGATCTCAAGAGCAGAAGGGGAGGATGGGACACAGGAGGAGGCAGAGACACCATGATAAGGTCAAGCCCCCTTACATCTCTGTCCCCTGATAAAGCAGGACACACACTCACACACACTCAGACGACCATACCAAAGCATCAAAGACTGATAACACACCTCTGCGTTATCTCCCTGTGGCTTTGTCTCCGGCCACAGCACCACACATACTCCGTCATGGCATTGTGGGGCTTCAAGAGGGCGAATCCAACTCAAAGCCTTTACAGGAGCTCAAATGCATGTTTTATTCTGATGAAAAGTTTTCATCAAAAACAAGATATTTATCAACTGAAAAAAGCAGAGGCACGCTGATGACTGATATCAGCAGCAGATACTACAGATAATGGTGATTTTCAAAGAATAAACTTCCCTCGCCTCCCGTGTGATGTCAGAAGTGTCACATCTTAAAGTCACAGTGAAACCGGGGACGGGTCGCCATTTGTCCTAATGTGAAGTATTTCACATGGCGTGGTTTGGCTTTACGCAGGATTAGAATCAACTCCTCAACGGGTGATTGGATCTCTTAAAAGTGGGCGGGACTTAGCCAATAGTGCAATTAGATACAGAGCTGAAGAAAGATCTGGAGCTAGAAAGCTACAGAGGAATAGGCTAGCTGTTAGCTTTGGCCCTTTGGATGAAGGTTAAACTGTCACATTGGACTTCAGAAACATTTGTCGTTTTCACAAGTTGCCTGAAACAACCCCTCCTACATCAATGACACTGCTCAGCGAGCTAGCTGTTAGCTAACGCTCACACACAGTCACATGCGATGGCCGCTGTTAGCTAGTGAAGCGCAACCACTCCCCCCGAGGAGAGGATGAGTCATGGAAAATATTTTTTTGTTTTGCCGCAATTGATGATTGACGTGATGATATCATTGTTTTCGACACGTTTACCGTGTAACAAAGGAGAAGTAAACCTTGAACCGAGGAACACAGGAAACAGTGTGTTTTATTTCTCGGACTGAAATGTCTTTCTGAGCATGTAATCCTTCAGGTTATCTGAAAATACACGCATGGTTTGTATCAGGCAACAAGGCAATCGTTTGCAAGTAACAATGTTGCAGTTCGGTGCCTTTCTATAATGGAAATAATGATTTTTTTTCCTCATGCATTGAACATTTTGTTAAAAAATGAACCATTTGAATGCAACTTGTTATTTTAAACTGCAACAGCTACAAGAGCTTTATTTGCAACATGAAATTCCAAGAAAACTAAGACTGTTTGTTTCCATAGTGCAAACCCAGCGACTGAAACTCAGACAAGGTAAACTGAAAATCCTTGGGCATTTTGACAAAAGCTAAATCCAAACAATACTCTTATCCCTCATCCAGTACAAAGCCCATTCAGTCAGCTCTTTCATCTGTGCAAACAGGGCAGTGGGGAACAGAAAACATTTGATCAAGTCAAAGTTAATCTTCCAACAGTTTGAACTCTCCGAGCCTTGTTACAATGGGACCAATCGAAGGATTTTGACTCAAAGTCTCATGAAAAAAAGGAAAATGTCCCTGGGTGTTGAAAGCACATTTTTGTGCCGTTTCATATCAAAGTCTCATCATTTTATGTTGCGTTCCAATGTTTCTTTTTTTCATTTTTTACCTTATCAACAAACAAATGTTTGGTCTAGGGAGCTCATGAAAATACTATTTATTAAAAGGTGATAATATAAAATGACAAAATAGGTTGTGGGGAGATTCATCCTGTCCCATCACACACTGCAAAGACCTGCAGGTTATCTTTGAATTTCAAATGAAGTTTACTGTCGTCCAACAACTTGCTTTATAAGAAGATGCAAAGAAGTGCAAGGATTCTTGGTGTTTATTTTCGTGATAGTTATGTATGTACAGTATGCGTGGAGCTCACAGGTCCTCCTCACTCTGCGTGTGTTACCACGCTTCAGTCCTGTGTAAAGTTGTCGACACGTCAGCAAAACAAATTCCTCAACAGCTAAAATGATTTTTCAACACTTTCATGTCACTGTTGAGTTAGACCTGATTATTTTTACCCCACTCTTTTTGTAAGAAGAATGAAGCATCAGAGAGAAGTGCATTTTAAAAACTGTGAAATTTTCTGGGTAACACAAGCGTTATTTATTGAGGAACTCCAGCACTTTCTTGGATAAAAGTCAAGAGAGCGACCGCCAGGTACCTTTGGGAAACTTGACCCTGAGCAGCATGAAAAAAAATGGCCCCAGACCAGTTGATAAGGACATAAACTTAAGTTATTAAAGGGCATAAAGTAAACAACCGGGCTGAACTCGACTCCCCAGCCCTTGGCTGGCACACTGGGCAGCAGCGCCACCCGATCCTGGAGCCTTGGGGCCTCGTCACCGTAAATCAAGAGGCATCCGAGACGCTGAGCTCGCGGGTGAGACGAAGACGAGACCGCAGGCAGACAGACAGGAACGCTGATGCTTGTCTCTGATAACAGATCTACACACTCATATAGGGGACACACACACACACAGATTTCTGCATGTCCCTCAGCGTTCCCACTCAGCTCACAATGGAGCACCACAAACAGTCGAACACAAGAGGAGATCACAGGACAACTGACATAGTTGTGTACACACTAATTAGGCACATTGGCATAACCACAATGAGCTTTTTCATAGCCCGCATGCACGAATCACACACACAGACACACACACACACGATGGGTATCAGGGATGGGATCTCTGCCATGTTTGCTGTGATACCCTCTTTGATCTGGGGTGAGAAGTTCTCTGCCCTCGATAATAAAGCACAAGAAAGAAACGAGACAGCCGGGTTTTTGAGGCGGTGGCAGCGTTTGTTGAGCGTTTGACAGTCGCAGTGTGAATGGAGGATGCTGTGTTTTGTTCCGGCTCTGTATGAACAGGCGTTTTGTTTGCAGGGTGACATTTAGACAATGGCAGCAGGACGGGTGGAAGGAGGGAGGGAGAGTGAGCGTGGATCCGTTGTCGGCAGCGATCATATGAGCGACGGCTGAAGCTTTTGTGAACCCTTGAAGAGCAGAGGGTCAGTGGGTCGAGACTGTGTGACCTCTGCTGACATCCAGGCACAAAATGACATGAGGGGAGAGGAACCAATAGTGGTTTGATGGTGATATTCCACCTAAAACCTTGTGATATAACATCAGGTTTATACTGCCATTAACCAATGTAACCAGTGTGTTTAGGAAGAGCTGACTATCTCTGTACTGTAAGTTGTTCTGTGAGCTTCAGGCTTCAAATACTAGTGAGCTCTCTGTTGGATAATGTTGCCCGTTTATCAAGAAGACACAATCTGTCCTGACAAAGGACAGATTTTATCAGCATGCTTTGGAAAAAGAAGCCACCAGCGGCCCAGAAGGCATCCAGTGCATCAGATCATTTTGTTGTATTTCTTGGTATTTGATTGATTCTTATTTAAAGGAATAGTTCAGCTTTGTAGGAAATACAAGTCTGCATTTGTTTGCGGAGATTAAAATGAGTCTCATCATCACTGTGAGGCTCCAGGCAGTCATTGCACCAGACTGAGAAATAGTCCCGCACATAATCTCCAGTCAAAACAAAACAAATGACCCAAACAAGGTACAGCCTGTTCATTCAGGAGCTTTAAAGGCGCTGGTACGTCTCTCATTGGCTGGAATGTGATAGAAATAGTCTTTTTTTGTTGCAATGTTGCAAAGTAGCTAAAACTTGGATTCAGTATCATCTGCATTAAAAGGGTTGAAACCAGCTGCAGACGTTTTACACCACGTGATGAGCACGGGCAAAAATAAAGGTAACGTGCACGAGACAAGGGCAGATGAATGAAAACGTTCTGACGATTTGTGTAGTTGGACTTTTTTACATTCAAAGGAGAAAATAACTACGAGGAAGACACTTTCAAAGTAATCTTGTAACACAGTTGCAGCACAACAGGAAAAATGCCACAAAATTAATACCAGACAACCACCTGAAGCATCGCAATAAAATAAAATGTGAACTGCCAGAAAATCTGTGCTAACACTCCTAACACCATCCGTTCACACTGAGAGTCTAAGGCTCATGTGAGCAGGAGTCAGTCTCCGGCTGTGTGTGTTGAGTGACTTCCTGCCGACTGTTTGTCCTCTTATCTCAGAGGCAGAGGCTGATGGCCGTGATAAACACACACACACACACACACACACAGTCATTACACACACATGTGCAAACATTCAGGTGACTCCAATCAGGCCTGTTTTGTTCTGTCTCAGTTATTCGCCACAGGTGTCGACTCAGGTAGGAGCCCTGCAGATACCAACAGACGCACTTCAGAGTTAGATCATCACACACACACACAAACACACAGACACACACACACACACACACACACAGACAGATAGACAGAGGCTGAGCAGTGTGAGTGAAGCGATGGCAGACATGAGATTAGCAGAGATTCGGTGCACATGGCGGGACCTCCCCGGACCCTCTGCGCTGAGAGTGATTCAACATCTCAGTCGAAATATTGACGCAGTTTGAGACAGAGAAGGAGATGAAGATTTGTGAGTCTTCACTCTGCTGGTGCTGCCACACCTGTGTCCCTCCACCTTCTTCCTCTTCCTCACTATCCTTCTCTCTCTCTTTTCCTTTTCTATGAACTTGCTGCCTCCAGTCATTTACTGCTGTTAAATACTACTGAAGGTTAACGGTATTATTAGTTCCTTAATGTGAGGGTTTTCTTTTCAGCAGCAACAGATGTTGGAACAGGACATCAGACAATTGATTTATTGTTGGATCAGGTTCATTTTGACCCACTTATATCAGCTTTCACTTCACTGTAGCATTACAACTGCAGACCATTATTTGTCATTTCAAGCACAAATGCTACATGTTTAATGGTTTCTAGTTCTTATATGTCAGAATTTGCTTTATTTTCTTCAATGGACTGCACTTCAATTGAACTTTCCTAGTCTTATCAACCACTCTAGTGCTTTACACTACAAGCCACAGTCCCCCATTCACTCATGCATTAATACAGAGCTTTTTGCATACAGTGCTTTTCCATTACACATACACATTGATGATATATTAGCAGCTTGAGGTTTAGTATCTTGTCCAAGGACACATCGACATTGAGCCACAGCCTCAGTAAACTTAATGTCTTTGGGATTCAGACAAAATATCTAAGGCCTTAAAAAAAGACCACGGCCATTTCAATGCTTTCTGATGTTTTATGGACGAATGCATTTGAGCCAGAAAATAGCTAATTCATCTCTAGTGACCATTATCATTAACTGCAACCCTAATTAGATTTAGATTTTATTATTTTAGATACAAGCGCCACAAGTTTCCTTCCACGCTGGTGTGGTGATACTATTTCTACTTAACATGACATCAAAACAAATCAGGCAGCAACACTTCTCTGACCTCTCTCTTTATTCTTTCACCCAGTTAAACCCAGTCCATCAAGGGTCTAAAGAGGCTATCACAGAGCCCTACACTTGGTATTTATCCCCCTGATTTAAGCACCTCATCAAGCAGGACTTACACCTTGCCCAGAAATAGACACTTTCCATAGATAGTAAATGAAATAAACAGTTGTGTCTGCGTCTGCCTCCACTGCTGCCTGCCCTGACAGAAGATTTCTGGGCTATCAGCTGCTGCAGGGCAGTGGTTAAAGAGAATCACATGTTTGGCCTGACATGAGAAAGTTCTGTCAGATGAGGAGAAAGAAAGACATTGAGAAATATGTGTGAGGGAAGAACAGTGACTGGTTTCACTGGTTGCCTTCCAGCCCCGACTTCGATTTCCAGCTCTGTAAGCTCTGACCAGCTCCATGAGATAAAGAGAAACACATTTTTATGGGAGGTTTTTACTGTGTGTAATATATTGGGTGTTGATAAGGCGGCCTGCGGTTGCGAGCCTGAGAAAAGAGCAGAGAAGGATGGTGCTTCGGTTGTATTTTTGGGGTTAGTTTTCCCATCAATTTCACTCAAGTCTCTAAAAGGTCCATTAAGGCGAGTCGAGTAGAACAGCGACAGTGGGCAACCTGACATCCATCACCTCTGCTGCTTCACAGCACTCACACACTCCAAAGAAAGCTAATGAAAAAAAAAAAAAAACTTGGTGAAGTTGTGTGTGTTGCAGGCAAAGCGGCTTCTTTTGTGTACAATCCTATCAGTGTCACAAAGGTTACGCTCCCTCAAGATAACCCGCCGAGATTGCTGTGGGCTCCGGCTGATTTTTTTTCAATCCTCTCTTTTTGTGATTAGGTGTCAGCAGAATTTCCTTGGTGCGCAGACGACGCCTTTCATGTTGAGGGTTTCTCATGGTCTTGTAGCCTATCGAGCCGCCCATTCAACAACATGCAAAGCGGCTGCAAAGCAAAGTACACGTCTTTTTGTAGTCTGGTCGCACAGGCATGATTCCATATTTATCCAGGCTCAACTGAGCTCACTTCTACAGCCTTTTTTTTTTTTTTTTTTTTTAACTGCCATAAAGTTTAGACCTTAAGTCAAAGCTGCAAAAGGTATTTTTCACATGCAGTAGTCACATAACTTGGGAGTTTAGCCTGAGAAAATCTGAGCTTGAGTAGACTGGAGAGAAAACTGATAAAATCATAATCTTATTGTATTTGACCTCGAGATCCTGTAATTGAAAACATATCTACATATTTTGGGGAAAAGAATGCAGCAGCAAAAAAACACCCTGTGTAGGCACAGATGTGGCACTGCAGGCAGAGAGCTGTTTGGCAAAGACTCACAGTGTCTGGAAATGGGATTTGTTCCTCAGCCACAACTTGGGTGGACTGTGGTTTTGTTGGTATGTATTTTCTTTTTTGCACAAACTTCTCATTTAGTGCAGTAAACATCCTGAAAAGACCAGCAGCACCGCAGGGCTCTTGAAACTGAGCTCAGTGTCTGTCATGCCTCCACCTGCACCAGTGATGTGCTGTAAATCACTGATTTAAAAAAAAAAAAATCAAAAAATGTTTGTTTCAAGTTTTTGCCTGTGTATTTAAGAATGTATTGACAATTCATCAGGATCAGGACTTTTGCAGCATCATTTAACTGCAAATAAATTAAAATACAATTATATATTATGAGTTTAATTTTTGAGGGTAACTTAGTAAAAAAAACTATAACAGCAATTGCAATTGCAGTATTATAAATAATGGTTACATCTCAGTGTCTGTGCTGCTATAAAACTGTTGCCTTATTTATTCATTGTGGCCACAGAAAAACCAACTGTTAGAACAAGATCTGATAGCAGCATAGAAGTGCTAGGAAACATTTGTCTGTGTTTGTTTTCAAGCTGTACACAAATGTATTCTGGTCTGAAACCACATCTATGATTCTTAGAGCTGGTTTACTGATGACAGTCAGGTATAAATTTTTAAATTTCCATGTAAATTATGAGATACACAGACTAGCGGGAAATATTAACATTGTTTTCATTGTTTTTTTGGGGGGGGGGGGGGATCAGCCTGTTCTACTCTCTAATACAGTTAGTTACCTCTTCATACATGTTGCTGTATCAAATCCACTGGTTAACATTTATGTAACCTTGATTTACATTTTCATTATTATCATTTCAACACTTTTCAGAATCTGGAAACAGCTCTGCTTCAAAAAACTTCCTCATTCATTTCAGTGACACTGTTGTGGGCAATGCAAGGTGGGACAATAGCAAAGCACACAGGTTCATCATCTGCAAAAGGGTTGAGCCTGGTTACGCTTTTGTTACAGTGCAGTCTGGTGTCTAATCAAATCTAATCATCATCAAATTCAGTAGCTGTAGCAGGCGGCTTGTATGAATCTTTTTTTTTTATTATTCAGTTATTGATATTTTAATATTTACAGGTTCTGCTTTGTTTTATTTGACTTTTCTTCTGTATTTACATTTGTTTCTATGCCCCAAAAGCAGAGAAAGCCACTGTAAAATGTGTTGGTTTTTAATTTTCTTAATGTTACCTTTGGTGACACCAGTGCAGAGAGTTATGTTTTTTTGATTCAGCTGCTGTGGGTCTGAACATAGCCTCTCCCATGGTATTCATTGCATTCTGGATGAGGCCTAAAATGTAAATGTGAATGTGATTTACCATGGGAACTTCATGGCATTCTTCTTGTTTTGGAGGACTGTGAAAGGAAGCGGACTTGAGCCAGCTGAAAGGAACAGTGAGGTCTAACAGCCCAGAAGCGGCTGCACTGAAGCTAAATTGAGAACGACACATAAATCTTGGCTTTTTAAAGAGCAACATTAACACGCAATCACGCACACACACACACACACACACATGCGACTACACGCATGCACAGCAGCTCTGCAGTGAACAACTGTTTACAGCTGATATGTTAATAGTTCATCCCGGGCTGGTTTGCAGCCAGGATGCCCACACTGGTCTCTGAAAAGATCTGATTCTAATGAAGACGAGTTCACAAAACTCATTTACACATGGAGCACAGAGGAGGAACACTGAAGGGTGTCCTGTAACTGAACACAAGCCTGCCAGCTAGTCAGTATGTGTGCGAGGATGTGTGAAATGTGTGTGTGCAGCATGTGCAAAAGCGAGAGAGGAGGGAGATGGCGGTAGACAGCGGGAGACAATGAGTGAGAGAGAAAGAGAGAGAGAGAGCAGTACATGTCAAAGCCAAAAAGCCATCCCAGCTCTAATACGCACCTTGAGCAGAAATGTCACAGGAAAAACGGGGGAGGAAGGAGTATGGGTGAAGAATGTGGGAGAGTGTTAAGAGCAGCGCGCAAGTGAAAATGGAGTGAGTGAGGTGGATAGACTTAACTAGCAGCGGAGGAGACAGCGGAGAGGGAGAGGAGCTCATCTCACGGCTGGAGGAGCGTGGAGCAGCGGGCGTCGAGGAGGTGAGAGAGAGCCAGGGGCTGATGTGACGATGGAGGGGGGGGGGGGTTCCCGGACTGTGATGTCATAGCGTGGAGGCCTCAGCTATAAAGCTGACCCTCGGTCTACATGTGCCTCCCTGATCCCTGATTCTTTTCAGGCCAGTGGTCCTACTACACTCTGATCTCTCACGAACATGACTAACACTGGTGTTTTTTTTTTTGTTTTTTTTTTTTTAAACCCAGTCCATTACTGATGTAACCTGGTTTCTGACTTTCATGAGTCAACTTGAGGAAAACCAGAGTCATATCACGCAAGTGATTTGGTACAGACCTTAAACAACAGCAGCCAAATGTGAAGCGTGAGCCTCATTCTAATAACGTAAGAGCTGAGACATGGTATTTTCCACTTGGTGAAAAATAGCAGATGTACGCCAGAATAAATAAAATCTGTTATTAATACATAAGTACAGAAAACACATAGCATTATTTAGGGTAACAGAGCAATATCGTTTCCTGATGTACTGAAGCCCATCGGCCCAGTAACAGCATGAAGACACGTATGAAAGTGGCCGTGGTATTTTTAATGTCGCAGCTGTGTTAACTTTAATACAGCTGCTAATTCAAAAAGATCCTGGGTTTTTTAAGGTTGGTTTAAGTAACTGACATAATTAAAAATCCTGTTTCAGTTCGTGACTACAGGTTACCATGACTACACCTCACAGTCGAGGCGATGCTCTCAGGTTTAGCTCAACAATAAACCCAAAAAAATAAAATTCATCATCTTCATCCTTTTCTTTTTGGGGGCGATCGACCGTTTTAATCTTTTGTTTTTCCTGAAAAATACAGCTCCCACACGATGAGAGCGTTACATTTTTCAGGTATTGAAACTGCATCATTGTTACGTATTTTAGAGGTTATAACACACAGCTGTGGACTGTCAGTATTAGCTACTCTGTGTAGACACAGACAGAGCAGAGAACTACACAACTTCTTCTGCTACTGCGTTTTACTGCGATATTAGCCTGGTGTCGGCAGAAAGCTTTGAGCTAGCATCAAGTGTGGCTGAGTACTAAACAACTACACAAGTCAGTCAGCAGATTTGATTGAAAATAACCTTTTTGTGCGTTATAATGACTCAAATTTCACAATGTAGACATTTTTCTTATCGTGTTTCAAATTAATGAAATTAAAATCAGTGAGTCTCCCACATCAGAATAATGGATATTATTTTACCATTTTACAAATTCTGCCAACCTGGTGCTAAACTCAACAACCAAAAATTACTTAACTGCTGAGGTGCCAGTTTTGTTGTGCAACCCCAGTAACCAAAGACAGATAAAACTTCCAGTTGCTCAATTCATGACAAACCTATAGGTCACTCTATGAGATAAAAACAGATTTCTGCTTCACAATATGATAGCTTTCTCTAGTTTTTCTCTTTTTTTCCCATTTCCCCCATTAAAGCATGGATAGTTTTGCCGTCTTTGGTCTTTGGAAAATATTCAAATAAATCTGTCTGACAAGGGAAAAATCATGGTTAAAACGTACTGTATTAAACTTCATGAGGGGTCACAAATATTCAATTTCACGAACATTTAAGCCAAAAAGATTTGGAACGACTGCTTTATGATAGTAAATCACAGAATTAAAAAAGGATCATGTGAACAGTTCATAATATAGCATCAAAAGTTAGGGGTGTTTTACTTCTCAGAGACTCCTGAGGCTCATTAAATAGTTTAACAATCTTATGCACCCATCATTAACATATTTGTGTGTTTTGTTCATTGGATCAGTGTGTGTTCGAAAGTGCAAGGCCGAGGTAATGACCGAACACAAACATGTGAAACTCTGCTACTGCCACTTGTTTATTTATTTCCTTCTCTGGGTTTTCCCTTCCTGCTCCGGCTCAGTCAGCACATGCTAACCGTAGGCCAAGGCCAAACACCCGCAGGGAGCGACCCTGTCCTCGTCACCGCTTCCTAGCACATTATGCGGCTTCTTTCTGACTCCCAACTAACCCTCACCACACACACAAATATGCTTCCCACTGCCCAAACGCACAAAATATGCTGAGACCAAATAAACACGCCGCACTGGTGAGGAAATGCGGATAAATGCTGAGATGTAGAGCAAAAATTGTACGGACATTGAAGCCAGGCAGGCTGAAGTGATGCTGGCCATGCACCAACACACACACACACACACACACACTCAGTTCTGCAGCAGAGCGAGGTGTCAGAGCCCGTTAGAGGCCTTTGGCTGGACGCAGCTCCAGAACAAGCTGGACAAAAGCGTTGCCTGTCTCCCCTCATTAAGTGATTTAAGATCCCGTGTTCCCCCGACTCCTTTCATCGCCGTCCAAAGTGAACACACTTAAAAGGCCCAACAAGAATGCCAGGGCCTGCTGACATGAATGGGGTGAAGAGGGGCAGGAAAGCCAAGTTCATGGCAGAAGACCAGGGTCTAAAGCTGAGCTACGCTAGCCATTCGCATTTGGAGAGTTGGGGGGGGTATATCCAGCTTGAATAAACTGGGGTACGATCGAGGCTTGGCCCCCGGGTGGGAAACAGCAGCTACTTAATCCATTAACAGTTCTTCCTCCACAGAAGAAGCAACCTTTTCCCATGAAGGTTTAGTTCAGCAGAAATGTGCCGTCTCCACATTCCTGGCTAACAAGGCAGCGCGATCTGGGGAGGTGGGAGAGCGGCGGAAAGACGGAGGAGCTGGATGGAACATCAGAGCTGCGTCCAAAATCAACCTCACGAGAGCGCCGCTTCAGTTGAGTCGTGTCATAATTATGAGTGATTAAAGCAGACTATCATATATCACAAAGTTACCAGGATCTGCAGTCAAAAGTCCATTACCCTCTGTGATCTGAGTCTAGATTTATCAGCACAGGCCGAATGGACCAAAAGTTGTAGCAGCTGCTGCAGAAAAGTCACCATCTTTGGAGCCATTTTGGTGTCTTATTGAACGAAGGGAGAACACTGTGTTTTGTTAGAAACAAGAGAACGATTTCTATTTCTAGAAATGTCATTCTTAAAACAGGGAAGAACAAGAATCAGACAGCAGGGGGATATCAGTGGAGCTGCAGTGATGAATCTTACCAAACAATTATTATCTCTACCTAAAAGTCTTGTTTTTGAAAACATAAATGAAAAAATGTGTTGATGCCTCAAGAATTTCCTATAAATGAGTCACTATCTTAAATCAAGATAAGAATAACAGAGTATGAAGACACGCTGGAGGAATGTACAGTATCACAGGAGCAGCTGCCACAGTCTTTTCAGGAAGTGTTTGTCTAGATGAAGTCCCCCAAAGTCCCGTCTTATCAAAGCAAGTGTATATCTTTTTTGCAGTTGTCCAGAATGAGTGTCAAGACAGAATAATGGAGTTCAAGAGAGAATGTACCAAAGATTTTATACCTGCTGCAAAAGAATCAAACCACTGTCAACAAACAAGTTTCTAAAATATCAGTGTCTCAAAACATGACAGATTAAAGTTGATCAGAATACTGATGCATTCAAAATTTGTGTAGTTTTTACTGACTTTAAAGGTCCCATATAGCCTAAAGGTGGCCCTCCATGTGTTCTTTCATTATATATCAGGTCTAGGTTCTATAATAATACAGTGAAAGTACCAAAGGTCTCAGTCCACAGAAAAATGCTCACAGCCTCTTTTCAGAAAGTGAGCCTTAAAACCAGCCGTCAGGACTTCTGTGACTTCGTGATGTCATAACAAAACAGTCACTACCCTCAGCCACACCCCAAAGCCCCACCCACCCGAACCCACCATCCAACCTAGCAGGATTTGGTTTCTCTGTGTGTGAAACCTAAAATCTGCAATATTTTTATTGGCTCACTTAGGAAACAGTCAGCCAATCAGAAGATAGGCTTTGTTTTTCTCTTCTGATTGGCTGACTGACCTGTTGTTACTTGAGCTCCAGAGAGAAGCTTCAAAGAGGGGATGTAAAACTACACTGAGATGGTTTTGGGCTTAAAATCACAAATATATCTTCTTATGGAGATCAACACTTTAGAAAAAAACACAGGAAAAATCTAAAATATGGACCTTTAGCTAAACTAAGATAATTATTTAATAATAGACAAAAAAATCACTTGAGAAGAAAGAGGTTTGGTGTGTGTAGGCCTGAAGTTATAGTAAAAATACACACACGCTCATATATAAACATACCACACACACAGCTCCAATTAACACCTGGAAGGCAGCAGGCTCTTATGGGTCATTATATCATCTGTCAGCGTTCAGATTGAAGCTTTGAGAAAACGCCTCCCAACATCCACCACCAAGTGCATGATCTGCACTGAGAGATGTGACGAGCTGAGGAGAACTGCTGCAGAACCTGTGGTTCAGACGAGTCTGATACAGCACAGAGCTTTATCAGAGAGATCGCCATGAAGACGAAATCTTTCACATGTCCATTAAAGGAATGGAAACTAACCAGAAAGTTGAGTGTGGTCTGAAGTGGACCGCATAAAGAGAATGTAGAAAATGCACTTTAGATTTGGAGGAAAAAAAACCCTCTGAGTAGCCAAAGTCCAATTAGTGTGGTATACAATGTGGGATCCAAACGTTTGTTTACAAGAGGCTGTTTTTTTTTTTTTTCTTCAGCTCTCTCTCTCATGGACGAGGAACCCTGGTCAGATTCCACGGCGGCTGCACAACAGAGTGGGTGTGGCTACACCGCACAAACCTCGGGGCCTTTTGACATTACACTGCGCAACCATGAGGTCAGAGGAAGGCTCTTTCTTCCTCTGCACAAAGGAGTGATTTTTCACTCGCCCCGTGAGAACAGCAGCGAATAATGAACTCTCGGGCCCCTGGTATCACGTTCGGTTTCACACGCGTCAACTCCATTCTGGAGGGGAACAAAAGGGCAGTAGGAGAAACATTTGTGGGGAGGGACGACGTGCCCATAGTTATGCCATGCAGGGAGAGTCTGGTGCATTTTGAGGCATTTTAATGGCAGTGATGCTCACTGGTTCTTTCAGATGCTCAGAGAAACAGGCACAACTCAGGATAACAGGCAGACATATGCACATGAATGTGCAGGCGTTGGTGAGCCTGCAACTTATGGCAACACAGACAAAATTGACAAAGTTGAACAAAGTAGCTTCTGTCTATACATTTGTCAAACAGTGAGCAAATACAACTGTGAGTTGACACTGGATGGAAGATAGACTCTGTCTGCATGGTCTTATATCGTAAACGAGTCCAGCTTCAAGTTGGCTTGTCTCGGGAATGAAAAAAAAAGGAAAAACAAGTGCAGTAGGAAGGAAAGGCTCATCATATTCATCAAGTATGTCCAGTTTAACTGATTTCACTGTTGGATCTTCCACTACGTGCCCACATACACACCTGAATACTGTATCATCAGCTTCAATGAGACACTGCTATAGACTATTCTATAGACTGCTGTCCTGTTGCAGCCGGCACAGTTCAGAATGTATTTTGTGTAGTTAAGGAAACTTACAATTAATCAATTAATTTTAAAAATTAAAAAGACAGACAGTCAGAAAATAATGAGCAGCACTGAATAAATAAATAATGAGGTTCCCGGTTGTCTTTTCCTGTTACCTACACACCTGAGACATTGGTTATAGACAGACGAGAGAGCGCAGACTCCTCACCTCCTCTAGTAGAATGGACTAACTGTCTGAATGTGGACACAGATGCTGCTGGAGAATAAAATACCATCCTAGACATTCGTTTCATCAGAGAGGAAGGAGCTTATTGTGCTTAAGACACAACTGGGACTAAAACCTGTGACTTCACGGTTCTGAGACTCGATCACCAGCAGCAGCGCCCAGCCACCCTGCTCTGTGTCATCTGCTCTGCTAAACTTTAAAGCATTTGGGAAAGGCCAGACGGATTAGGCTGCAATTACTCTGACATGAAAAGCTGCACTTAATTCAAAAGCTCTCATGGCTGATTAATCACAAATTATGATCAAACAGCTGACTTACAGGATAAACATATGACACCCTATCACAAGTCTGCGTCTGCATCTGTGTGCAGGCATGCATGGCCTGCATCTGTGGGTGTAAAAGTGTGTGTGTGTGTGTGTGTGTGTGTGATCACACTGTCTCCCCAAAGTCTGCAGACTCATTTTCCACAGCAGATTAAATGTGTGTCTGCACTCACAGAGCACACGGCCAAATTAAAGCCACCAAATGCACTGACATCCGTCTGTGCAGCATCTAAACCTTTTTCTGTGCAGGATTAGGTCCAGGTCCATTTTTCTCTATCGAAGATCGAACAAATGTTTCTCCGCAGGTCGATCGAACTCTCAAGTTCATAAAATAAGTGGAGAACGGTGGATTTTACATGAATCTCAGCCAGCGACGAGGGCCCAGTGGGTAAATGTTGCACATGGAGGAAGTGACTTCAGCTGAAGCCTTGCAGACAGTGAAGGAGTCAGCTGAGAAGTCAGGGGTGAACGTTTACTTTTTGGGGAGCAGAACAAAGCTGTGAAACCTGAGAAGGCTTAATCGCCCCTTTCATATCTGATAGTGGAGCAGCAGGACTCAGCAGCTGGATATCAGACATCTGGACACCACAGAGAGCAGACTTGGAGGCAGCTCAGGGCCCCTAGCACAAGAGAAGGGCACTGAGCTGCGTGCACTATGACATATTTGTTGATTATACCAGGAAGTTTTTAATGGGCCACATGACAGTTATTGTAACGAACCTTAGTGCTGCTACACTAAACGTTGTGACTCTGATGCTGTAAAAAAAAAAAGTTTATCATGCAAAACTTTTTTTTTATCGTGCAAAACAAATTTCAGGTGCACTTTGCTAGATTTTGGGATTTACGTGCACCGTAATATATTTTATTATGATGATGGCAATTTTGAAGAACTACGGAAAATTTGCAGGAATACAACAAATATGTTTTGTGCTACCTTACATTTGTGGACTGTGTGCACACTGTTGAATATTTGTGAATCACACTTTGACAGAGAGAAATTTGTAATTACTTTAGAGTTTCTACACCAAATATTAGGATTGTGACGCTGCAAGAAATTTTATGATTTATTACAAATAGCACAAATGAATTTATTGATGGATAACTTTAACGGGACATTTGGCTGTTTTGCGTGTACCATTCCTATTTTTTGCCAAAACATTTTGAAAAGGTGTTTTGCCACTACCAGACCAAATATTGATGTCTGACTAATAGATTATTAACAGATTTGTAGGGAGTATAAAAAAACTTAACAAAACATTGCAGCCAATTTGGGGGATTTGTGACATACTTGACTTGAATTGGGGGAGGAAAAAAAAAAAGGTAACCTATTTTTGTGACTGAGGGGTCGGGGGAACAGCGGTAGTGGCTGGGGGTGGAGGGGTTAATGGGTTAATATATTACTGAGGGTGATTGTAACGTGTGAATTTCAGGCAACGGTTGAAGGGGGAAGGTTTGAGCTTCCTTGAATGAAAAGTAAGAAGAAGGTAGAAAAGAGAGAGAGAGAGAGAGAGAATGAGAATCGCTGAGAGATAATGAGCAAGCACAAAAGAGAGAAAGCAAACTCAGCTCCCCGTAACCTTTTAACATTCATACTGTGGCGGACTCTGCAACTGTATATGAATGTGTGTGTGTGTGTGTGTGTGTGTGTGTGTGTGCGCGTGTGTGTCCTTGCCACGACACACAGATACCATACAGATAGTGATTTATTCAGATAGTTGTTGGCATTTTGAGTTTACATCCTCCAGAAAGCAGCAGGCTGCTGCAGCATGAATTCAGCATGCTGCATTTAGAGCTTTGCTCCCTTCAGGCAACAGGAATTCTGGGTTATTTCTACCCTGGTGTATCTGGCACAGTTTTGGTTATCTGTGCTCAACGGGCCAATGACAGCACAGCTGCTCTACGGCTCATTGGCTGCCACAAGCTAATGGGTAATGGGTTAAGCCTGATTGGTGACTTTCTGAGAGGACACACCCCTGTTCTATATATATATATATATATCTCTCTCCCAC
>CM076666.1:3686507-3700586 GCA_038496675.1 Rachycentron canadum
TATATATATATATATTTTTTTTTTTTTTTTTTTTTTTTTTGAGCTTGGATCAAATTTGCATATTTATTCAGTTTCACTGTAGGATAGAAGATTTCTAACAAAATTTTTGTGAGGATTTTTTGGGCCCAAATCACAGACATGATATCACCAAATGTAGAAAAGACCTCTCAGATGGTGCTCTTCAAACTCTTAATTTAATGTGGGAATAATAATTAAAAGAGATTAAATCACTTCAAAACAAACTTTATACCAATACAGAGTCTCCAATCTCTTCGTTATCCTATGCAGTAATCAGAAAATAATGGAGTTTCTGACAGGATAAGTAAGGAAGTATGTGAAAGACTGGTGTTGCACCACAGCACCACATCTCCCACTACACTGCTGGGTTGCTGGGCAAAATTTAGAACAGGCCTGCCTCCATACAGGAGTGGCTTGGTGGATGGTAAATGTGTGTGACGTCTTAGCCGGCGTGTTTCTCTAACCCCCCTGTGTATCGCGTGTCTAGACCTCACCAGCACTACTTCTGGAAGGACCATGTGACCCAGCGGAGCAGTCACAGGACTTCAGCATCCACACATCAGGCCCCTTTTTTTTTCCTGCTTCTACGATCAATTCTTGCCCTTTATTCCAGCCTATAATCAGAAAGGCTCAAATTAGCGAAACTGAGGGAAAGTGACATAAGTGGAACCCAGCGCCACCAAACATGGCCGCATTAAAGCCTGGTTCAACCCTGCAAATGCCAGCTCGCCATCGAAATCTTTCCCCCGTAATGTGAAACCCTGGTCTTAAGACTTAATCCTGATTCATTTAATCAAAAGAATATCTATGACAGGGCAAACATTTTATTTAGAAATTTAAAAATAATGAATGAAATTATGACATATTTAATGCCAATTAATTCATTTTAAATGTTTAATTTGGGAATATTTCAACGTGAAAATGCAATTTCTTTTAGTAAATGCTGTTAGGTTTAACACAATATTAAAGATTGAATTCATTTTCAGTTTAAGTAACTGTAACTATCACATCCATACTACACACTTGAAAAGTAATTTTGTATTCTATGCATATGTTCAATAATATATTTCTATACTTACATCAACATATTTGTCATAAATATATGATTGTATTTTACCTTTAAAAAACTATTATATAAAACCAAATTTTTTACGCTAATGTTTAAAAATTATATTTTACTTTTAAATAATACACGGGATCTTAAAAATGCCTTTAAGCCATTATAAAAAAATAATACACGATAAAAATTCTATTTTTTAAAATGCATAAAGAATGATGTATGAATAGTAACAGAATGTCGAGATAGATGCAGATGAAAATAATCTGATTATATTGATCAAAAGCGCAGATTTGCTTAACATTACATTTTCAAATGTTTAACAATAAATCGAAATAATATCTACTTGCATTTAAATCTGCTTTCCCTTGTTAAAACACTGAGGTATGTTTTGCAATCCATTATATTGCAGCTGAAAAAAAAATAAGTCCAGTTACAAAAACCAAAAAAGAATTAGTGAACTTCTTGTGACCAGGTTTTTGCTACTTACTAAAACTTAATATCACCTCCATCCACAGACAGAAACATGAGCACCAAGCCATAAAGACCTCTGATGGAAACCTAAGCAGCCGGCACACTCAGGAAACAAATAAAACATCTTTATGAGCAGGATTTTATGATCTTAATGGGCACAGTCCCGGTCCAGTGGCCTCTAAGTGCTCCGCTGGACAGGTCTGTGTTTCAGAGCGGACTTCAAACACGGCTACTGTCTGCACAGCCACACAAAACTCTGCACAACTCAATGTTTTCATTACGCTGGGCTGCTGCATAATTAAAAGAACACTTTCACTGCCCGTGAAATTTCAATAAATTCCCATTAGCTGTGGCTAATGCACATTTTGCACATTAAGACACAGAATATGAAACTAATTGATACACAACAAACACTGTACGAAGGAGTCATATGGTCTGTGTAATAAAGATAAAGTGAAGAAAACAAGTTCCGTAAGTTTCTTTTGTTTTTTTTAAATTTTCATCACTTTTCTTCTCAAGTGAAATAATTACACTGTAAAAAGTGTATTATTTTTTTTTAAAAATATGCACATATCTGCTAATGAGGTAAAATTATGTTTTGTTCCAGAACAAATTTACATGTTTAACGCATTTTATATATTGAAGAGTTATTTCCTTGACTGTTTTTACTTTATTCTGTCTTATTCCAAGATCATGACTCTTGTTTTGAGAAAATTTTGCAATCAGTGGAACCTGCACTGAAAACAAGTGGAAACATTTCATCGCAACTGGCAGACTTTCTTCTTGTTTTTCGGAAAATACACTTTGCCGATTTCATAAGAGTTGAAATGACGCGTTAAGGTGGATGTTTTTTTGCAGTTAATCTATGTCATATGTGCTAAAACATTCTTATTGTTCAATGACTGAAAAGTGATCAACTCAAGTAAAATTATATTTATGAACATTTATTTGGTGAAATAAATCACAAACATTTACATAAAATTGCTATTGAAATTTTATTTATCTTTTAAATATAAACCAAAAATGCTACTATTTCTAATTTAGTAATGAATATTATTATTGTTAGATTTGTCCTGATTATTTTCAGACAGACTCTTTTCTTTTACAACGTAATGACAGTAAAACAGGGAAACTTTGGGCAGGGCAGAGGGTTTTTTATTTGTTCTCTCCGTCTCTTTGAAGCAGGATGGGCCAGGTTATATGTGACCTTGTCCCCTTTGTTAAACAGACAATGCAGCCTTGTTGGGCCATTAGTTTTTCTTTGTAGGTGCTCGTCTAGGTGTGATATCCACCCTGTCACTGATGCCGCAAAGGCAACCAAAATCACCACAGGGACAAAGAAAGCCTTCTTAGGCAAAAAAATACCCTGAAGTGATTTACAACATTCCTTTCCAGTCAAAGTGGAATCTCCAGTAAAATGTAAATGATCTCAATTATACCTCCGATTCAACTTGAAGCTCTAATATCACAAATAAGGAGAAACAGAGGCTGCGAGAAGCACGAACAACTGAAGACTCTCTTGGCCGATTCATGAGAACGTAGTACTCTGCTCAAGCGGAGACCTCTCATTGGTGGAGAAGAGGGGCGCAGTGATTGGCTGAGCCGGCGACATATTCTGTGTGGACTCAGCGCTGGGACCTGTTACGCCAGATGCCCTCCTCTCGTCCCCTGCAATGTTTGCAGCCCCACGCACGCGATCCCTCGCTCCGCTTGGCTGCACCCTCTCATCGCATTACTTCTGCTATTCTAACTCCTCCATCAATTATGCACTAGAATAACTCAGGGCCCTGATGGAGCCAAGACATAAAAGGGGATCATCAGTGCGAGCGCTCGCAGCGTCTGCCCTCGTGTTCCCGCCGTGCTGCTGCTGCGGCCAGTGATATGAGCACCAAGGTACCAACTCATATAGGGCAGCAGCGATGGCACACACCAACAGGGCCTGTGCATAAACAAACACATGGCCGGTTGTGCGATCATGATTGTGTTAGTAGGTCAATCGGGCTGAGACATAGACCTCCATAAAAAGAGGCCAATTCAACATGGTCATAGAAGTCATAAAAAGTTTTGTTTATTTTTCAGATGGAAGCCACAAGAGACACGTCTGTAGAGGGAACAGTTATGTTGTTGCACTTACGTCTTACGCACTTGTGTTAAGAGAAAACTGGGGGATTTTACTTATTCCAAGAATCAGATCAATTAGAAATCAGGACAGAAAGTAGACGATTGTCTCAGCAGCTTGTGGCTTGAGCGGAACCTCAATGACTTTTATCCCCAGTTACTGAACTTTTATCACTTATCAGGGCTGGATCGTGTTTCAAAGTGGCCTCATTTTTGATAGTTTTAGGAAATATCAGATTTATTTTGCAGATAACAAAAATATTTAACAGTTTGTTAAGCAGCGCTGCTCTGTGCTCGCCCAAAAATTCACAAATATAGGATGAACATCTTAATTTTCGTTGATGCAAAAACCCAGGTTTTCTTCAAACAAGTGAAAAATCTTACATCAACATCAAGATGATCAGAAATTTCAAAAATTTCCTAGAAATTAAAGTCTGTATCTTCAAAGTTAAATAGGTCACTGCAGAAGAAAGAAAAAGCAAGTGCACAACAATTCAAATGAGCTGATCTGCATTCATAATAACTGAAACATTGTTACTTCTGTTTCACGTTTTAGGAAAATCAGACTTTAAGAATTCAGTAGCAGACATGGATGATTTCTTTCACAGACATGAATGACTTCATAAGAAGAAGATTTTTGCAGTGGTTGAGTGTCAGATCAGAAAGATCAGAAACTGCTCAAGTGACATCCCAGGATTCGTAACCTACTTTTATTCCCTGAAACAAAATGGAGGCGAATTTGGAAAATGGCTGCCTGTGCTCACCGCTCCGCCACACACCACAGAGAAAAGGCAAGGAGGAGAAGTCTGCCACGTCTATGGAAAGTGTACAGATCTTGGCAGTCTGAGATTTCAATTAATGACCCAGCAACTCAAGTTGCGCGATGATAAAATACCAAAAACAACGTAATCGCAGTCATTCATCACCAATGTAGCACAGGCCAGGAACAGATTTGAGAAAAAAAAAAAAGAAAAGCCAACATAATGTCGACCCCTCTATTAAAGTCATGGCGGTCCTGACCTGGATTTCTCCTGGTTGCGTGTGAAGGTTTGTCCAGGCTCTATCGTGAGATCACAAACAGCTTTTTTAATATTTCATGAGTCCCAAAGCACCAAGTGCTGAAATCCAACAGGAGGAAACACTTTGAGTCTCAACGGACCAGAGAGCCACACGAAAGGTCCCGCAAAGTCACACCAAGTTCATCAAACAACCGTTCCCCCTGCAGATAAATAACATTTGTCTTTTCAATATTTTTCACCACGGGAGTCTGAAAAGGGCAAAACAAGCTAAAACCTTCTTTCTGTTGTGGTCTGAGGAACACAGCTCCAAGCCATCATCAGATAAACTCTCATACCAAAACCATTACACGAGACATTTGAACCAGAGAAACAAAAGCAATTAGACATCAGCGGTGTCTCCCACAAAAGCTTCATCAGACATGCTTTGCTTTGTCTTTGTGGCTAAAAGAAAAACTGTGTATCATACGTGCAGCTCAAAGAGCTTCGTCGCGCCGTGAATCACACATGATTCACAGAACTGACTGGAAAAGTAACGCGCTCGCACATCAGCTTTGTCTAATTTCTTCCAAGATACACAAAAAGCTAGAAGTCAGCAGCCATTTAAAATCAGGAAATATCGCTCTGATGAGGAGGTGCGCATACTTTCAGTTTCAGGCCTCCCTCCAAAGCCGCACTGACCCAAATATAGTTCCAGAAACATTTACTTGGAGGTTTGGCCCCCGCTGTCAAAATGATCACATTTGCTTTTTATCAAGTGTATATTTCAAGCCAATTTACATTTCAGCTGTAATCATACATGAGTCCAATCTACTGGTGCCAATTTTCTCATTACCTCCCTTTGTCTTAAACCAGAAGAGACAGCGAAGCCTTCTGTGTCAGGAGACGTCAGGTGATAAAACCACTGACATCACAGCTAATGAGTCAAGGCTGCAGACATTTCACTGACAGTTTTTTTAGTCCAAACTCAAACCTGATTGTCACCTAACAAGTGTTAGTCACTCCCTGATTCTGTTTTCCTCCCACTTTCACTCAGTCCTTTCGAATCAACTCATCCTTTACGTTCACTCCGCTTCAAAAGGATAGAGGATGGATGTACTTTTAATTTCCACACTGCAAAAGATCCATCCACATTATCACACATAAAAGTATAGAGGGAAAAAATATACCAGTGAAGTAATATTGTTTCAACCTGTTTCCAATACAAATCAACTTGTTTCAAGAGTTTCCCAGTGAGAACGAAGATCAAACAGGGAAAACATTGCACTGGAATCAAGAAAAATATTGCATCTATGGAGAAAAAGCTTGAAACAAATTGATTTGTATTGGGAACAAGCTGAAATAACAGTTTCCTCCTGAAAATTGAGTTTGTTTTTTTGTTTTTTGTTTTTTTTTTCAGTGACCAGAAACTTTCTCAGGCGCGTGAGACAGAGCAGAAGAAGCACGTCCCTGTTCTTGCACGGATCTTAAAAACTTTTACTGTTTTCTTTGACTCCAGTTTACACATCAGCTCAACAAATAATCTGAACCCACGTTTCACTGTTTTATGGCGTTCAGGAGAACATAGGAGCAGCCAGGATGGCCAAGCACCCAGCCTGCTCTCCTTGATGCTGTGTGACGCCCTGCAAAAAGCGGCAGCCATGCCCGGTCTGTTAGCAGCTTAGTGGCTCTTTAGGACCATTTTGGAAGCACTTTTCAGAAGCTTTACTGCAGTCATTAGGAGCTAAGGCTGATTAATGTGAATGGTCAGGCAGGGCCTGGCTTTCTGAGGGAAGAACAGAGAGGGGTGAAGGGTCCCACAGGAAGTGTTTTGTGTCTCCACACAAAGGGAGGGCTGACCTCTTAAGCCCCTTAGAGCCTCTTTGCTAATACCCTCACCGGTGCCTACAAAGACACAGGGGATGCCATTTCACCACTCACATTTAAACAGCAAACACACACAAAAAAAAAAGCCCCACCAAGATTAAAACAGCAGAAAAGTGAACCTCTGTGCAGCGGAGTGAGACTGAGATTAGGCCTGAAGAGTCCCCCGCTAATCCATTGACTGTCGCACATATCAAACAGAAGAGGCCAAACTCACACAGTATCTGATCTGAACACAATGCATCTTATCAAATCACCCTTTGGCCACTGGAAAGTCATAAATGTTTTAAATAGCTGTTGCTACGGTAACATTATTCCAGCGCCAATCAAACATTTGACCGATTTTTTTCTAGATTTATCAGTTTCGCTTAATCTGTTGTGTGATCTTTCACAATAATGAGAATCAACTCCAGAAAAACAATTTGTATTTTTGTATAGGTTGAAATAATTCTACCATTGATTATTATTATTTTTTTTTCCACTTCTTTTTTTTTCTGGCTCAAGAAAGGAGCCTTCCTCTTCAGATCTTCCTCTCAGATCTTAAGACTCGGCTCCAGGATGTTCTTGAAACAGGATGACTTGTATCTGCGACTGGAAAAAACATCCCATTTCACTGGCAGGTTTTCTTGAATCTTTGTCTTCTTGATCAAGCCTCTAGTTTGAGACACTGAGACAGATCAAATTTTTGAAACGGATGAGTCTCACGCTGTAAGGTCTGATTTTTTATTTTTTTTTTTACTTATAAGATGAATTTTCAGGCGTTTTCTTGATTCTAGGGCAACTTTTCACCTGATTCTGTCTTCTCTCAATCAATTCTACGAGACCCTTGAAACCAGCTGACTTCAGTTGGGGCTATCCAGCTATTCTGGTCGCTTTTGTTCTCTTATTTTAGAAAAACAAGTCTTGTGATGGCACATACAACCAACAAAAGAAAGGATAATGCATTGATTTGCTACAGTTACTGTGGCCACAGTGCGCGTACTGTGTCAGAGCTTGGGAGCATTGTTGCCGTAAACCAATAAACCTGCCGTGCTTATTACTAACCTTCTTGTCACTAGTTCCTGTCAATCACGCCCTGGCAGCCCGAGGACTTCACCTTATTAGTCAGGGTGTAAAGGGAGGGCCGGGGCAGCCTCTCTCTCCACAGGCACGGTCACAGAAAGGATGAGGAATGTTCCACCACTTTGCCGAAAGCTGAGTATAGAAACTTACAGTTTAATTGAGCTGAAGGTTCAGTCTTTTAAGCACATCCTGTACGGTACAAGCGAGTGGTAAGAAACTGACATGAAATGAGAAAGTGAATATTGGATCTCATATCTAAGATGTGACACTCTTTCATTTCATGCGCTGAGAGACTAAAGTGCTGCACAGAGGCTTAATGCTCCTGCACTTTGTAATAAAATGGAAGGTAAACCTCAGATAAGAAGCCTCTCATCCTCAGTTTATTGATAGTGTCTGAGGCCCCCTGCGAAGGAAATCACATTCAGTCAGCTCTCTTTGATGCCTTATGAGACTGACACTTCCTCGGGTGGAAACACTGGTTCTGACCCCACCCTGGGACTCCAGGGCCTGGACACTGTTCCTCTGTCACAGCCTCTGGCCTCTAGCGTGTTCTCTCTCACCCCTGCCACTGAGTTGTCCCTCCTGTTACGATCTGCCTGCCCCACCTCAGATAACATATGCACACTCTCCAAAACCTCCGCTCCCGTCTCCTCCTTGTCTCAGTCTGTCTCTGTGCTCAGCTAAAAAGCCGGCTATGGGCCGCTGAGTACGAGTGGAACAATAGTGGCCTTTCAGGCAGTCTGTGCCGGGCGCTGGGAGAGGGCTGCAGCCCTGAGACCCAGTCAATATTTGGACGTGGTTGCCTTTTTGTGTCCATTTTTAATCCAAGCGGAACCGAGCAGCAGGGAGCCGGGAAAAGGCTGAGAGGGGAAAGCGATGGTAAACAGTGGGAACAATGCAAACGGGGAAACTCACAATGCCACTGGGAAACTATCACAACATCAGCTCGCCACCTCGAGTGAAAAATGGAGCATTGTTTCTTTAAGTGGAGATTAAAAAGAGAGCAGTGTAAGAAAAGCAAATAGCGGAGGTTCTTCTGCTATGAGAAGTGTCAAGTCATGGAGCTCTCTGAGATTTTACCTCAGCCAAAAATAATCGAGTATGTCCAGAAATCGAGAGGGAACAGATCATTTGAATCATCGAAGAGGTCTTTAAAGTCAATAACCATATTTAGACCAAACATGAAAAGATTGTTTGATTGCCTTATGGAGAAATATGTTGCATCTGCTGGGGAAAGCTTTGGATGGGCATTATCAGGGATTAAAGGAAACCCCTGGGGTGACTGTGCTCTCCCTGAATCCTGGAATCCCTCTCTCCCCAGCTGTCAGGTCCTTAGTCCCACCCAATGAGGTTCTTTGATGACGAGGGGTATCAGTTTCCATGGCGTCTGGGACACAAACAGTTTTGGAGATTAGGGGTGGAACTCGGCCCTGATTCTCCGTTGATCCCACCTATCAGCAACAAATAAACACCTTGGGCCACGACAACGCCTGCGTGCAGACCATATGGACCCGGGTGGGTTTTAATGAAGCAGCTAAATAGCTGGTGAGCAGGGAATTCACTAATAGCCCCTTGTCAGAGCAGCAGTAAATACCCCACTCATACACTTTATTCCATCATTTGGTTACCGACACAGACGGCGGAGCTGACAAGGAACATCTGTGGCTCATTTTTCTTACATGAGCTTTTCCACCATGAAACGCTGCAGCTTTTGTTTTCCAGGTTTTGATTTCTTGCTTTGATTGGAATGTTTTTTGTCTTAGTGCCACTTTCTCACAAAACTTACTCAATATAAGGTTTATTAGCTGTAGCAATGACTCTGTTAATTAAAATAATGAATCTGTTTATAAGGTTTTACTGATCACACAAACAGACATTTTTTATATTCTATATCTATAATATCTCGACATACGTACTTCATAAAAAGTTTTAACTTCTGATTTTATACTTAATAGATTATTAATTAGCTTTTTGCAAAGATAATGCACATTGAAATCAATGTATTATTATTTACAACTTCCTAATGAGTCACTTTCTAAAGGTTTTAGAAGTTGCAGCCAATGCTAAATGCTTAACAAAGCAGTTATCAATGCTATATAGACCAGACATTAACAAGTTGCTAATGGCACAATAAACGCTGATCTAAAAAGCCATTATTATTATTTATTTATTAACCATTTGCTAATTGTTCCAGACCAGAGCTAAATTATATCAGGAGTCACACGTTCATTATTCTTTGACCATAATATCTGAAAACACTTTGTATCTACTAATAAGTTTGTTAAGTTTGCTACAGATATACGACATCTAATAAGCCAACAGATAATTGTATATATATGACATTATAAATGTTAAGTTTTTAATAAAAGCTTCTTCTGCTACAATAATCCATCATGTCTGCAGTTATAAATGTTAATAAGCTGTTAATATAAATGAGTCTTGGTCTGGATCTTCTTCCACATAGCAGGAGGTCGGGCTGTTTAACCTTTTCACAACCTGGCAACCCAGAAGACAAATGGCTTCTTACTGACCTCTTATTAAATGATTTATCAACATCAATAAAGTCATTATTTCAAACTTATAAACCTTATATTGTCTGCTTTATTAGAAAGTGGAACCATGTACTAGAGACTGATGAACTTGTGTCTTGTGAAGGGAAGCGTAGCACGGACGCGACGCATTACCCTTCATTACAATATCTGAGACCACATGGCTCCACAACTAGAAGGAGGCAGACATAACAGCTTTTTGCCACATACTCTTTACAGATTTGCGAATTTTCGTAATACAATCCACACCAGGAGTATTCCCAGACTTTCCGATCCTGCATAGAAAGTGTGTGCACAGCTTACACACACCCACATACAAGGGACCGAACAATGAGGAAGATTTTACTGCGGCCTCTACACCAAGTGATAAATAACAAAATAGCACAATTATCAGAAGCCGTTTCAGTTCTTTTTCGGGGGATTTGGCATAAAAAAAACAGCTAGGAGTCATAATATTAATTGTGTCTCAGCAGTTTTTCCCTAACAAGGCTCCTGATACTAGAGTTTTATTTAATTTCATTAAGCAACTTATGTGAGCACAGTAACTCGTTGACTCTGAGCTTTTCAAACTCCAGGCGAGACTGAACCATCCTGAGGGCTGTAAATCCCTCTACCGCTCCGAGTCCTGCTCATCTGAGCCTAATCAGCACCAAGCATCAGTGCAGGAAGATGTGGCCCTGAGATGAAAGCACAGCAAACATAAACGCATGTTTATCTAAATTACAAAAAGGCTCCTTTCTGCCCCTTTGAAACAATAGCAAAACATGAAAATGTCATCGCATTTCCATTTTTCACGATTCACTTCCCATTTCAATTCCAGAGCTCCTGTAGGGGATTTCATGAATGGCTGAGTATGGACTGCTGCTCTGGATACTATTTTTCCCCACTTTGGTTGAATATACAGCGCTGACGGCAGAAGAGGGGGGTAAGAAAGCTCATCTGGAAGTTGGGACTGTACCGCAGCAGGTTCCCAGGGCTCCAATACTGAGTATGGTTACATTAAACAGCAGGGATCGAGGGCCCGACAGGCTTCTATGGAATACTGGTAGGTTCTGCTCTGGGTCAGGGGGCCCCAGGCTTTTAGCACGGCCCTCCCTTACATTATGCAGCCCAGGTCAGGTTTAGATTAAAGTCATGAATGAGAAAAGGAGACAGTCATTTAGAGTTACTCATTTATTTAGCTCCCATTCTGCCAAGACAAAGCCCAGGCGGGGTGCCGTGCCGGGGCCGTAACCGGGCCCCATGGCCAGCGGTACTGCCCCGGTTTTGACCCTGACAACGGTCCCCTCTGTGCTGCTTAACCCGCGACTCGCCTGGTTACTACCGAGTGTGTGACCTCAGCATGTGTGGATCTCTCACAAGACCGAGCACCACGCTGTGTCTTGGCCGCTGCTGAAATACCCCTGTGTACCCCCTTATTGTCTGCCCCAGCGTGGGCCGGGAGGGGGGACAGAAAGGGGTGGAGTGGGACACTTGGACGGGGGAGCATGGCAACCAAGAAACCAGACTTGGGAACTGGGAACTGTTTGAAGGCCAAGAGAAATAATTAAAAAAAAAACCCCAACCTGCAGCCTGTGAGTGGGACACAACGCCGTTATCAGACTCAGATATCTGTCTCTCGGCCGAGCAGGAACTCCGTCAGCCTTTCATGTCACCGCATTTGCATTTGTATCATTAACATCCTATCAGGTCAACTCCTCTACACCAAACCCCGCACACACTTGCCTCAGGGTCACTGTTACAGTCACACAGCAGCTGTGTTGTGTGTTTTGACTCTTAAGCCCAACAAACCAGTTTCCTGTCCCTGAACGAATAATGTTGTTGATATGATTTTCTTTTATTCACGCTGAAACTGTAGTCTGGTAATGCCAGTAGGTGAAATTACTGCAGTCCAGTTAAAACAAAGTGACACACACTCATTAATCTCATCTGTGCTTAAGCACCAAGACTGAGGAACTGAGTCACCCAGGGAGGTGCCATGGGTGCATACACAGGAAGGAGTTCAGGAGGAGAAATGTCACATTAGTATCTAGACCAGAAGAATCTGGGCTCCAATCCAAAGGTTCCTGGAGAAAAGTTGTAACAATTAGAACCAGGAAGCAAAGTTTTTACCTGCAGTTTTTTTGTTTGTTTTTTTTTTGCTCAACCAACACAACAAAATATACCTCATCAGCAATTGAATGCAAGGCAGCGTGTCAGACCTCTTACTAATAAACAATACGAACCCGACACAATTTGGCACAACGTATCTCCAGACTCCCACTGGATGAGTCTCCGTTTGGCAGAAAAACTACTCTGTCAATTCTAATCGATGGCAGCAGACACGGAGCGACTCAGCTTTATTTGAACCCAGCAGGCTCGCGCTCAGCGGAAAGCCCCCCCCCCCCCCCCAAGCGCTGTTAACGCTCGTGTATTTAATTTTCGGCCAGAATGTGGAGCAAATAGTGAGCAGTAATGCGTAATAGCGCGTAATGGTGCGTAATAGCGGGCAGCCCGTGTGAAAACGCCGGGTTGTTCCGCTGTCAAGTGTGATTTCTGCTGTACAGTTGATTGTGATCTGGAGAATTATCAAACCACCACAACTACCTCTCACCGAGGACGACAAAGGAGAGGCTGTGGTAGTGAACCAGTTGAAACGATCAATTTGTCAGCCTTATGTGAGCCGGAGGGAAGTTCACGATGGTGGTAATTCAAAGCAAATGTTACAACATGATACAATTGAATACAAATGAGTGTGTAACAGGCTAGGTTTTAAAGTGCACATATAAAAAGTGATGTTTTTTTTTTTGTGTGTGTGTGTGTGTGTGTGTTTGTCTCTTTAAAGGAATACTTTGGTTTTTAGGTGTGTAAGAGTGAATAGGCTGCATCCCGGCGCCCCAAGCTGCTGCAGGCCGGGAAGAGTGCACCTTCAACCGGGCAGCGTCAGGGGTGAAGTTCGCGGAGGGAGCGCCTGTGCACCGGCGCGTCCCGGCGAGCGGAGCAGGCGGACGGTCTGACTTACTTGGGGTTGGTCCGGTTCCAGTAGACGGCATAGCGGTCGGACACCACCTTGGAGGCCGGGTCCTGGCCGTACACACACATCCCAATGATGAGGATGAGGAAGAGGATCATTTCCACCTGCGGCATATTTGCTGTGGAACTCCGATGAAGCCAAATCGGTTACAGTCCCTGTCGGTTCTGACGGATGTGGCGGTGAAACGCTGTGATGTGAGGGGATGAGGGTCCACTTATTCCTCCGTGTCTGACAAAACTAAATCAGAAATTCTTTTTAAAGCTGTGATTTCTTGCTTATACAGTCAGATGTCTTCCTCTGCGCCAAGCGCTCGCCCACTTTCATACAAATTCTTCTAGAAACTAGTGAACAGTGGAAATCCACTATATTTCTGCCTGCACCACGAACAGCCTTCGCTTCAACTCTGCTCCGCGCAGCCAACACTTTCTCCAACTCGTGCTGAATTTCCCAGAGAGGAGGCAGCGGAGGGAAATCAGAAAAAAAAACCAAAACAAACGAACAAACAAACAAAAAAACAACAACAACACAGAATTAATGTCCCACAGGAGCGAGATAAAGAGAGCAAGAAGCAGAGCCCCCGCGCCGCCGCTCGTCTCCAGCTCGGCTCTCCTCTCCACCGAGGAGCCGAAGAGAAGAAGAGTCAGACCAGACCAGGCTCCGGCTCCGGCTGAACCCGCTCCTGTCCTGCAGAGCAGCGACGCTCACAGCTGATCGGACCTCTCCGCCGCGCGCACACGCACACAGTCACCGGGTTAAACGACGAGCGGCTCCGCCACATAACCGAGAGCGCACGAGGAGCGGTGTCACCGATCTGAAGGAGGCAGAGCAAGTCAGCGGCGCTGTGGCTCCTGCGGCCATGCTCTCCCGGACCAACCCCCCTCCTCCTCCTCCTCTGGCTCCTCCACCCCC
>CM076666.1:3705586-3737373 GCA_038496675.1 Rachycentron canadum
AAAAAAAAAAACTGTTGAATCATGTGCAGGTCGTTTCCTCAAAGAAACTCATCCACGCACCCAGCAGCTCGGCTCTGCTTCTAATTTATGACCAAATCCATTTCTCAAAGCGACCCAGTCCGCTTCAATCAAACCTCAGCGCTTCACTTAGAAAACGCCAGGTTTGTCATTTGTCATTCTCAAGTTTCTCCAGATGGGATTTTGTGCGCAGCCGCCGCCGCAGCACTGTTTGTTATTGCGGATATTTCTTGCAGTGCACAGTTTCACGGTTGCGCACAGTCTCATTGGCTTGGATTTTGAATGACGGGCGTCTCGCTTACAAAAACAACATCCCTCCTCCTGGGGGGTATCTGTGTTTCCCAGACCGGCAGACAGATCCCACATCATTTTTTATAAACATGCTGCAAAACAAGCCCCCTTTCACCGCCTGAACCCCACTTTCAGTCGAGTTTCACTTTCTAACATTTGTCCTATAAAGTTACTTTTTTTTTTTTTTTCCATCGTCAAAGTTCATCTGTTTTCAGTGATGATCTGATGAACTAACCAACATATATTTTTTTTCTCTGGCAGAAATATTAGACCCAGAAACCAGCGCACATGACAAGTGTGTCATCTGGCAGCGGACTGGCTTGTTTTGGGGAAAACAGTATTTGCATGCATGACTCACATTTTACCGGCAGGGCACATTTTATTCTCGGCGTCTTTATTGGCCACACATTTATCTAACACACATTAAAACACTGGAGCCTCCCGCAGGTTTCAGGGCTGTGGATCTGCAGTGTGTGGTTCAGGACTCTGTGCGCCACGTAGCGGCGGTGATGGGAAAACCACCACCATCAGCTTCCTGAGGCTCCACACTGAGTCTCCTGCAGCAATTCAATACCCTGCCCATTAAAGAAGAGGCAGATTTAACTGTTCATCCCTGGATTGTAAAAAAAAAAAAAAAGAGTGAAGTATAAAGTATTTAGACTGTATGATTATCACCAGGTGGAGTGCGGAGTCCATTAGTGAGCCAGTGCAGAGACACATGAGCTCAGCCTGGTCGTTGGACTAATCCTCCTCATAACAACGGTACCACTGAGGAAGCTGGTCTGGGCTCCACAGAATTGTAAACTTTATTGAGACACTGAACAGTCTCCTCAAACGGTGGCTCCTGCTCACAAACAGCTTGATTTATTCCACCTTAACAGACCCGCTGAACTCCATCTCGTCTGGTTCAGTTTCTCTCTACACTTACACACTTACTCTCAGACTGTTGGGCCTCTCACAGGACAAAGTGAAATGGCTTTTTAAAAAGCAACAGTTAAAGGGACGGGCAGGAATACTTTTTTACATGATGAGGTTTTTTATTTCACAAGGACACATGCTCTGGGGCGTGCACCTGCCAAATGAAGTGAAATAGAAAGGGCATTGGGTTGATATCACATCAAATGCTTTATATACAACACATCAAATGCTTTATTGCCTGTGACTGAGAGGCACAGTGGCTGAGAGGTCCACGGAGCCACCGAGGACCTTTATGGTTAGAGTGCGCATGTTATCTTCATGTATGTGCGGCTGTTGCACATTCAGGCTCTTAAGCTTCGACATGTTCACTCCATTTGGCTGCAATTCGGTGCTAGAGATCTCGTTATGAGTTCATCTGAGCTTGATTCATTGATTCATTTGAAAAAAAAAAAACCTTGTGACAACATGTTGTCTATAATAACAGCAGTGAGTGTTTCATAAAGCTGGACCAGAAAAGCAGGTTTTATTGTGAAAACATTAACAAAGAGAAGCAGCATTAATCAGTTTCATTAAACCAGGTTCAGATTATGATACATCGTCTGGTTTCTGTCATGACTTTGAAACTCAGACTTGGGCGGGGGCCATTTGCCCTGGCCTTTACACAATGAAGGAGCCCGGTGAGGTATGAAAGGGCTTTTCCCAAGATGTCCATGTTAGAGGGTACGGATAGCAGGATGCTTTGTTTCTCTGTATCAAGGTCCAGCAAATAAGAACTGGACGGACCAAGGCGAGGCGATAGTCTAGAGGGATATGTTTCCATGACGATTTATAAGTCAGACTTACGGTTAAACCTCCTGTATGAAACAAAGTTCAGAAAAAAGAAAACATAAACCTGGATTCACAGGTAAAAACTCCTCTCTGTGCTTTTCGCTGTCCTGTTCATCTAAAAGAAAAAAACCCCGACAGCGTCACAGTCATCCTCCAATGGGCTTTTCTACACTAGAAACACAACAACATTGTTCGGGTGTCGAGGTGAGGTCACTGCATGTGTGTGTGCATGTGCGTGTCTGAGTGTTTTACATGTTTGTTTGTGAGTGCACGCTTCTTTTGTGCACGTGCGTGTATGTGTGTGCGTGTATATGTGTGTGTGTGTGTGTGTGTGTGTGTGTGTGTGTGTGTGTGTGTGTGTGTGTGTGAGCACATCAGCCTGATCATCCACCTCACACAGGCAGACTAATCCATGAGCTATAATCACCTCATCTCAGCAGCTAAAGTGCCTGTCCTACTTCATTTATGCCTGATGTATGTCTGTGTCCCCCAAGACAATGGAGTCATTATGAATTAGGGTCAGTGGGGCTGCCAACACACAGTGGTGCATTCTAATGGTTCTCATGGTCTTATGAGTCCACTGTAACACACACGGAGGAACCAGAGGTGTATATCAAGTGTATGTCACACAGTTTTGGCACAGGACATGAAATCACTTGAGCAGACTGAGGGCATCAACAAGAGCCGGAGGCTGGTCAGGTTTTTTCCCCCTGTCGTGTATGAATTCAATCTGTAATAAAGCAGTGTCATCAAAGTGTTTATGTTGTGATACAGGCATTACAACCCCTCAGTGCTCCTCTAACAGCATCTGGTAAACACGCAATAATGAAGTGCAAAGAAAAATCCATTTTTAATATTCCTATCTTGTTTTAAGAACCAATTGTTCCTTTTTCTTAGCACAAGTTAAATATACGGCGTAAACCTTCAGTTGTTTATATTTTGTGTTTTCATTTGCATTTTGGGAGAAAAAAAATCAACAAATATCTTTAAGGGTTATTCAGGAAATAGATTTCTTCATCATCATTATCATATTTATAATAATATAGTGTATAAGTGCTTGATGTCATGTTTTATGTGAAAAAATGGCCTGAAGTTCAGCTGTTAGTAAATTAGTAAATTGGTAAATTAGACACTACCCCCCAAATTTAGTTCTGATTTAAAGAGGCTACTTCTTAGTTTTGCCACTGCTAAATAGCTAATATTAACATTAACAGCTGTTTGGTTACCAGTCTCTTGTCTTTTCTATTACTGAAGTTAGCGTGCTAACCAGCTAGCTGCGGCCCGACTCGATAGCGACTCACTGAAGGCTGCCCCGAAGACACGGTGCTGCCCAGAGGGCAAATTATAAAGGCTTGTACTATAAAGACAATGGTGACTGTGCCAGACTTTTACATAAATTTGAACACCCGTTAAAAGTTATGAAATAAAGCCAGCCCTGACTTGATAAGCACTTTAAAATGTACTTTTTCACCATTACCACCATCTTTCTCCAGCCAAAGTATTTTTGTAACCAAAGCGCATGCACATCACCAGTCCTGCACTTCACTCACTCACCATCCAGGGAACATTAACACTATGGTTCCTGTCTCCAGTGAAAATCACCTCTAAAATGAAATGTGCTGCATCATCATCACTTTCTTTCATTCTGAAGACTAAGTAATATGGCTATACTACATGGTCAATGTAAATTGAGAATGGACTTGGAAACTGTTGTGTAACCACTGTAGGCAACTGATTTTAATTGTGTTGTATTTGCATTTTGCCTGGTGTCAGCTTCTCTCCTATTCTCTGAGCTCACAGACACAGTATATTAATACATCTGAATCCCCTTTAAAGCTCCTCTCATTTACATGTTTCTGTCTCTGTTGTCAGGCAACAGAACAGTTTGAAGTAATGACTGAAACGTGGCCCATGAAGACTACACGGTAACACATTTTATAATCGTGACATCTCTCAAAATGACCAAACGCATACAAAGACTGCTTTCAGCTATATTTACTTGTACAATGATCTCTCAGAAAGAAAGTTAGAATAGACACAGTGAATACCCTCCATCTGGGTAACAAACTGCATCTCTGCCTGTCCGACACTCACTGAACAGAGTAGATACAGAGAGAAGGGAACCTCTCGCCAGGGGGCAATACCAACGACTCTTATAACGTAGCAAAGATTTGTCCAAAAAGTCTTTTTCGTCTTTAAATTTTTAAATTTGTGTGGACAAATTCACAAAGTTGGCCACACTGCATGCTGGTAAAGCCCCCTAATAGAAACTCATTCATTTTGTAAAAGACAATGGGCATACTCTAACCCTCAGCCGGCCATGACTCACTCATTCATGGACACTGGTGTTTATGGGGCCAGCCCTGCTGATGCGGTCCAGCCAAAGCAACATAAGTGTATTCACATACATTACATTAACAAATTTTAATATCCTGGCATAATGAACATTTTTGCACCCAGATCACCTGCCAATCATTTAACTATAATTGTAAAATACATATTTAGAAATCTAACATAACTGAGCGCTCATATATTACTGACTATGTAGCAGTTGGACTTATCCTGAAAATATATTATAATGTTATATTAGATTATTATATTTCTAGGGAGATTAGGCTGGCCTGATATTTCAATTTTTCATTTAAAGCCATCAAATCACAGTTTGCTCTGCTTCTTTTCTCTGGTTCAGAGCCTGCAGTGAGTCCTGGTAACCTGTCCGAACTGCAGATTAATGCCTGGTAGTGGTTATGGTCACTTAACATTCAACAGGCCCTGCTCTGTTAGTTTTCAAAAGGTTTTTGTAAAAAAAGTCAGGTCAGGCACTGTTATTGGAATAAACTGTGCATTAAATACAGACTGATGAGTCATGTACTTCCCTTTCTCTTCTCCTCATTGTCCATTTGACTTCGTTCTACTTCCTCCTCTTTTCTCCATTTCCAATTGCTTGTAATGCAATCACCATCCCCTCCTGGAAAAGTAAATGTTTATCTCTCCCCCAAGGGAGCGGTTTATTCCTCCATCTCTCTCTCTCTTCATCGCTCTGTCTAAAACTCCACTATGAACCTTCGCAGCTGGCCTTGAACACAGCCCTGTGCAGGACAGAGGTGTTGAAGATAGAAGAAGAATAGACTCCAATAAAGAATTTGGCCCTGGTGAAAAATATACAAATTAAAGTGAAATAGGAGTTGAGAGAAGCGGGGTGTGAGGAAGATGCACGATGACAAGCCAACTCAGACCCAGAAAGACGTGGGAGGTCTGAGTTATTCCTGTCGAATCTGCACTTGTAGGTCTGTGTGTGGCACCTGGTTGAACTCTTTTTGTATACATGACCTCTGCAAACACAAATACACAAGCTCACACAAAAGCCTGAGAGTGTGTGTAAGCTCACACAAAGACACACACACACACGCTTCACATGTTTTATGGAGAAAAAAAAACTCCTCTCTGTGTGCGTGTTTTCACAGTGATGTTTCCCTGCATGTAGGTAAGTAATGTCTGTGACCCATGGAGCCTGCCCTGCTTAGAGTCACTCAGACTGAGAGCTGCTGACACTGGAATGCCAGCTATGTTGGTGGGGGGAGGTCCTCTCCAGATTTGTACATTTGTACCACTGGTGTGCATAGATGGCGATGGTGGAATGAAGAGCCCTTTTATATATTCCATAGCATATGTCATTGTCACACCAAAGTGTACTTAGGTGGCCCAAATGCCTTTCTGATTCACCACAGATCACCTTTGCCCCTGAGTGTCCCCTTATTTGGCCCAAGCATCCATCGTGTTGAACAAAGTACCAGAAGTGCAGTAACAGAAGTGCCTTGAAATGCACCTGTGACCGGCTCAAGTGCCTTTCTGGTCAGCCAATATACCCTTTGTTCATTCCAACTACACCTCTGGTCAACCGTAGAGCATCACCAGCTGTACCAAGTACCTTCTGTTCACAGGGAGCTCAGCCTCTGTTGACCTTCTCATCAACCAGATTGCCTTTCTAGTCAGCCCGCTGCCTCTCCAGTGGCCCAAAGTACCCTGAGTGGCACCCTAGTGCCACACTGGTCAACCAACATGCACCTCAGATCAACCACAGTTCTTATGTAGTTGACTAAAATGCCTTCAAATGCCCATACCGTCAGCTCAACAACCCAGTGCCCCTCTTGGTGAATAACTCACCCCTGTTGAATAACATGATTGTCTTGTCAGTGCAAGACCCTCTGGTAAAAACACCCATTACCAATCTGTGACTTCTGTCTCACGTCCTTGTCAGTCCAAGTTTTACTTTTCGTCATTGCTTTTTCGCAGTATTTTCTACAACTAAGAGTCAAACTAGATAATGTGCTTCCTGTATGCTCCTCCATATCTGATATGTAGCCTCATGAATCTGTGCACGGCACTGATTCATACAGTTAGGGTAGGTGGGGCTGATCCAGGATCAGATCTCTGCAGCCTCATTCAAAAGCCTGGAAGAGACACATCTGTGGGTGACTACTCCAAAGACTAAATGAGAGGGTGTCATACAAATCACGGCCAAATCTGCCTCAGGGAGACACACACTGTGGAGCTAAAGGTCCAGAGCTCATCTGCTCATTGATCGGCCTTTATTGCCCTTTCAATCAATCCACTCACTACCATTCTCATAACACAATTTTGTCAGCCTGAAATTAGCTTATTTCTGAAACCGCAGGAGTTGAGATTAGATTTGGGGAGAGGAATAAAGAATGATTTACATATACTGAGTCGTATTTTAGCCCCTCTTGAAAAACAGAAAAACATCCTGTCCAGTATTTGGGTCCTGTAAACAAAAGCAGAAATCATCTTGGCAGGAAATGACCCTTTGAAGTAGCTGTTTGAGTTAATCTCTATCAAAGTGATTTATCATACATGCTGCACTCACACCTTTCAGGTCATTGAAATGAAAAGGTGTAGATATTAGCTTAGCCAGCTTTTATTCATTAGCCTTTGATGTGAGACACTTAAAGCTGAAGTGGGTACTTGATCATAACAGGACGTCAGGGAACCGTGAATCGGGGACTAGAGCAGATTCGCCCCAAGCACGGTAAAATTGATCTGAAGCCAATGACTGAAAGGACTCATCAGCTCGTGTGTCTGTGGGATAAATGAGGCGAGGGGGGGTGGGGTGAGGGGGGTCAACATCTCGACCTGACAGGGAGGGGCAGTCGGAGCTATGGAGGAGGGAATACATTGTCTGGCTTCGCTTCCGACAGATATCGGATCCCCCTCTGGAAAGGGCTGTGCGAAAACGAAACAGACACTTTTCAATAAAGGTGGTGGCCTTTAACACAGGGTTTAAAAATAAATGTCTTGTGCTGTGGTCAATTTGAGGAAGAGCCCCCAAAATCAAGGTAGAAACGTAACATATACTGGTACAATAATTTTAGGAATTTCAGGGTTGAGCATGCAAAAAAAGGCCCAAAAACTCAAGTAACAGAAACAAATAAAATGAGTTACGGTGTGTTGATGTAAGTATATGATACGTTTAATATAAATGATATAAGATTTAGACATAACCAGGACAGCCATTGGGAAACCAACTTATCTTCCCTGCAAAATTTCCTCTTGGGCTGCAACATTTATTTTCATTATCAGTTCATATTACTTTCTCCATTAACCATTTGGCCTATGAAAGCTTAAAAAGGAAATTAGGAAGTTGTGGAAAAATACCACCAAGCCACAACGCACAAGTCAACATATTCAAACAGCTTCAAAAATCAAACCCTTTAGTTAAGTAAGACAGCAAATATTTATGTTTTTTATTTGTTTTGACGAAATATGATTCCTGAAAATGAAAATTATCAAAAGTGTTGCCAACTACTTTTCTGTACAGCAACTAATCAATCAATTTACTAATTGTTTTACCTTTAATTCAAACCAACCATAGACTGTACATAAAAGGAGATGTAGACTCTGGTTCTGAAAAATGAAAATTATTCTATCTAATGACCATCAGGGGGCGACTCCACTGGTTCTTAAAGAAGTCAGATTGTATTGAAGTCTATGGGAAAATGTCCCTACTTCTCCCTTGATTTATTAGCTCAGTAAATGTTTTCCTAATGAGTTTATGGTCTCAGTCTTTAGTTTCAAGTCTTCAATACAAAATGATGTTCATTTTTCAAATGATGATCACATTTAGGAAAATAAACCAAAAAGCAGGAAATGAATTAGGGTGTGGCCACAGTCTGATTGACAGACTGTACCACACAATCAGAACAGAGAACAGAGCAGGTCAAATCCAACTTCTCCTCCAAATATGGTTTTGTCTGGTTTCAAAAAACCAAGATGGCAACAGGCAAATTAGAAACTGGAGGCTTCACAAACCGATGGGTGGGTTGACACTTGATTCGAAGAAGTAAAATGAACTCGAACACAAACTGTAAATCAGAACTTATCACACATCATTGAAAAACCTCATCTGAGGTTTAATGGAAACAAATTTCCCACAGTCAGGTTCAAAATGTGGTGGAAAACCTTCCAAAGACTGGAGGTTGTTATAGCAACACACTGATGCCTATGGGTTTGGATTGCTATTGTATATATGGGTAAAATTTAGTATCTGCATTCTTTTGGCCATGTTGTGTGATGTTAAGTAGCGATGACTGCGTTTCTTCCCTGCAGTAAAGAGAAAATGTGTCAGGAGCAGGGAGAGTCTTACACACTCAGTCACAGTCTACTTAATGATGTCAGGAGACCAGTGTCATACAACACTATTAACACATAAAAGACACAGACCGTCAGCTGGCAGTATCAGGTTCACACGCTGCATGCTGCCTTGAGGGAAAGTGCGTCAATTTTGTAAAAAAAGCTGATCTAGTTCATATTTAACATACAGCTGATTAACCCTAATGTGGATTGAAACCTGATTTAATGAAATCCAAGGACGAGCTGTCAGCCCCATTCTTCCTCATTTGTATATCTGTGACTTTCAAAGTTTGGCCCGGCACCAAGAATTCCTGCACAGCTTCTTCCAAGCAAACCAAATCATCACGAAACTGTCAAACAGCCAACGGGAACCAGCTGCCAGGTGCTGCAACGATGGCAGCGATTGGTGGGACATGTGGTAACACCGGTATGTGGGCGACACAGAAGATGCCACTCCAAAGATCACCTGAAAGCAGTCATCAGCGTTTACTGACATTTCTCTGCTCTGTGGAAAAATAAATAGTCATCTGTGGCAGGTGGTAAGTTGAGATGCAGCTTGTGCCCACATGTCATAGAAAAACACAGCCACATAGTGCTCTGTGCATAAAATGGACAAAATAATGTGATATATGTTCTGCAGGTCTGTGGAAGCTCTCATTCGGCCAGGTCATAGCTCTCTGAGAAAGTTGAATCTAGGACAACTGGACATCTGAAACGTCTTCAAGAATCTACAAACAAGTCCAATTGTCCTAGGTTCAACTTTCTCAGAGTGTGATATATGTTTTATACCTGATGGATCAAACCTTAAAAGAGTTTTAGAAATCAACATTATTTGTCAGCTTGTCCTTAACTTCCAGCTCAAGTTATCCCCTGGACTCAACTTTTACATTTTATTTTAATTTTGTGCTTTTTCCAGTGGAAGTTCTCTCTTTTTAAGACAAAACTTTTGATATAACGGCATATTTAAACATCCCCTCGCTGAGCTAAATCTAAAATATCACTGCTCCATATTGGGTGCGCATGCATAACTTGTAGATGTTATTACACCGCAGCTACTTTACAACTCTCTGCTTCTCCTAATTAGCAGACAGCCTGCGGAGAAGTGTGGGGCTGAGGTGACTCTGCATTGGCTGTGGCTGGTAATGATGGATCACAGGCGCCTGTGCCAGCCAAACAGAGCGGCACAGCCAGGAATCAGCGGAGAGAGAGCAGCAAAATATCTGCATGTTAGCAACTCACTCTACCTTATTGTGAAGGAAATCAGTTGCTGTCCAAATACAGGAAATACTCTAAGTTGTTATTGTTTACAATGCAAATAATTTTGATTTAAGAGCTGCCTTCATTCCAGTGGTTGAAAATAAAAAAAAAAAAAAGAGGGAAATGTGCAGAAGTCACACTGATCTGTTTGTTCAGTATGTTTGAAATACTCATACATGGATACATAAAGCAGAGGTGCCGAGGAGGCTGCAGGCATCATAAAATAATCACTGATTAAAAAACTTTAATCTTGCAATATTTTTTCCCTTTACAGTGAATATATGTGGATGGCACTAAAATCTGTGCAGGGGTTTTACTTTGATAACTGATAATTAATTAATAAGTAAAAAACAATGTATCAAAGGTCCCATATTTTAACTTCTCCATTGTTTTAAGTGTTGATCTCCATAAGAAGATCTAACTGTAGTTTTAAGAACCAAAAGCCATCTCAGTGTAGTTTTACATCTCCTCTCTCAGGCTTCTAGTAACAACAGATCAGTCAGCCAATCAGAAGAGAGGGTCTGAGCTTCAATCTGATTGGCAATTAAAAATAAATCTATAACACAGATTTCAGGTAAACAGTCCAGAGAAACCAGATCCTGTAAAACTGGATGGTGGGTCCAGGTGGGTGGGGCTTGGGGCCATGACTGAGGGCAGTGACTGCTTTGTTGTGACATCACAAAGTTACAGAAGTCCTGACAGCTGACAAACAGCTGGTTTTAAGGCTCAGTTTCTGAAAACAATCTGTGAGCATTTCTCTGTGGACGTAGACCTTTGATACTTGGACAGTATTAATATAGAACCTGGACCTTATTTATCATAAAAAAGACATCTACATTTATACAATATAGGACCTTTATTATGTACAATAGTTTTTCAAATGCGTCCCACATTCAAAGAAACCAACAGCATCTAGATCTTGTAACTGGAGGCAGATTGAAAATCAGGAGGTTCAGAATTGTCTGTGGACTTGTTGTGATCAAAGCATCAGATATTACAGTGTTAGTGTAAACGTTCAAACAGACACATTATGTTCAGCATGCTGGCTCCTTTGGGTTTGGTCATTTTCAATTATACAGTGTAATGTTAACAGGCTTTAAATGCCCTAATTAGCACTAATAGTCCGACTTTTCAATTACCTCCAAAGTATTTTGAGACTTTTATTTCTTCTAGTCATTTAATGCTTGTAATCAAGCCACTCATGCCAGGCGGAATATTGTTTTCAGAAGAAAACATTGGCCTCAGACAGACAGAGACTGGCAGTCACCTACTACCCAACACCCAAGGGCCTCGAAAAGAAATGGATAAAGTTTTTTTTTCTTAAAGTAATGTTTTCAAATATCTCATCAAAACACAATTGTCCCGTTGATACAAATAGGATTGCTATTCACTGTAAAGCTGTGAGGGGCCTGTAAAGGCAGAGTGATGTGGCAGTTTACAGCAAAGCCTCTTGTAACAGTTTTCACTACAAAAATGAAACACATTTATCTGAGTGAGCCAGAGAAAAGACATAAGAAGCAGGAAATCAAGAAGCAAATTGTTAAACTCCCAAAGGAGATGTTTTTTACAGTCGACAATGTTGGTAAAAAAAAAAAACAAACATACAAAACAACGACCTGTGAAAAGATGTGATTCAGGTAGGTGTGATTGTTACATGAAATAAGCTTAGAAAAGAGGGACGATTGAAGGTAAGAAAGCCCTCATGTTTGCTTCAAGCCTCCAAATCGTGTTTTGTTATTGTTGTTGCTTTTCACGCTGTGCAGACAACAACCACCTGATGATGAAGAGAAAGTGTTAGTTGATGATTGTGATGTTTAAGGAGCTGCTTTTCAGTTGGATTATTAAACTGATTTATGGTTTAAGCTTGATGGGAATTTGGATCCTGACACCACTCGGTGATATCTGATTGGATTTGACTAAGTAAATATTGTGCCATGTGTGGCAAAGAGTGTCAATCAAGGAAGGACATTAATGCAAAAATGTTTGTATCTGTCCAGAGCAGAACGTGGACATATTTATTTACAACCCAAGACGATGAACTTAGACATCAGGTCTGTAAAGTGAAGCCAATGCTGAAGAGCCTTAAACCTTCATTCTCTCTAATGACCATCAGGGGGCGACTCCACTGGTTGTTAAAGAAGTCAGATTGTATTGAAGTCTATGGGAAAATGTCCCTACTTCTCCCTTGATTTATTAGCTCAGTAAACATTTTCCTAATGAGTTTATGGTCTCAGTCTCTAGTTTCAAGTCTTCAATACAACATGATGTTCATTTTTTAAATGATGGTCAATTTAGGGGAAAATAGACCATAAAGCAGGGTATAATTTATTTTACCTGTCAAAGCCCTGAGAGATGAGTAAAGGTGATTGACTATTCCTCAATCTACTCTAAATACAAGGTGCATATAATGTGTTTTAGCAAGTCATCAAACATTACAGTCATGTCCTTCTGTTGGCTAGAAATGTGTTTTAATCTGAAAATTAATTATGTATTACAAAAACACTCAGGGCTTCTGTAGCAAGCCAACAGAGGGGGAAGAATCTTATACAGCCACAATAATAATAAGGCCAGTAAATCTAATAAATGGTGGAACTGATGTGATTGCATTGGGGAATTCATTGAGAGAAGCCTGATGAGCTTCCCTCCCACTCTTGATGGTCATTTACTCTTCATTAGGTTTCAACCCAACACTCCTTCTGGAGGTCCAGATACCAAGTTGCCAGCACTCACATTTGTTTCTGCTGTATTTTTCAATGTTTTTGAGCACTTAACAAAGCAAAAATAAAGATTTGATATGTATTGCTCAAGAAAGGTCATGTGAGCCATAGGAAGTGGAAGCCCCTGGCAGCAAATCACAGATTTTTTCAGCTTTTGCTCAAGGACACTTCAAAAGTGAGTGACACACTGATTGCTGTAAAGATGAAATGTGTGATTTCCAAGTCACAGGATGCCCTCAGTAGCTATCAGATCACCCTGCTGTCACGAACACAGACACAGAGACACCTTGGTCTCATTCATGGTCTTTATTTCCCCTGCACAGAGACTCGTCTTTCACAAGTCTCCTTGAAGACAGATTTAGCCTCCAAAGGTGATGTATTTGTTCAGTTAATCTACTTTACAATCCTGAAAGCCCTTGCTGGTGAATTGTCAGCAAGGATTATTGGGTAAATCTGTTAGGGGCTGGTTTGAGTGAAAGCAAAGGTCAAATTTTTTGGAGGAGGTGGTCTCCTTACCACAGTATTTTACCTTTGCTTAAATGGGACAATTACAAGAGATAGATACAAGATTCTTTCACCACATTCTGAGTGAGTGAATGAGTTTCAAAAAACACACGGCCTTTGATTGAAACAGGACAATTTTTCCAGAGAAACCAAAAAGAGTTTGACGCCGACAGTGAAACCACAAAGTGAGTAAATTCCTCTCAGTCCCTGGCTTCTATCACACAATGGATTCAGCTGAAGTGATGGTGTGAAATAAAGGTTGAATGGGAGCAGCAGTCATAGCTCAAGGTAATTAGTATTTCACTGACTGAGGTGCCTGGTTATTGTAACCTTGTCATGAACAAACAAAAGCTCCTCATAATGTGTGGAAGTGACCTGGGCCATAGTGAACAGAACTCAATCTATCCTGTTGACAAAGGAAGGTTAGCTGTGTGAAGAAGAAACATTGGAGCAGCAACTTTTTGTGCTCCCAGAGTGAAAGCCCTTCTTATGGAGCGATAAGGACAAGGTCAAGACATGAACCAATGGCGATGATGATGATTAAACAGATGGAATTAGTTTCTTGTGGAAACAAAGCAAACAAATTCTCTCTCTTTCCTTTTTCCTCAAGGTGAAATTCTCATAAATTAAAATTATCATCATCAATAATCATTAATTAAAAGTGTTTTATTTGTCTTGATGTATAAGCTGTGAAACCTTTTACCTTCCATCTGTCAATAACTGGAGGACTCAACAGTGTCTCATCATATTCTTTGTCACAGTAAAGAAGGTGTGCAACACTTTCATCCATATCCCAAACCCAGTCATTACCTGAAAACACTGTCAGTCATCACTTACAACATCACTGCCACAACTGGCCAACCACCATTAAAAAGTTTTCAAAATCAAAAATCAACTCAAATTGTAATAATAATAATAAAAAAAAACTCCTTTTAATGGTTCTCTGATTTCAGGTCAAGTTTTGTTTCAGTGACACACATTCAGCCCTTTGTTGTAGTGTAATATTCAGGGCTTTCTTTGAATATCAAATCTTGTTTTAAATATGTTTTTTAATACTAAATTTAAAAAGAAAGTGGAAAAAAAAGCACATTACAAATACCTTGAACAGACATTTTTTGGTCAGCAGTCCCGAAAAATGGCATAAAAGAGAGAAAAGCTGCATTGTTTTTCTAGGAAGACACTGTTTTGCAATGAAGGCATTAAAAATGACACCGGCAGCAGTTATTTATTCAAATGTGAATAATGACCATGAACCAGGACCACAGTCTTTCCTGAACCATAACCAAGTAGAGTCATAGAGGTGGCGAGTCAGAGAAGGGTGATGTGGGCTGATTCAGGAGGGAAACTTTCAATGAAATCTTACATAACAAAAAATAGTTGTTTGGTTTGTGGTGTTTATCTGTAAGACCATAAAAACATTCAAGAAAAATGCAAAAACATCCAAGTCGGATTTCCCAGTATTTCATCTCTCAGAATAATTATGTGATTTTCTGCAGACATTAAGGACAGTTCTAAGCAATAGCTTGTCCTTGAGAGTCTATTACAGCAGTCAAACAATAAGCCCTGCTGCGCTAGCAGAGCCATTAGGTTCGTATTGCCTCTGCCTCTTATTTCCACTTTATGAATATGGTTTGTATTTCATCTGCCAATTTGGTCAATGAATAAAATTACAATAAGCAGTTTCATTGTTTCTCTGCCTCCTGACAAACTGTGATGAAACGCCACTGGTCTGATCTCCATCAGGCTGCCTGATGGAACATGATTTCTATCTGTAACATTATGGCTTCATGATGATGTGTGCGTGGATGTGGTCATGAATACATGCATTCATTGTTTTCTTATGATAATATGACCATTACATTGTCTTATGGCTCCTCTGTGATTACTTCTGATGGTAACATTGATATTGACATTTTTCTTCATTTTGCCCCTGTGGCAGGTGAAAGAGCTGTTTCAGCAGCAGTTCAGCACCTGCTGGGGATTTGGTGCCTTGCTATGTGACACTCCAGCAAGGTGGATCCTGAAATACAGAGGCGTGATAGAGAGTTGTGTATTTACAGACAAAAAATGTGTCATATGTTTATGGTCTGCATTTATTTAGTGTTTTCATCCAAAGCACTTTGTGCTGCAGCAGCACTAAAGCTAGTGTGGAAACAGCCTCACTTCTCTGTCACACTGTCTATGAAACGGGCACAAGTTGGACAACTGAGCAACACAACTAAAATGTCTTTTATGTAGACACTAGCAGTTGTTGTGATATGGGTAGAAGTGGTTGTGTTGAAGCTATATTACAGGGTTTTAAATTTAATAATGTAATCATAATATAATAATAAAAATCTAGTATGTTAAGTTCAATTTTGAATTATGTTCATTTATTATTTTAATTATTATTACATTTTTTTATTTAAAAAACTGACCATGAAGGGCCTTGAGCAGAATCTGGTTGATGGATGATGTGATTACCTGATATTTGCCAGTGTGGGTGCTGATGTGACGCGATCCTTGTGTGTTCCTTCTGCTCTGACAGTCTATAAGTAGGTCATTGATTTGCTGGCTGTCAGGTTAGATCACAGTCTTCCAACTGCACATGAGCTTTAATCATGTCAAGCTCCCGTGTTGAGTTTTATTGTCTCACTTGGAAAGTCAACTAGAATATGGAATATAATTTTAGTCACTTAAAATATATATCTCCATTCATGTTTCACAAATGAGTGTCGGTTTCTCCACCAAACATCCAGTGGTTAAATAAAAAACTTGATTAGCCGCTTGTGCCATTGCCATCAGGGAGATGGGTCTTATCAAACAGAAGTCAGACGCCAGGAGAGGAGGAGGAAAAACATTAACACAAGCAAGTTGTGTGGTGCAGAGCAGCAAGAAACTCACTAAGACCCACTAACATCTGGAAGAGGCTACAATCAGCATTCAGAGCTGCCACCTGTCCAGCACGGTGCCGTTACACCAGAAACGCCGCGGCTACACTGAGCCACAGGGCCTGAAGTTTTAAAAACACACAACCACCTATTAAAGCGTCTCACACCGAGGCTCTGACACTTTTACAGGAGCGCCAAACTGGGGATGAGATGTTTCACCAGCTTGCTTGACGACTGCTCCCTCTGTCTCCACTGTGTCTGTGTGTTTGCTCTGTAACTGCATGTCATGACAAAGCTCCTTGTTGATGTGTGTCCTTAGTTTTAGCACACTTGACTGACAGTGGAAGGGTCAACTGGCCTTTTATCTTTTCTATTTTTTTTTTTTTACCAAATTTACCTGCATATAAATATGAACCTGTGCATACCTGCTAATTTTGGTGGATCAGATCGAGAATGATTAATAACCATCATACCAAAGGTTTTTTTTTTTTTTTTTTTTGCATTTTTGTTCATCTGTGTTTATGTTAAAGGAGCTATTTTTAGCTATTATTGCATAGCTATCAGTGGCATGAACACCTGTTTACTTACCAGCTTTGAAGGAAGTTGCAAGTTCAGCATCAGTCTTCATTTGTTCACTCACTAAGAGCAGTTTCCAGAGCCGGAGAGCAACACAAATGTTAACTCTTGTGTGTTTCACGTCTTTTCGTCACCTGAAGTTAGCATACTAACCAGCTAGCCACAGCCCGACTATAGCCTCCAATCTGCCCTGAAGACATACTAGCTCAGAGTATGCAATGTAATCTCTAGTGTTTTGGACACAACAATGGCTGAAGGTAGCTACAAACACCACCACCTGCAGCAGGGAAAACTTACAAAGAGCTAAATTAAGAAGTCAAACTGAACTGGAAATCTCTTCAAGACCTGGAGATGATCTGCAGTTACATTCCACGCTTGTGTTCATGTACTGTTAAACCGCTTTCCCACAAATGAAGCACTACATGTGTTAACAGCAGCACAGTCACCAGGAGGTGGTCGGCGTGGTTGGTGGGTGTGTAAAGCACACGACTGTCACCAGAGACGAGGTTTCCCATCATATGGTTCGAGTTAGGCAACAGAAGAAAGAAGTGCTGCAGTTGTTGCCTTTAAAATTATATCTCTGTATCCCCAGTTCTTGGTGATGCTCGGTGTGTGAGCCAGTCTGTTGTGGCGCCTTTGCAGATCGGTGTCTTCTGTTTCACACAATTTCCTCAGAGCAAAAAATGAGTCTGAACATGTTGACAAACCCCCACATTTTTGTAAATCAAACGCAGCGTATGCTGAGTGCCTGATCAACTATGATATTGAAATAATTTTCATTTTCACTGGACAGACTTAAAATTCACTTTGACATATGTTGTGTTAAATGGTATGAAGCCCTGTGAACCTCCACTACAACATCCATTCACACAGTACATGTTGCGGCCTGTTAGCCACAAGGCTCAGAGTAAATTAGGCTAATTCTCCTACAGGAAGAAACAAATTATATATCTAATACTCCCTGAGTCATACACCACACACCAGTGGTGGTTATGGTAAAACCACTGATAATTCGAACTAGTTACTGGTATTAGTATTAAAAGTAGTGGGATCAAAACTAGCAGTGTGGAACACAACTCGACGAGTGTTTTAATTAGTGTCTTCTGCTTGTGTGTCTGTGTTTATTTAGGAATAAAGGCCAACATGTTTTCACAACCCAGTGTTAGCATGTCATCCCATTATAATTCAACAAAGAGTTTCAAAAATAAGAAGTGACTGATGCAGAGATGAGTCAACTAATCTGTTTCTGCCTGTGTGACTCTGCAACACTGTGCAGCTTGTTATTCTGCCACCTTCTCTTCAACCATTTTCCTGCGTAAAGGCGACAGATAAGAGAAGAGCAAATGAAAGATGATGATGATTAAAATAATACGCCTCTTATCACAGCAAAGAAAGTCTCTCCGCGCCCACTGAAGAACCTGTTTCAGACGGTCGATATTGCCTCTTTGTTAAAAATGAAAAGTATTGATCGGTTTTACCTCAAGCCGCTCAGCTGATTGAGCCCGAGAAAATGTGAATCAGCTGCCAACACTCACAAGCAGGCCCGAGAATGATAAAGCAGACGAAACGCCTCAGAGTTCATCCGAGGGGACCGCATTTCCTGTCAATATGATTTCAGAGAGCAGAGCTGACCGGCTCGTCCTGTCCAGTCCTGTAAGTCACACTGATAACAGCTTTATCTCTGAGACGCCCCTGTCCTCAGTCACACCTGGACATCCTCCAGTTTTCTGATAGACCTGTGCCGTGCGGTGTGTTTGGGAGGCCAAGCGCGACCTCTTGTTTACACTTACACGTCTAACCAGAGCTGCTGAGGTGTCTAAATTGAAGCAAAGGCCGCTCACTCCCACAGTAATCAGTCTGGGAAACAGCTATCAGAGTCGGTCCAGACACAGCTTGTCACTGAGCAAAAGGTAACGTGTTGACAGACTGAAGTCTGTGTTCAGCAGGACTACAGTCCCATTCATAAACGGCTGCTCACAGCTGGATGATTAGATTAGTGTGACCTGTAATCAAATGACAGGGTCCGGTGACACACATACACAAACAAGCACACGGAGCCGGGTGATTTCTGCCCTCCGCTCAATATCACAACATCACATGCACATACCAACACACTCAAATGCGTGGGATAAAACTGGAGCATGAACACAAACACAGATCTCCTTGGTGAATACTTCCCATCAACGTGTCCATGTGTGTCTGCTCGGAGGTGAGATAATGAGAAAAGTGGAGAATGAGACAGAGAGGCGGCGATCACCTGCTCCATACTGATGAGGGACGTCGCTACTTTCAATCTATTAGTGGCTGACGGGCTGAACAGACCACAAGGTCTAACAACTGATTCTGTTTTCCTCTCTTCTTGATTTGGATTTGAAATTAGCCTCCGTGAAAGAATAAATAAAATACATATTAGAAATTACAAAAATGCTCACCATGGTACAGGACCATTATTGTGCCACTTTATCGTGATATGGAAGATTATATAAATTACTATTGCTTCAATCTAGCTTCCAGCTCTGACCATGCATTATGCATGCAGTTATAAGTTAAGTTATCATTTTTATCCACAACAACCAGGGTGGGAATTTCACGGCCATGGACGTTTTTGCCCCTCCCTCTGGCCGCAATGCCCCGAAAATCACTGCACACCCTACGGCCACCACGGCCCTTGTGCCCATGCTACAGTCAAAATCTTGAGGTTGCTTTAAAACCGAGCAGCAGTCCTGGCTGCTTGGATTGGTCGGACTCATATAATGTACTGCTAACATCTGTAGTGCTAACGTCTGTAGTGCTAACGTCTGTACTGCTGGCGGCTGGTAGTCAAGCTATAGCTCCCAAGGACAATACAACAACAGCGAAATTCATGATGAATGCAAACAGGCATCAGATGTAAGGAGAGATATCACCTTCACTTCAGTATCGTCCTAATTCATGTCTATTCTTAGCTTTAACTGGTCGCCACTGCTTGACACCAATGAATTGAATATTTTAACTTTAGTATGACAAAATGATTTCTGTGAGTTTGTGATTGTTCTTACATTCATCTGCTGAAAGTTTTAAGTTTCTCTGAAATGAAATATATTAATAGATTCTGGTAAATTGATAACATGATTCGTCTTAATTGATACTGATAACTGACTGTATCTTAAAACATGCTTTTTATTTAGATTAAAAAGTGACTAATTTATGATTTTCATGTCATTTTTTTTTCTTATGAGAGAGTTGAGTTATTTATCTGTGAGCATCAAATCACTTAATGGCCTTGTGCCTCAAATTATGATTTTTTCTTTTTTGTCACCAAATTTGGTTTGGATTTCTTTCTTCTTTTTTTTACCGAGAGATTAAAAGCTGACTACTTTAAATTTTTCTTTGAACATTGCCTGAAAATCTTTGACCAGACGGTGTCTTATCCAATAGAACCCTATAACACCCTAACCCCATAAACTGAAGTGTGATTCATTTAAAGTAATATGAATTTGAACTGTTTGAAGGTAAGGTTAAGGTTTTTATGTGTGTTGATTCATCTGCGTACTTTTGGATTCTTAAATGTAAAGATCTTTACACTCTTCAATTAAAATGAATAAATATAAATAAAAACAAACAGCAGCTGTGTGACAGCAAGGACACGGTCTAACTTCAAACTGAGTTTACTGTATCATTCCTGTCACTGAATTTAAACTCAGGATTGAACGACTAAAAATGCACTTTATATTGGCCTGAAGTCACATTTTTTACTGCCTTTCAAATAACTGGTATTGCCTGTAGGCTGTGGTCTGTCTTAGCCCTGGATCAGGGATAAATGAAAACAAGCTTGAAAGCCAAACAGACAGAAGATAAAACAGATAGAAGAGAGGCAAAAAGATTTTACACTGAAGCAATAAAAATACTGAAAAAGAACAAAAACACAACAGCAACAAAAGAACAAAAAAAAAAAAAAAAAAAAAAAAGCCACTAGAGTAAAATAAAACTTTAGAAAGCTGACGCTTGGACAAAACCTTTGCTATAAACGCACTGAAAACCATGATGTCGAAGTATAACAGCAGTAACACTACGACCAGTGTGATGTGTTGAGAACACAGTGGGCCCAGTCATGCTTAGATAATATATCCACATCCACAGTAGTGAGAGGTTCTTACATGAAGAATGAACTGAGGCTCACGCAGCCTTGAAATAGCATCAATTCATGCGTTAAGTAAGTATTGCGATTATTGCAATGTATAGAAATAAATCAGCTTAAACAAAATGTAATACTTTAATATACTTCTATTAAGTTATCTGACATGGAGTCACGCTTTTCTTAACACTTAGGGTTGTGAGCAAGGGAACAACAAGAGAAAGAAGCCAGCATTGAGTTGCCTTTTAAAGACATGTAAAGACGCTTGGAGATGAGGTCAGCCTGCAGTCACAGCCTCCTCTGGCTGCTCTCCACTGCCTTCTCATCTCCGAGCTTTCTCTGTGTTTTTGTGTCTCTCTAGCCTTGGCACAGTGAGTCGTACAGACACAGAGAAGTTCAAAGCCAGATGTCTTTCACGTCTCAGTACACCTGGACAATCACAACATGAAGTGAGCATCACAGAGCTGCAAGGGTTAGTCAATTAATCTGTTAATCATCAGTCATTCTGACAATTGATTCACCTTTTAAAGTGACAGCTTGGGTGACTGGACATAGGTTAGTGTGAGGTACGGTGGTCAGTGGATTACCTGTAGTAGAGCCATGTCAGTGCACTCCCAGTTTAGCAAAGCAGCTGGAGCAGAGAGGCACAGAGGCTGAGTGATGTGGTGCTGTGGGCTTGGCAATCTGCAAAACTGTGTTTTAGTCTCTTTACATGCCTACAGGAAGGAGCTGGTATCAGTTGAAGCTTTATTTTAAATATTTGAATATTCAACTCTTCATCTTTAACGTCAAACTGCCCTTCGCTTTGGAAGTACATTTTTCAACTGTTGAGCTTCTGTATTCCTGCCATAGACTGTCAGTGTGGATCCTGATGGCCAACAGTGATATCTGGCTAAATTATGAGAGTAAATATTGCAGTCTGTGTGGTAAAGAGTGTCAATCAGGGGAAGAACATTAGTGCAAAAACCTGAATGTTTTTGTATCTGTTCAGAGCAGAATGTAGTCATATTCATTTACAGCCCAAGACTGAAAATAAAAGTGGAGGTAGACTCTGGGGCTGTAAAGTGAAGCCAATGCTGAAGAGCCTTAAACCTTCATTCTATCTAATGACCATCAGGGGGCGACTCCACTGGTTGTTAAAGAAGTCAGATTGTATTGAAGTCTATGGGAAAATGTCCCTACTTCTCACTTGATTTATTAGCTCAGTAAACATTTTCCTAATGAGTTTATGGTCTCAGTCTCTAGTTTCAAGTCTTCAATACAACATTATGTTAATTTTTTTAAATGATGGTCCATTTAGAGGAAAATAGACCATAAAGCAGGGGTTTAAGGGGCTTGGCTACTGTGTGATTGACAGACTGCATCACACAATCAGGACAGAGTACAGAGCAGGTCATATCCACCCCTCAATCCTCCACAGCTCCACCATCTCCTCCACATATGGTTTCTACTGGTTTCAAAAACCAAGATGGCGACGGACAGATATAAACTGGACACTTCAAAACAGCAGCTCACAGACCAATAGGTGACGTCATGGTGGAAAGAACAGAATTGTTTAATGGCAAAATGTGAAAAGTGTTGAAAATATATAGATATAGTAAAACATATAGTGTATTTTATGGCCTATTTTATCTGGGCATGTTTTTTTTTTTTAACGTAGCTAAAACACATTTTTTGATGTTGATGATGATTCATCCACAGCAGAACATCACTCAGCTTCAGTGTCAGTGCACCTGCCTGCTTCTTCACGCTTGGAGCACGATGATCCGAACGTACTGCAGGTAATACACTGAGACTATATATAAGTAGCTCACATAGCCCCACATCAAGTCACTTTAAGTCATTTTCCGAGCACAGAAGCCAAAATTGTTGATGATTCTCAAATGTGAGGATGTCCTTGAAGGTTCACCCAGAGATAAACTTTCATAATATACATAACCATTGCTATAATACACACAGTTCATTTTCAGAAGGCAGGTTCTCACCCCATTTGTTTTAAAGGAGGCGTTTGCAACAGACACTTCAATGATGACAGAGTGAGCACTAATGCATGTAGTCTGATTAACTAGGGGAAAGAGAGGGAGGATGAAGGGAAGAAATGATGGAGGGCTGTTACTGCTGAGAAAGGATGAGGAATGAAAGGAGGAGTGGGTGTAAGAAGGGGTGAAAGGAAGGGAGCAGGGGGGGAATGGGTGTAGAAAAAGGAGGAGAAGGTTAAATGGTGAAAGAGGAGATGCATCAGAAGATGGAAAAGACAGAGCTTTTGCGAAATTTGAGACAGAAAGTGGAGGAGAAATAAAAGCAGCAGGATAAAGCCGTGTCAGGGCGAGAGGAGGACAAGGAACATGAGAATGAAAAGCGAGAGATAGATGGTAAAAGCAAACTACTCAAGTAGGAGGAGGCGGAGGAGGGAAGAAAAGAAGGATGAGGAGGAGATGACTGACAAGCAGTAGGAGTATGTGACACTGGCACTGAGGCTCCAGGCTGCATCAGCGGGCCTGGCTGCGGGTCATGGAGGCCACAGCTGAATCCACAGATCTTCCTCAGTCAGGAGGATGACCTCTCTGAATGAGGAGGTGATTTATCATTTGGGCCATAAATCAGCATGTCTGAACTCCCCTGCACCACAGTTCACGCCCCGAACTGTTTACTCTGCCGCCCCAGCTATCCATTATGTGGCAACTGTCACATTCAACAGCAGCAGACACACTGATGATACACTGGTCAGACTCATCCAGGGCCTGGGTATAGACTGATTTGTGCGCCACACAATCTGAGACACAAAATCAGGGTTTCTGTTTTGGAATTGTGGGAAAGCCCTGACATCCTGCCAGTTTTTTAGAGACCCTGTCTCCCTAAGTTGCTTAAGATCAAAAACTGCACTTTAAAGGGGCTATTTGTAAGTTTTCTCTGCTGCCGGATGGTTTATTGCAGGGAGTGGGTGATGGTGATTATTGTGTGACAAGCACCGGAAATTGTTGAGATGCATTCGCCATGCATCAGTCTCTCCTAGACACATACGAAAGCCTCGCTCCTCTCATTGTGTAGCCTTGTCAGTAAGCAGGAAATAGCCTCTCACTGTCTGATTTCACTGTTTCCATGGTCGGTCTACCCTGTGATTACATATGTAACCTGAAAAGAAAGATGGATTGTAATCAGATGTGTGATCTGACAAAGAGAGACACATACAGTGTGTGTGAAAGTGTATGAAATCTCATATAAATTTCTTTACAGATAGAAGACACTTGAAATGACAATTGTAGATAGAGCCAGTACAGTATATCTCATCTAATGTTGCACATAACAAACCATGTAATGTACATGTTCTGAGGCCAGGTCAAATTATAATGATAAAAAAAGAAAAAAAGAAATTATAGTATGTTAGATGCCTCCCAAAGGATTACCTTTCAACATTTGCTTTGCTGAAAAAATAACAAATCTCCCACATTGAATAAATAATGTTTTCTGTATTGTTTCTTAATATTCTTGTGACGTGACTATGTGCTTCTATATTTACACACTAATGACAGAGGCAGAAAATAGAAAACTAAAACCATTGGAGGATTCCTCTGCTGGTCTCCCTCTGTGTGTGTTAGATAAACTAACCTCACACACTTCAGATAATCAACCTTAATTATCTGAAAACTGGAGAATGTAAACAGTGACTTATCTCATGGCTGATGAGGGGTTGGTTGGTTTTCATGTTGTGATTGTGTGCCCCTGCTGCCATCAGTAAACACTCCCCACCTTTTACACAGGATAATAATGAAAATGTTGGAAATCATGTTTCACCCATCAGTAGTTTCCTTAAGGATTACAGTGGGATTAAGACATTAATTAGGTTCCATGCATCAATTTACTGTACTGTTTTTTCAAAGGCTGCTGCTTCACATAGAAATTGACTATTGTGGCTCATATTCAGAACCGCATTGGAATATTAGTATGAACTATCTAAATAGATATAGACTCCCATCATCTTCACCTTATCCTAGTGGTACATAGTGATGCTAGCACCTAACAAGAGAAACTAAGATGGTGAATCGGGGAAACGTTACCTGCTAATCAATGTTAGCCGAGCATTAAACTCAAACCTCTGCGATGGCATGACCAAAAATAAATTTCCACCAAAATGACGTTTTAGTTTAGTTTTTTTTTTTTTTTTTTTTTTGTTCCTTAATTTTTTAAAAGTACATTTTAAAACAGTTTACTTAAGCCTTTGACCTAAGTTTGCCCACATAAACCTGGTCACAGGTTTATGTGGTAGCTACTACCAGACATTTTGGTTGGTACAATTTGTTCAGCACCAAGAACCAGGGCAGTAATTGGTCACGGCTATACAGTTCAGATATCAGTTCATCTTAGTGGAGCCGATGAGGTGACTTTGACTTTTTCAGACTTTGAAATTAATCCACACTGCAAACACTGACACATAAAAAGGGTCATACTGGGTTTCATGCCACTTAACAAGATTTGCCATCCCCCTTTACAGTGTACAGTTTATCATTCATGTCCATTTTTACATGTTTCGATAACAGATCATTTTTGAAGCTCTATTTATTTTCTGATGTTCTGAAAAGTGCTTTACGAATGATTGCCACATCCCTTTTAGAGCTGACAAATGCTCCTACTATGTAAATGAATGAATTGGAGCTGAGATTATCATTCATTTATTTAAGTATTAATAATGTAAATGCTTTTTTTTATCAGGTGTTTATATTTTTATTTTTGCTTTATTGTGGTGATGGCAGATAGTTCTGTCACTGCTTTCTTTTTTTTTTTTTTTGAAAATTTAAATGACATTGACAGAAAATATCATTATTTTCCTTTTTCCCATGTAATTATCAACCTAGTCCAAACTTATGGACCAGAGTCTTCTGTGAGACCATGTGCAGTAATCATGTGACCCAGCTTTCTTAATTTTCATAATGCAAATGTTTTCAGAGGCCCAGAGGTGTCATTGTTGTCCTCTGAGTTTGTGGCACCAGTATTTTTGGTTTCAGTTACCAGGAGATGACCTCTAATTTGCATACGCCAACAGATTTTACAGCCTATGTAGATTTCACGTGGATGAGCACTCAGCAAGTTCATAGCTAATACATAATAACAGTAGACAGTGTAAAACAGGATCTTTAATCTAAACCACAGAATAAATACAGGATGGTTATTACTTCTGTGGGAACCTCATAGCTGTACGAGACATCATTGTCACCGTAAAGGAAGTAATACACCCCATGTGACCTGCAGCGCCTCCTGGTGCGCAAATGTCAGCAGCACAGGGTGCTGAGAGTTCACAGGATAATGAAGTATAATCAAATAACCACGATGACATAGTTGGATTCCAGTTAGTTCATATCAGTACAGGCACACAGTCGCCACATTCAGAAGGACAAAATTGAATCATAACGAAATGAGGTCTGGAACAGGACACAAGGGTGACTTCAGCCACACATACACTCCCTCACTAAAATTCACACATAAAAATAAGTGCAATAAGTACAAGAAAATTGCCATAAAATTTGTCCATTAACCAAAAATCTAAAAATCTGGAGCTGACACTTTGGTTTGAAGGTGACACTAAAGTACATTGTTTTTAAGTCTTTTAAAACTAGGCTTGAAGGTGCTTGGAAGTCACCTTTTTCTTCTTCTTTTTCTTCTTCACTGAGCCCCGCCCACTCTGAAGCAGTGGGAGGAACAAAGAAAGAAATACAAAAACAAAAAATGAAAGCATAAAATAAGCAAAACCTTGGCAGAGAGGAGTACTGACAAGATGTATCCTAGCACCAACTGTCAGCTTTTAGGACCTGAGATGGTTCATCCTCCGAGGAGCATTCAAGATTTCAGATTCTGACCTTTACCTTTGATATGTTGATAGATCTTTTGAAAGTTTTTGTTTTTGTTTTACCTTATAACAGATCTGATAGAAGAGAGTTGCCAAAAGATGACAGGAGAGAGATTAGGAATTCAACCAGTGGCACAGCAATTCATGTTCAACGTGTGGGAAACCTGAATCTAACATGAAAAATAAATAAATAATAGAGTCTGACTGTTCATTTAATTTAAATTGCAGACAAGTTGATGCAATTACATTTTCACCTATTTAATACCATTAAATTTTATTTGATTCTTAATTTTACTGAATCTTAATTTATGTAACTACCAGTGCTGGTGCGAGAGGAAATCATCAAAATTCATCAAATGAAATTTACCTGGAAACTTAATGGAAAACCCTATTCCCTATTTGTTTTTGGAGCTGTCAAATAAATATTAGTCAAAGGGAAATTTTGACCTGATGATATCACTACAGTGAAGGTCAGCATCATCATCATCTTTAGGATTCATCTGCTGCTGGTAGGCATGAATGTCCACGACAACTTTAAAGGAAACCTGGAACATAGCTGTCAAACGTTGGATGTCTTTGGCCTGCAGCAAGGGAAAAAAATGTGTACTTGATTTTTAGTTCAAGGAAACAAAAACAGATTTGTTGTAGTGCTGCTCAATGCTGTTTTTAATGAGCTAAATCTGCCACTACATTCACTGCCACCCACACCCACTAAATGCCTAAAATGCAGTGTGTCGTGTAATGTACTGTCACCTTATTCTGCATCACTAGAGCTTGTGGTGCTAACTTCTCCCAGGATACATAAGGAGTCCACATTCCACAGGCCGAGCTCTCCTCGGACATCCAGACAGGGGTCCTCATTAGCAATGACCCCTCTGTTAATAGCTTTTAATTTCACATGAGCGTGGCGACCTTTAGCAGACTGGGGTCAGAGGTCATGATCTGGCTCTCGTTAGCTCCGTGAGAGGACACTGGTTACATTTTATATCCTGATGATTGAACCCAAAGCTGTGGCTCATCCCCATTTGAAAAGAGTCTATTCTCCCTGTGAGTTTACCCAACCCTAACACTCTTTTAGGTAGAGGGACGTGACCCAACGCCTAAGCTGGCTGCCTTGAAGAAGATGACACACTTCAACTGGCAAGAGAAAATGCAAATGAATGTGTGTTTCCATCCATTATGGTCCTCCCCAGAGGATAAATCCTGATGAATTTTGTCATACCCTGCTTTCCATCTTGTGTCACCATCAGGGTGATATTTTCTGACTTGACATTTGGTACAGACTTTGCCTCACAGCACATGAAAGGTCTGCATTGTCATAGCATGTTACAAGTGTAAAGGTTGGTGGTATGAGAAAGAAACACAAAAATATACCTGTTAAATAAAAATGCATTACAACTGCAGTGACTGCAGAGCAGCAGAAACCGGCCATAAATGCAACACTGACATATCACCTTCTACAGTATGTTGACTGTATTGTTAATTTGGTGGCAAACACGTGATTCTTTTCACATCCAGCATATATTGAGCAACATTATTACTCCTTTGGGGTTGTGTTTCTTTTGGCTCCATTTTTAGTCTCCATTAAATAAACATTAACTGTGTCCATTTGCCACTAAACAGTGGCAGTGAAAGTAAGACTGAGCAGTGGAGCACTGAAGTCCATGTTTTAGGTTTAGAGTTTTTTTGGCCATTTTATACCTTTATTGAATGGGGACAGTGAGATAGGAAAAGGGGACGGAGAGTGAGGGATTAACCTGCAGCGCATGGTCCGTCGGGGCAGGAGTCGAGGACGCAGAACTCCTTCTCGGGACTGAGTTTGCCCGTATGGTATGTGCTCTAGGCCACACTGAAGAAAATGCTAGTCTTGTGTGGGTTTTTCAAGTACATGAATGAACTCCACATGTCTTCAATGTACTTTTTCTGTGGTGCACTTACTTTTATCTTTTTGCTCACTGTTCTAAACTGCACATGGGTATCTTTATCTACAAGTTTGTAATTATGTTTTGAAAAATGCATTATAATCATTTCACCTTGCGTGGCAGCTAGAACTGACCATCCATTTTGCCTGGCTCCAAGTTATTTGCTTGTTACTACTTAGGTTACTCGCTTATTAGCCAGTGGTCAGCGGCTTGTCAGCATCCTACTGACAGCTACTGATAGCTATGGGGAAGCAGCTGTTTTGTGAAGGCTATTGGTAAGAGTAAGGCATGCAAAATGGCTTTCAAAGCTCCTCTCACTGTGGCTTGTTATGTTGTATTCCCTCTTCTGTGCTCTCCCATCATATGATAGGCAGATGGTTCATCCAATATCCAAGCTGAGAATTTGTTTAAAGGCTCCTGCCCTTTTCCAAACAGTGTCCAACAAAGCCTTCGCAGATGGTTCAAACTATCTGTTGTCAGATTAATCATCACTGTTGTTATTATTACTTTTATTATTAGCCGTATACTGTATTTGGCACAGAGGAAACAAAAAGATACCAACTTGGCTGATAGAAAGCAAACTCCAACCCACTACAAATGACTACAATCATTGAGGGAGGAAACCCTTTAACCCTAAAGTACATTTTCTCATCAGGACTGATGAGCCCTCAGATTTGGTGAAGGATTTGATGTGTGCTGCTACACACCGCTATGTTGTTGACAGTTACAAAACTCCTGAGACGAGTATTCACTCTGGGTGATGCTATTACTTTTGAAGCTAATTGGGATTTTTCTACATGATGTCACCACAAGCCTCATGGGTGTAGTGGTAGAATCTGCAAAGGTGGAGACTGGGCCAAACATAGCTTTTCACATCCAAACAGTACAAAGATTGGAAACGCAGAGATAGAGTTACTGAAAACAAGCAGGGCACGGGGTGGGGGTGGTGGGTGGGTCGTCTTTCCTTAGAATTTCTGAATGTTTCCGCTGTGATTTGATTAAATAAATGGCAGAGAGAAGAAGACAATGACGACAGTCGAGTGGAGTCAATCTTGATTATAATGCACCTTTAACAAAGTCACTCTGTCTTTTGAAAACAAGAGTGGACAAGAGGCAAGATTGTAAAACTCAAAATGGAAAAAAAGGTTCCTATATCTAGAGCAGAACATTCTTCCTATGTTCATGTTCTGCTTCCAACCATCACATTCTTTTCCTCGTACTTTATACGTTTTACAGAGATTTCATAATTTCTACAAGATTAAACAAGACTCTTGGTTGATCATTTTCCTTTTCTTACTCTGTCTTCTTTATAAAATGTTTAGTTCAGAGTGAAAAGATGGACAACAGTAAAATGAACTGTTGCATGAGGGAAGGAAGAAAAATGTGTGATATTATTTCATTTTAATAGAAAGGTTCTCACAATTAATCACAAGTGAGTGTTCCTTTAATGTGCATTTATCCTATATTCTCTCTACAATATTTTCATAAATGGAGAAAAAGAGACAACCTACCTGAAAGGTTTCAATGTTGGGTTTGTGCTGTTAAAGAAGTATTGATTCAACTGTGTGACCACACATCACATCATCAGACATACAGGACCTCTTAGTATAATACAATACAGTTCGACAGCACCACAAATAGTGGTATTGAGTATAATAACACAGCTGGATCAACACCTCTTTAACACAGTTCCCACAACAACTGGACACAGAAACCCTCATGAAGCAGCTTGCTGCAGTCGTATTAGAGCACAGTATCACCTAATGAACGAGCAATGAGGAACAAACTCCACTGAAGAAATGATACATCAAACATATCTGAATAAGGATGAACATAATTAGTATCCTGTCATCCCACAGTGCATCTAACAGATGGGCAGCTTTCTTTAGTCTCTTTAGTATATCCCACAGATTTTTGAAAAACATGTAAAAGATGAAGAGGGCAGATTTGTGTTAGTAATAAAACATGTAGTGAATGAACCAATGATACCTTTGAATATTTATAATCCACATGGACATGATCCACATTTTAAGGGGAAACTGGTTAAAGAGTGAGGGGGGATGAATGCAAAAGAGAGATAAAGTAAGTCAAAACATAAGTAAACAAAAAAAAGGAGAAAAGAAACAGGTTTAGTTTTCACTATGGCTGAGACAGAAATAGAAGTAGTATATATTTTGCTAATGTTTAATCCACACGAGAAAACAATATCCATATTATTCTGAAGCAAACACCAAAGATTACACAGAGAGAGTAAGCAGAGCCTGGAGAAAATGCTTCAATACTATTAACAATGAATTGGGAAATAGAAAGATGGAAAACATAACTGAGAGTAGATAATTCCTTATTTAGGGAAATTAACTTCCAAATAATAAAAATAAACAAGTAACAACTATTATGTTATGGAAAGCAGCAGCAATAATGCCTGGAAAAAAAGAACAATAAAAAAGATTAAAGGATTCATGTGAAACTAAAAAAAACATAAAATATGAAAAAAAGTGGGAATGAGTTCAATGAGCTCAATTTCATGCAAATGATTACATTTGTATTTTGTTAAAAGAATAAAATTATAACTGACAGAGATGGGCCATGCTGAGTGTAGCTCACACATTTCTTTATTAAACTATAGGATCAGAAATAGTTCAGTGTAATTATGGCTAATAGATTATCAGAAAGTACCCCAGACATGTTAAATCTAAATGAAACTGGTTTTACATATATCTGTAAACATGGATAAGTGATACAATGAATGCAAATGAATTAACATGGAACTATTGTACAATGATTATGACAATGATAAGATAACAGTGGATAATTGTGTTATTAGTACAATATGGAATAAAGACAAAATAATTCATTTGAAGCAGCTTTTCCTGGAATTTAAGACAAATGTAAAAGACACACTCTGATTTTGGTTTAGTTATATTTTTATAATCTTTCTGACCAAAACTCCTATCAGCTCTCAGTCGTCCGGGTCATTGTTCTCTGAGAAAGTTGAATCTGGGGCAACTGGACTTGGTTGTAGATTCTTGAAGATGTTTCACCTTCATTCGATATTTATCTCTCTAGAGTTAGGGTCTGATAGGGCCTGTCTCATATAGGGCCTGATGCCTGTTTGCATGTAATGCATTTAATACCCTGCTGCCCCCTCATTGTCCCTGCAGGTTAGCTTGATGTCATTTCTGTCATTTACATGGTTCTGATGTGCATTTAGGATAATCCTAATTATACACACACACACACACACACACACACACACACACACACACACACACACACACACACACA
>CM076666.1:3742295-3823133 GCA_038496675.1 Rachycentron canadum
ATATATATATATATATATAATTTTTTTTTTTTTTCTGTGACGAAGGGACAAACTGAGCAGGATATTTTACTGTTGAAAAATCAACTTTTAAATTCTCTCTGGTGGGCAAACTATGTTAAAGTGATCTAGTTTTTCTATCCTTTTTTTTTGTTTGTTTGTTTGTTTGTTTTTTGTACTTTTCAGTCTACATGTAAACAAATACAGATATTTCTGCAATTGGCCCAAGTTGTATCAGCCTGGTGTGTGGTAATGAAGACCACTGCCAGACGTGAACCAGAAACTTCTTTTCTTCCAGGTGTGTCCAAAACATCTGCATCGACATAACCAGGTCAATCAGTTTATGAGTCAAACAAATCCAGTTCTTCCCAAAATATGACAGTTAACCAAACTACTATTCATCAAATAAAAGCAATAGCAAAGAAAGAAAATCAGGACTGTGCCACATACACTCACGCGTGGATTGATATATGTGAAGCAAAACGTGCGACAAAGTAAGGCAATCACCCACCAACCACAGCTGCTCAGACACTAATACAGCTACTTTTATGGACTGACTCACCACAGCTGTGGAGCGTTGTCACAGACACCATGTTCCCCTCATTACCGAGGCAATAATCGAAGGCCTAAAGGATGCTTACATCACCGATCTCTAAATTTAATTTTCTAGAGCCATTCTAGAGGCATTTTATCTGTCATATGTTAGACATTAAAACCAAAGGCAGATTATTAGCGCACATTAACTTCACTATGTGTCAGGATGTTGACTGTAAATAAAACATGGTGATTATGATAATAGTGGTGTAAGTGCACTTTACAGTAATTTATGTATTAATTTATGTATGTGCACGTGTGTGTGTGTTTGTGTTTTACACAGATGTGCGCACACACCTATTGTATGCTCCCTCACCTTTCAGTAACACACACCATCATCACAGTGTAACCTAAAGAATTATTCTATATGTGTATTTATAAATACCTATATGTACATTATACATGTAAGATTAATGAGCAAGAAGCTACAGCTATATCCCACTGCCCTCTGGCTGCAGAGAGGATGCTGTGTGCATACATGTGCAGGTCTGTGTGTGCATGCACATGTGTAATGAATGACCTCCACCTCACGGCTGTCAGCATATTTTTCTCATTGATAATCCTGCTGTTTACCTGCAGGTCCTTGTGTGCGGGTGCAGGGGGATTTAGAGCCGGCTTTGTTAAGTGTGTTCCAGTGTTGCTCACATGTCTCGTCCCTGGGAGTATCCTCAGGCCAGGTTATATGTAAACTTAGGTAGGTATGTGTTTACAACCCATAATCTCTGCAGTTCTTCCCGCAAATTCAGTCTTACAGCTTCAGGAATGTAGGTTTTCAATTGCCTATTATTTATTTAAATCTCCACTGAAGAATATTTTTATTTATAATGGATCAGACTGTGAAAGAGGTAACAAAAGCAATTCTCCCCCACTCAGCTGAGCTCTTTAGTTTCTTTTACCTATTTTTTTGTTTTAGAGGAGACTGACTGCATAGTTCAGGCTCAGTCAGTGCCCTCATCGACCTCTCTTTCAACAGCAGCAGGCGGATATTTCCAGTAAATTATTAAATTATTGTTAGATCGGCGTTCATCCAACTGTTTTTAGATATATTGTTGATTGGAGCATTGAAAAAATTGTAATGTTTTTTGCAAAAAAATGTATCCTTGGCTGGGGAGAAAAAATGCAGAATGCAAAATATGCAATAGTATCAGATTTAGTAGTTAATACTAACGAATGAAGCACGATTCTCTGCTGTACTGAAAATAGCAGCAGATCTAAAATATTAGAGCAATGGCAAAACCGTGACCTTCCACAAATGACTACATGAAACAGACACGTTTTCTTTGTTGTTTTTCACCTTATGGGGTTTGATGATGGCGATCATCATCATGTTGTGTTGTGTTCTTCCTCTGTGTTTTCATATTTTTAGAGCCTTTTTAGGAACAGGCGAAACAGAGGTAAAATAAAAATTAATATGTACACTTGTTACTTGATCTGGTGGCAACAAAAAAACAAATGCATACTAATTTTAAGTATGATAATAGTTTGCCAACATGTTAAGGCAAAGGATTTTCAGCTTGTTACTCACTTATTTGACCTCTGATAACATCAACAGAACTTTAGATACAGTTTCTTCCATCTACCTTCTATATACTGTGGTAAGTTCACTATCAGGCACAATTTCCTCCACAGCTGCAAATGTGCGGCACGCCTCCCTACACAAACACACATAGAAAGCGCACAACTGTATATATTTAGATTAATATCCACAGCCTCTGGTTGATAAACATACCATTTTGCACCATGAGATCCTGTCCATCTTCCTTATGTGACATTATTATATTCTGTGAAGCCTGATTAGGTTTCATGCCTTTGCCAATACAAACTCTTAAACAGTTATTTATGGCTAAAGCACTTCTGACCATCACAATCTCATGTTCCCCGAGGGAAAACAAAGAAAATGTGATCTTTTATTTTTGGTCTCTGTGTTGTATTATCAGGGGTTCTCTTCATATTTAGAAGCACTGACTGTTAAAACACACAGTGTGTACCGAAAGAGATATGTTGGTCATAGAATATTACTTCTGTCCTGAGTCAAACAGATTTAGTTTACACTACTGGTCAGAAGTTTCAGAACTCACACAACACTCCTGTTTTTATTGAAATTTTAGTAGTTCAAGTCCAGTGCAAGGCCTTATCTTAATGGTACAAAGACAAACAGTCCAAAGTAGAAAAAAAAGTTTAGGTCAACTAAAACTGAAAAATCATGTCAATTTCACAGAGAACAGGCCTTTTTCATCGGTTAAGAAAATGGTGAACTCACAATATTTTATTTTCCTTGGAATAAAAAACATTTGTTGTATGGGTCAAAAATTTAGATCAAGTTTAGTTCATTGAGAAGACTCCATGCAGGGGTGGACTGAAACAGTCAAGATTAAAACATACAAAAATTTATGATTCACCAATAAATATCATATGAAAATGTTCCGTGACGATAATATTATTTATTTATTTCTTCAGTATTTTCCCAATTCCATGTTATTATGAGAGGAAGTGCAGACTAAATATCTACTATATGGTCATCGCAGAAATATTTCTTATTACATTATGTCTATAATTTAACAGAACATTAGCTGAGGGGCAATGGTTTTCCACCCTGTGGTGGTGGTGTACGCCTTGGACAGGTTACCAGTCTGTCACAGGGCTGAGATAAAGAGACAAACAATCACACTCATACCTACAGCAATTTCCAGTCAACAATGAACCCATGTCTTTGGTCTTTGGACTGTGGTACCCAGAGCAAATAAAGGTTTCTAAAATACATGTTGCAGGCATGTATGTTCACGACTCATGTTTAATCTATATATTAAAGTTTATTTATGAAATAATATAGATGTAAAATAAACAAAATTATTTAAATTTGATATAATTTGATATTTGCATATGTGCTTTTACTATATATACATACATATACATACAGTATGTCATATATGGCAATTCAGAATGTACACGTGTATTATGACAGCATCTCCATCACAGGATTGAAATGCTAATTTTTTGTTGGGTTAGCGAGCTCGGTGTGCTGCTGGGTGGGTCTCTGGGTGTTTTCACCCATCGGTCAATCTCTTCTGATGAAGCTTAGTGACGCCTCGTGGCTTAAAAACACAGAGCAACTCTCTGCCTTTAGACTTACACTGAATCTTTGAGAGCATCACGCTAAGAGAAAACAAGCTGGTCTGTGAACAAACCTTAGAGGTCTGCCGAGCGAAAGCTGAGCACAAAACACTTCAGACTCACTGAAAAAGCATTTATAAAAAGGTCTGACCTGCAGCAGACAGCAACAGCCAATTCCTTTCAGCCTTCATTCAATACACACTCCACCTCGTTCGTGGGGTCAGCTCATGTGGCTGATTATTCTGTACTGCCACGGGAATAGGTCAGGTTCAGCTTCTCGCAGAAGGACACTGACAAAGACGGAGTCACCGCTGGTGTTTGAGCGATGGGACATCTCTCATTCTACCACGATTCCTCCTTCACGTTTTTGTCAGCCAAGTCTCCATCCTCCATCGCTGCATCTGTGCTCTTGACCCTGTGGTCGTGTCCTTGTTGATGTTCAGTGTGAGCCATGTGTGCGGAGGTATTTTGTCTTTGCCGTCAGAATGAAAACCACTGCATTCGCATGAGAGCTGATCTTCAGATGATTATTCTATTTGGCTTTCCAACTCATCCAGACGTTTTTTTTTTCTCACTCAGGCACCCCTCCCTTGAACTGCGACTCCATTTGCCTCACTGTCCCAGAAGCCCCTGCAAGGAAGGCAATATAACCCCGAACAGGAAACCAGTCAGCCTGTTATTGCTGGCAGCCCAGTGGAGCGGCTGTGTTTTAATATTTATTCACCAAAGCCCTCGTACCACATAAATCAGGGGTGCAGAGGGGCAATACTAGACCTTACCCACTGTTACAAAAACCACAAACGTCCTTGGACAGGAAGACGAGGTAAATAGTTGAGCAGATTAGCAGAGAGGACGGCACTGGCAGTGCCAACATAGAAACTGAGCTGGTACATCGATAAATAAGTGGAGGACTTTACTGGGCGGGAGAAATGAAAAGAAAGATGATCTGTTCTTGATTTATATTAATCAGAATAGGGTTTACTCTATGTCCCAAGGATAATAAACGATAAGTTTGCCTTCATGACACTGTTGTAGACACACAGACAGCTCATTAGGCAGATACTGTATGTCACTATTCTACATAAACCTCTGTCAGTATGTGCAGGATTCCTCATGTGTCAAGCAAAGAAGAATTATGGCTTTGCTTGGAAATAATTCTATCTATTCATTTATTTGGGGGATTTTATAGCATTTCAGTTGTCATATGACATAAAGCATAACTAATGTGTTTCTGTGTAAATTCCTGTCTGCCTCACATAATGTACATAATCACATTTCAACAGTCGGGCCAGGCTGAAAAGGCAGCCAGGAGCAACATTCCCTGAGGAGGTTTGGGGTCCAGCTTTTAGTCCACTGAAACTCTGGCTGTTGTTGGAATCAAACCTGCATACTTCTGGGTGTCACAGCTACAACAGGGTGAGAATGAACGAAGCCAAAGTGGAATAAACCTTGATTAATGAACCAGCAGTCATTATCTGTGATGGATCCTCACCCAACTCCGCCACGTCATCGGGCTCCCAGGCTGGAGCGGACAGCTGGATGCTGTCAGTCACCTCCAAAGCTGAGGCCAAAATCCAGAGCAGGGGCGTAGCTAATCCTGCTGGGCTAACAAATTGGCTCTTATCTCTCCTCTGAGGAATCGACTTGTCAGATCTTGCAGATAGTGCTTGTGCAATGTAATGGTGCTGTGCACACCGTTTAAACACATAAAGCCATTAGCGTGTCACGTTGGAACTTTGCAGGTCCCTGGGTCCTATAAAGCCAGTTTCAGCCAGGCATAGGGATCAGCGCCCTTGGAAGTATAAACCAGCACCCCGACATGGATCCTGTCACCAGCAAATATGTCTGTCATGGCTTTTTTTTTTTTTTTTAACAAGAGGGAAAACACTTAGGCCATTCACTTCTGACAGATCCTCAAGAAGGTGCTTTTTCTGCAGGAACAGCCAGATCTCCAGTTCAGAGTGAGGCCAGTGTATCAGAGAATCCCCAGAAGCACACAAATATTGTGTTACACAGCATAATTGATAAAAGGTACAGTCTTTATACATTTTCAGTTTTGCTTGTATATACGTCATAATTTTGCTGAGGAGCGGGTGTGGAAACACGGTGCAAGTTTCACTCATAAACTGTCAGCTAGTTGAACACCAGGAGATTCATGCAGGTCTCAGCCAATGGAAAAAACTTAAAACTGTTTCTCTGTGTCCTTAAGGCCCGGTGTCACTGGGAGTATCTGGTGTCAGGTACGCTGCACATGCTCAGCCCTCCTCCCTATTATAGAAAGCCCAGATGTTTATAAGAAGATTTATAAGCAGCTGAGCGGCAGCGTGGAGCTGACGCTGTGTAGCAGACCATGGCTTTTAGCCTGGCACTTTGTTTTTGCAGGTCGCTAATTCTTTCTGGAGCGTGCAGTTTGAAGAGGAGGTATATGGTGCTGAGAGAAGAAACAGCACCCACGGGGCTGATATAGTCAAAAGCAGCCTTGATCAAACCTGCACTGAGACACTGAGGGTATTTTTTTTTAAGTTTGTTGTTTGTTCTTTAGAAGGAACATGAGGTATTGAATGTGTTGCTAGTTTGCCTGCTTGTTCATCTGCGTGCGAACAAACACCCTCTTGAGGACATTTATCTGTGCAATTTTGTTAGGAAAAGAATGAGAGCGGCAGAAAAACGTGGAGAAAGAAAGAGATTAACTGATGATGTGGATATGCAAGGAGAGAGCTGAAAAGATTTAAACAGAATAGAAATAGAAAGAAGAACATTAAACATCTAATGTTTGTCATTTATAGAGATATATAAACTTATTACGATATAAAACAAAAGAAGAAAAAGAGCGGAGCCTTTGGGACTGTGTGTGTATACACAGCACAAAGAGGCAGGCAGACAAAATCACATATGAAAAAAATATACAAATATAACATAAAAATATATAAACCCACCATAAAATTATGTCACTGACAGTGTGTGAATAACACTGACCACCTGGTTACCATGGTTACCTATCAGTGGTGGACATATCAGGCAGCAGCTGAACATTTAGTCCTGAAGTTGATGTGTTGAAGCAGAAAAATGATCTAGTGTGAGGATGAGAGCGACTTTGACTTTGACCAAACTGTGATGAGACGACAGGGGTCAAGGCTCAGTGATGGTGGTGGGGAGTGAAGGCTGGACCGTGTGGTCTGATCCAACAGAAGAGCTACGGGAGCTCAGACTGCTGAAGAAGTTCATGCTGGTTATGATAGAAAGGTGTCAGAATAAAACTAAACATTGTTCAGACCAAGCCCCCCCCCCTTCATGGAAACAGTCTTCCCTCATGGCAGTGGCCTCTTTCAGCAGGATAATGCTCCCTGTCACTGCAACAATGGTTCAGGAGCTTTGAGGAACAACAACCAGTTCAAGGTGTTGACTTGGCTCCAAATTCCCCAGATCTCAGTCCAATCCAGCATCTGTGGGATGAGCTGGACCAACAAGTCTGATCCATGGAGGCTCCACCTCACAACTTCAGGACTTAAGGGATCAGCTGCTAACAGTACAATACAAATAAATTTACTTTCCCACAGCAGAGATTTTGACAGTAAAACCAGCACGAACAACACCAGGACCCTGAAACTGAAGCAGCTAAATGGAAAACAACCATTATTCATTTTAAAGATAAGAAAAAAGCATAAGAGCATGTTAAATGCCTGTTGTTGTCAAAACTGGCTTTGAGTCATTTCACATTCATTAATTCATTTCAAGTCATATTTCATAATTCAGGCAAAGATGTCCCCGGTTCAGCTCCTTTCTCCTACTCTTTCTCTCTTGCATTTCCTGTCGCTCTCCACTTTCCATGGCACAAAAATTACTTCACACACTTCAACTTTTTTTATAAAGCTGTTGCATCACATTTAGATGTTGAAATCCTTTCTCTGCAAAGACCTAATAATGAACTAGTCAAGCTGTTGATGCAGCTCTTGAAGCTCTCATTGTTTCTTATTGTTCTGGGGTTTTAACATGAAAAACGTAAGACTTTCATTTTATTTTTATTATTTGCACAGATTCAATTCTTTAATGACCCAGTCACACAAGAGACAGGTTAAAGTCAAGTCTCAAATCTGCCCAGCTCCTGATTACCCAAAACAAGAACAAGTGTATGTGAGTCCGTGCTTATAGTCTCAAATCAACAGCTGTGCTTTTCACTACGTATAATGTCCCGATACTGCACCAACATTTGGTTTCACATGATTCAAATTCACATGAGATTATTGTCACTCACTATAACAAAAACCACATGTGCATATTAATTTTACCTCCTGCTTAAATTGTTAAATTCATGTGCTTTTGTCGAAATCAAATCATCCATCTATCTGTGCTTACATCTATCATAATACCCACATTGCACAGGAAGGAGTGAAAGAAAAGTGGAGATGAGATAAAGACGTGAGAGCAGGAAAGGGAGACAAAAAAGAGCAACTGGAGGAGGACAGAATAGTCACTCTCACCCCCGGGCAAATCTGCCCAGTTAATGACTAGGTGAGGAGAATCTGTGTCACCGGGTGGCGTGGTTGGCAGTGGCAGTGGTTGACTGTCATGGACCAGCTGGACAGTCAAAAGGACAAAGAGGCAGCAATTTTGTTCCATCACTGCTAATGTCGAGTGTATGTGCCCCTGCATGTCTTTTCTTGAAATGAGATCAGTCTGTGTTAGTCAGATAAATCGAATCAAAGTATCACAGAGAAACACAGCGCTTGACTTACTATTGTCATGAAGGTGAAGTGACAAACTGTGACAAAAATGTGACAGAAAAACAAGACACATGCAGACAAATAGACCGAGAGATGGACAGGCAGCCTGATTGATGATGACTTACTCTGTATTATCCCCCAGTCGTGTCACAGTCAGAGGAGAAAACAGGGCTGGATGAATGTGACTATTATTCTTGTCTGTGATAGGATATGAACCTAATCTAATCTCCTCATAGCCAGAGGTAAAAGAACAAGTTCAAACTCCTGCCCAGCACCTCAGTCAACCTGGGGGTGACACGTGTTCTTACATCACATGTGAAACTTGACCATAATCTCCGTAACAGTTCTGGGACAGTTAAATACACATTTTATTATCGTCAGAGTGGAATTTAGAGGTTAAGATGGCCAGTATGGAAACACTACTCTTCCTTTTGCCTTTTCAAATACTTAAAAAGTTCAGAGGTCATTTAAAAATATGTTAAGAACATGTTACATGCCAGGGTTTGTGGTCAAGAACACCACCATTAGAAATAATGAAGCCATGTGTATAGGTTCTTCCAACACACAGCTCCAGGCATTAGAAAAGGTTTTCAATACTTAAATTATTACAAAATTATTTGAATTTTCATTTATTCAATTAAAATTTTCATATATTTTCATCTGAAGTTAATAATGATAAATGATATCTCTAACATCATGCCTTCCCAGCAGAATAATTCTGCTGTCCAGTATTTCTGAACTGGCTGAATATAGTCTTGTATTAACATCCCTGCACAGGCCAGAGCGTTCTCCTCTGTGGATCAATGGTGGAACAAGCTCCTGAATGAGGTTCTTGAAAACTCTTCTGAAAGCACTTCCTGTCCTAACACCTTAACATGCCTAATCCGGCACTTACTATGCATTTCTTTACTAGATCCCCTTTGCAATTATAAAATAGATGTAGTACTTAACTAACACAAAGGTTTTCTACTCCACTGAAGCTTTACTATTCTCCTGCACTTGTAAGTAGCTTTGGATGAAAGCGTCTGGCAAGTGAATAAATGTAAATGTAAAGGTAAGGGCTTCACATAAGATGGGAATGGAAGTTTTATGACAAGCCCCGAATTTTGCTGACAGAGAACAAAAATCTTTATCCATCAAAATTTTTTGATAGTTTAATTCACAACCCACCCCCTGCTGCTGCCTGTGTGTGGATGCACAGAGACTGAGGGAGTGGGTGGGTCACATCCTTCAGGCACAGTCCTCTGAGTTCTCCACACAGCTGTTTGGGTCTGAACGTCTGTTAAAGGTCTCATTTCAGTTTGTGCTTATTTGATGAAGTTGTGCCTGTTCCTTTCGTAGTGATCATTTCTTCATCCATGCTGAGGAGGCACCTCTGAGAGGATCAAAATATCATAATTAGCAGCATCTCCCAATTATATGATGGGGAGAAGTGATATTTAACAGTTTATAAATACCATGACCTGGTGCTGTATCAAAGTCTGGTTCCTCATCACTATGTATTTACTCTTATCTAAACCTGAACCTGAAAATAAGCATATGCTGCTTGAACTGGAGTGTCATTAGCCACTTTTGGATCTCAGTGTCAATCCTGAAGCTTGGTTTTTGCAAGATTTGAAATTGAATTGAAAATGTTTGATGATGATTTCTGCTGTTTTTGCTACTGAAGCAGTTCCTGCGACTTACTCTGCAGCTGTGGAGGCTTTCACCTGCAGAAACTGAGGCCGTTTAAGCTGCACCTGAAACTGTGATATGTTCAGGGCCCTCTAAACATCACATGTATCAAGTCTGGAGAAACCAGAGTTAACATATTTTTTGTGCATCATTTAAAATGCTGGGTAATTTTTAATAACATAATTACTGCATCAGTCACATTATTGTTATAATTTTCTGAACCTTATAAGGTTTTGAACTTTACTTTGCAAAAGCCTTTTAGTATTTGCATATCTCCTATACCTGCGGTTGGCAGTGATGTTATAACATGTTTGAATGTGAAGGCTGTTCAGTGATTTTCTGTCAGATCCATCAGACCTGTAGAAAACAGGTGTCAGGACCATCACCAGCTCATAATGAGCAAGTCAAGACTTAAGCAGAAACTTAAAACCAAATGATTTATTATTGGAATTATCAAATAAATGGGACATAATAAAAAGGATTTTTTTGGCTGATGATTTATTTCACTTGTAAAACACGAAAGGTCAGATGATATAAAAATGTAAAAACAAAATGAAAAAGTGAAGTAGTAATTAAACACTGGTGCCGTGCTGAGATTTCTCAGCTGCCTTGCAGATGTCCATTCTGCCCCGAGCAAATGTATTAACATGACTATTAAAATGAATTCAGCAAAGTTTGCAGTAGTCATGCAATGATGTAAAATTAAATTGATCTTACAGGCTGAACAGCAGGGACCACCCAAAAAAAAAAAAAAAAAAAAAAAAATTGGCGCTTGCTCTGCACGCTCACACCCTGACCTCAGCTCCAGATGGTCTGGGCTTAGACCCAGACCTTGTCAACTCGTTCAAACACCCCTGCTCACAAGACCAAAGCTCAACCCAAGGTTTGATTGACTTCCCATTCGAGACTGTTGTTTTTCTAATCACAATCAATCCTGCAGAACAATCTATTGTATTTTATTTTACTAGAATTGGACATTAAATTAAATTCATAAATAACTTGACTCGAGGCCAAAGATCTGGCCTAGAGGCCTTTTCCATGATAAAAGAAGGGATAAGCAGAGACCCCTGGAGGACACCTAGGGGAGACTGGTAATAGTAGGATTACAGTTTTTTTTTTTTTTTTAACAACTAAGTGAAAAGACAGATAAGAAGCCTATCGTTGATGTGTGAAATGGTGAATGATACACCACAATGAGCATAACTATCCTGGATCCATTCCTGTGGTTTGCCTCTGGTCCAAAGTTGCCCAAATTTCTGTAAACTGGAGCAGATTCTTGATGCATATTGGCTCAAGTCTACACTCCCAAAACCAAACCTGTCAAATCCGACACCCATAAAGAGCTGAAACAACTTAGCTGGTAAAATGGCACAAACTGAAAATGACTGAAACCTAAATAACAAGCTGTACCTTACAAGCAACCCTTTTCTATTACAGGGAGACAGTTCATTCACTCTCTGTGCCCAAATATAATATTGTGGAAGTTAATAATATAGGTCATAATTATCAGGGTAAAGCAGAGCTGTCTGATGCTCTCTATCTGGGTATTTCAATGTCAAGTGGCCATTAATTCAGCTCCAAACCTTGCCATCATGGAAACTTGAACCATGGAAGGTTCAAGTTTCTCCCATCCCTGTACTTTCTCTCTTCTTTGTCACCAAATGAAACTGCTTTTAACAGCTTTATTTTTTGTCTGGCTGATTCACACCACAGCTCTTTGTCCTCCCCTCCAATCTCTATTCATATCCCCCTTTTTACCTTCTCTACTCCCTCTTCAAAGTTCAGTTGCATTCACCCTATTCCATTATCAAAACCATTTTACCATGCAGAGGCAGCTTGCTGTTTCCTCCCTGAGACGAAGAGCCTGCCTTTCATAGAAAGGTGTTCTCTCTCCCATGAATGCTCAGTATTAATAGCATCTACCTAGCATGCAGTTTTCACTGCAGACTCACAAATGGAAATGTTTTGTAGGAAGGTGTACTTCTCAAAATTCTCTCAAAGGGACTCAGAGGACTAGGTGCCACACCACTGGCACTATTATGATTTTTTTCAGACTATGGCTGAATTATTGATCATAGTAGTCTAAAAGAGTGGCAGCTCACTGATCAATAGCAAGCCCTTAAGGTTCCATTAGCTCTATTGTTCAATAATGACTGCTTCTTGCGATGCATTTAACTGGCAGTAATGCCTCCTCAGAAGCCATATTCCCCATTAACTCTATTCAACCTGTGTGAGTCTTTGTCCAACAAAGAGGCATGACATATGACTCAATGGCCAACCTGATACCAACAGATTGTAGCAGTCGGTTGAATAGACATGGTCTGTTTAGTTTGTCTGGCACGGCAAAAAGCAGGACCAGCTGACAGACACACATCCCTGACATATTATCACAATGTACAGGTTTTACAGCAAGTTTACATATGAAGCCAGTGCCCAAAGCACAGTCTCGGATATGTAGACTTAATCATCATTTAAAAAAAACAATGAACTCACAAAAACAAATGGAAAAATTTGAGTAAAGACATCATAATAACATTTCTAGTATGCAACTACATACTAAAATCTTGTATTTCATGTTTATTCTTTGTGTGCACATCTGTGTTTTCACTTCATTTTAATTAACACAGCATTATCTGGTCACATTGGACTGACATTGATTTGACTGGTGTATTTACAAGGCTGCTTTACAGAATGAAAAAGAAGAAAGATGACTACAAGAGAAATGTGAAATGGGTTGTTGAACAACTGTCTGTGTCTATTTAGCATTAGATTACTATAAATGAGATTTGATTGTGTTTTTATGTTTGATTTTGAAGACAGAGGACTCTTTCCTTCGTCACTCCTAATCTCTTTGAAGCCACATTTTTTCTAAACCTTTCTCATGTTTACGCATCATTTGGAGTAATGAAGCTTTAAAAGCTTTAAAGGAAGGTTAGATTTTTACCACTGAAAAGACAAAACATGATTTTCATGGCTAATAAACAGAAAGAAAGCTTATGTTTCAAATTTATTTTGGTTATTTTGTTTATTTTGTTCAAAAACAGCCAAATAAAAGTGTAGCTTAGTTTATGTTATGGAAGCAACACCTCAGACTACTTTGGAGCAGCAGTCTGGAAATTAAAGCGCCTTGTTTTGGTCATATGGACCTACATGCATTAAAGGTGCCCTGTGGTGCCTAAAGCAAGTTATGTTTACAATATTTCTCACCCAAACACACTGTGTGTAATCTTCAGGCCCAACAAGCATGGTGAATGCACACAATTGACCATGAAACATCTGTAAAGCTGATATAAACAAAATTATTTTAAAGTCTGTATTGTTTGCAAACTGTGGGTAAAACAGAAACTTGCACGTTTCTGTTTTACCCACATGCTCCATCACGCTAATGCACAATACAATACAATACTACTAATACAAACACTGCTCTATAGAGATGCTAATGGTCACAGTCTCTACACGGTTTCTAGCTAGAATTTAAAAACTGCAGTGTCAGCAGCTGAACAGTCTTGCATTGAATCAGATTTTTTTTTTTTTTTTTTTCAATTGTGGTTTATATCAAAAGGATAATGTAGATTTAGTAGCCCCATCCATGAAAATAACTACTGTTTGTGAGATTAAAATAAATGTTCACAGCTGGTTTGCAAGTACTCTCATCACTGGACAGCTCAAGACAGTTGTGTGATTATGTGTGAATGTGAATGTTGCGCTCTAGACATGTTTTAAACTTTGTAAAAATACTCAATGCCTCGATAGATATTTAGTTTAACATGGTTTTCCTGCATAAAAACTAAAAAGAAAATAAATTTTAAAAACTGGGTCTGCAAGCAGGTGTACTACGTTTACTTCCTCATTGCAAAATTGAAAGATCTGGATCAGGCCCCGTGTGCAAGGTTGACGAGTGAAAGAGTATGAATGTGATTAGTGTGATGTTTGAGCCTCAGTCAGACCCAGACTCAGGAGTTGCTGAAGAGTTTATTGTGACCAAAATCTGCAACTAGGAGACGTATCAGGACAGTAAGCATAGTTAATTGGTTATGTTATTTGTTAGCATGTAACTGGCAGCGGCTGATACAGTGTTAGTGGCTGTGCTAATGGCAGCCCTCTCAGTACTGACACAGTACTGTTTTGGTGACTGATGAGTTGCCCATAGTGTCAGAGGAAACATCAGAGGGACTCAGCCACACATTTGAGCCTCAGTCAGACCCAGACTCAGATGAAGAGTCTGCTGTGGCCAGAATCAGAGACTAGCAGATGTATTAAAACAGCATAGTTTGCATATTTTATTTGTTTATGTTTACTCAGTTGGCAGTGGCTGCCACAGTGTTAGTGGATGTGCTAATGCAAATACTCAATGCCTGTGTTGACAAGGTTTCAGGTTTACTTAGCCCCTCCCTCATCCCCACAAAATGACAGGATTGGTTCCTTAGGTTGGTGACCTATAAATCCCTCACTGCCCGAATTGTTTTTTTATGACACTGACATTACAGTGCAGTTCAAGGTGAAACTGCACAGTTACAGTGTTGATTGATTATTTTGCTGATGATATGTCTTATATTACAATCATCATATGAACAAGGTTAACAAGAACATAACCATCAAGTTGGATATATCACAGCATAAAGAGAAATTATTATTTATTATTAGTCATATTTCTTTACATATGACTAATATAGTCATATTTATAACTTGATTGTTGACTTGAACAAAAACTGGTTACAAAATTACAATATCAACAGTGAATACATAACATTTATATAAATAAATTTATATAAATTCACATTTATAGAGCTTATGATCTAGTGAAAAATGCACTGTCAACTGATCTGGACAGTGGTCATATGTGAATACTCAGATTTATTTTATCAAATCTATTATTAGAATATGAAAAGCAGATTATTCTACTGTTACACTGACATCTTCATTTAGCAGGTGCTGTGATATCCAGGAGGCCTCTAATTGAAGTGCCAGTCACATGACTTCTCTGGACTGCTACCTGTCAGTGGACTGCTACCTGTTCTTGCACCACCATGATGAATCTATATGATAATGTGGTGTTTTTCAATACATCTGTTTATTGATGTTGTTTATAATATCTAATAAAACATTTCTGTTACACTTTGTAATCACATTTTATGAGCTGTGCTGATGTTTTTCTTGTGTTAAAGTGATTATTTACAGCAGTAAGCAGACATGCACTCAGCAGGACCTCTGCAGCCTTTTCCTTGGGCCACTGACTGTGACTATCATAGTAGCCAGAAAGTCTTCAGGCCTTTGATGAGCTAAAAGCAAACAGTGAAGTTTCAGCAGATGTGGTGTCATCATAGGCCGTGGTTCTAGCTCCGTGTCCAATTCAAATTCTTCAGTCACAGCCACAGTGAAGGCATCAATGGACCAATATTATCAAGTTGTGTACCTTAAAAAAAATTATTAAAATGTAAAAAAAAAACAAAAAAAAACATAGATATTTCTTGTTTTTCGTGGCACGGCCCTGAATAGAAATACTCGTGCCCATCTGTACCATCATTCATCTTTTCCTCTGGTGAGCGTAGGCCTCTCTTCAGTTGAAGAATAATAAAATGGATTTGGGGTTTAGATGCTAAGGCTGCACATTGACTCAAATACAAAGCATCAATCCGGAAAGTGTGTATGTGTGTGTGTGTGTGCGTGTGTCATCTTAATTGCATGAACGGTTAACGATTTTTCTAAAATAGGCAACAAAATAAAAACCACATATATAATGTAATGTATGGCCAACAAATTTTCAACAGTAGTCATTTGATGCATGTACCTTCTGTAAAGTAATTATGTTCTTACAAAACAGTTTACCCTGTTATTAGGGGAGTGCACTTCTGCCTCCAGAGTTTCTAGGGAAATGATGCACGCACACACTGGATGTGATGTGATCTTTATTAAAGCATTGCCATTCATACAGTTGTTGAACATATTGTTCTTCTGTTGCATTTCTGACAGAGGACCTGTTCAAAGCACGTTGTTAACCCAAAGATCAATGAACGTCATTTTTAATGGAAGTCTGGGAGATTTGTTATTGAAGTGATGGCAGCCAGTCAATATGACGTGTTATTCAAATTAGACAGACTATGTGGGCAGGATACAGAGGGACCTGATCAACTTAATCATGGGATCCCTTAAATGGAAGCAAACGCATTCACAGTCAAACATGGTGCCACATTCACTCCAATTAAAATTGCTCACTGAGCACATACAACGAAAAGCCTCGTGTTTCTGCAAGCTTCCTCGTATCACTGTGTTTTTAGGGCACTTGTGTGAAGTACTTATATATCTGAGCATGTATATCTGAGACGTGTATGTATCTGACTTCCTCTTTGATCCCAACACACATGAATGGGATAAAATAATTTTAAAATAATAGACTTTCCAAATGTTATTGGAGTGAATAGATTTTCTGTGAAGCCCAGAAAAACTTATTCACTGTTTTACATGTTGGTCTATTTCCAATGATCGTGTTTGGATAAAATGCTTTTTGGCTCAGTGTGCCTTATGTGATGAATGCTGAACTATCAGTGCATCCACTACGCCAAAATCTCTTCACAGCTCAGCTCTGTCCCAGGGGACTTGGCCTCCACCCACACCTCCTGCTGATAGATCAGGGGGAGGAAGAGGGAGAAAGATAACAACAAATGTTTTTGCCAATGGATATCCAATCACTCACCCCTGACCCATGAGATTGCTCTCTTAGCCACTATGACCTGCACGCTAAAGGTCAAGAGCAGTTTGAATGTATTTATCTATACATCTCAAGTCAGGATCGTTTAGGATCCAGTTAGATGTCAACAGTCACAGTTAACACGGATCACTAACTGGCTTTGTCGGCGCTTTTTAGATACGACTACGACAGACCTGTTTTCACAGACGACACTGTAGCAGTAAGTGTCCCAGTAAGAAAAACATAGGTGTAAATAATAAAATTGGCAATGGTTGAATTACGTTTAGTTGTTTCATTAGTGGTCATGACTTAAACAGACGCTTGAATATAACAGAGCCATTTTTAATGTTATCAGTAACACTTGTGCTTTTTCTACAGTGTCAGAGTCAAAATATCAGCTGTGAAAAAGGTCTATGAGAAAACTGGGCACTGATTAAACCCCCAAATTCTTTGTTCTTTCAAAAAAAACAGTTTTTGCCATGAAATAAGTCTTTCATGGCCTTAAAATCTAACTCCACACCTTTTTTTAATTTGCTATTCACAGAACAATCAGCCTCCACCTCAGAAATGATGCTTTTCCGTTTTTACAAAATGGAAAATAAGCATCAAAACAAGTTACTGTACACTACACAATGGCAGGTGAATAACTCAGCAACAGGACATGTGTAAACCAGGAAGCAACTCATAGAAGAGCACATTGTACAGAGTCCCCCAACGAGTCGATGCGTCAGAGTGGTAACGTGTGTTTGTGTTACTCTCTACAATGTTAGAACTGTACTATAATAGTAATGGACAACATAAGCCTTTGGCTTGACTATCTTATCAAACAGATAATAATGTGCTATCAGAACACAGATAAGCAGCTGTACATGGTTTCTCCTCTGATGCCCTTCATTATGGTGAAACAACAGTGAAAGGCCCACCCCACAGGTTGACAGGCCTGGTTCTCTGCACACGTGACTGTGCCGTATCAAACCCCACTTGTCTGAATCAAATCTGTTTTTTTTATTTGCTTGTTTTTTTAGCCTGTCATCAATGGCACTGACTGCTTATTTTACTGATATGTCTTGTATCATTAGGAAGACAATATTTGTTAATATCTCATGAGAAGGGGGTATTAAAATAAAACATGCACCAAATAAACACATGATGTTCCCACTGGTAGAAACATGAAACATCCAGGTTGAGCTTTTTTTTTCAAACAGCAAAGAAACAATATAAGACTACAAAGATACAACATATATGATGATAAATAACAAATAAAAGGGGATGGGCTGGGGTGCAGGTCATTTGTTTCTTCCAGACAACATGTATAGAAGTAAAAAAAAAATCTGGATAAATAGTCACTGCACAGTTTCGGGTTAGGAGGTTCCTCTTTGCCCATGATGTGACTTGATAAGTCCAGCATCCTCTTCTAGACACAGATCATTTGGGGACATCCCCACATGTAATGAAGCAAAGACTCTTATGGCTCTTACTAGCACAGGGTGGAGCTTCTTGTTGCTGATACCTACAGGAGCCCCTCAGACAGACAAGGGGTTAGGACTATATTAAATATCTATGTATTTTAAAGACTTCCTGAAATGAAGAATAAGAGCAATAATTCAGTTTGTATTTCAGCAATAAAAGTTTTATAGTAGAGCATGACGGCGAGAGAAGAAAAACAGACAGGAAATGACTTGCAGACAAACTGAAGGAACAGAGGAAATACTGGATGAAGGGTTGGGGAAAGAAAGGGAAGAGATAAACAACTGAAGGTCGTTTCAAAAGAGAAGACCGGGAATTAACTTTAAAACAAAACCTGCGAGACAAAACAGTTAAAAACATGAATGTGTGTGTGTGTGTGTGTGTGTGTGTGGTTCTCCAGGCCAGGCAGCAGGTGCTGGTTTGGTCCCTGCTCCAGTGAGCTGTGTCTGGGTGACTCTGCTCCCAGCTGGGGCACAAGTAGTTTTGGAAAATGTGTGTGTGTGTGCGTGTGTGTGTGTGTGTGCTCGCTCGCGCGCGCATGTCCATGCGAGTGTGTGAGAGAGACGAGGTGAGGGAAAGTGAGCTGCCATGTGGATGAGGTGATTAGATTAGCAGCATCTGAGGCCCGGGTGCTTGGCCGGGTGACTGTCAGAGGGTCAGGGCTCGTCTCTCACTGTACATTCAGCTGCTCTGTGATTAGCCACTGATGGGCGAAGTCACCCAAAACTTACACCGAAGCCAACTTTTCTTCTCGGTAAACAAGTAAACAAGGTGACCGTGTTCCACATTTGCCAACACGTCTCCGCTCATTGAGAATTAATGAGCTCACAGCTGCGGGTTTCTTGGCTGATGGCGATGAATCAATTATATGTACATACAGAAAGACTGGATGGTCAGCGGGTAATTTGCTCTGATTCGTGTGCATATTTGCTTTTACATACAGTTTCTGCTGATTATGACCATTTTTGACTCAATTTACACAGGTACTAAAGTCAAGTCCATGGATCGTGTGTTCATCACTTTACCACTTATGAGAAGGACAGTAATGAAGAATGAACCAGTGTCAGGTTAAACATGCTGACTTGGTTTGACGTGAAGATGTGCAGAGGTGGCAGAAACTTCACGTGCTGCGTCACATTCAAAGCTTTCCTGTGGCGAGACAGCATGAAGCAGCTGTAGGAAATCCAAATTAATAGTCAATTAGTTAGCAGAATTTTGTTAGGAGTGCTATTCAAATGGCCCTAACAACACTTGACATATACACACCAAGCACTTTATTAGGACCCTGTACATCTGCTTATCCATGCAATTATTGTTACAAACGTATTAAACTGAACCCAACGGTGCAGTTTAACCACTTTATTTGCACCGCTGATAAAAGCAATGGAAACAGTGGATAAATGGGGGTTTGTGGTAACATGGGGGACAGGACAGGAACAGAAACCAAAAGCTGGAAGGAGACAAACCAGAGAGTGGAACTGACAGAGGCTGTATGTGGTTGTTTGGCCGTGCAGATTGGAGAGAATGAACCTGAGGCACCAGAGAACAAGAAGAGACAAAAAAAAAAAAACCCACTAAAGCAGGCAAGAGTCACAATCAAGAGCCGGCGTGTTACCACACGGGGTGAAATAGCAAACCAAGATTGGAGAAGACGACCGGGATCTTATAGTGCAGGGCGGCAATAACCAATGATCGGAGACAGGTGTGCAGGTGAGCGGTGTGAAGGAGAAAGTGGGTCAGCCACGCCCAGTCACAGAACACACCAGGGACAAACACTTAACACAAGGGAGGGGAGAGTAGCAAAGGCAACAAAGGGAAAAGACAGTTAGTAAAATCCAAAACCCCTACACTTCTCCAATGAGCTGACGTGGCAGCAGTGCAGCGCAAAAAATAATGCAGATAGATGTCAGGGCTAATACTGTTCCATGATGGTTAGTGTCAGACCGGCTGGTTTGTGTATCTGGATTTCCCCAAATAGTGGGATTAAGAGCAGTGTTTCTCAAAGTGGGGCCCAAAGATGCCCAGTGGTCCTTGAAGGGTTGTTACCGTTCCTGAGCAAAAAGGAGAATGGTTTATTTTCAGTATAATTCCATCTGTAACTGTTTTGGTGATGGGTTTCAAACATTTTTTGCAATAAAACACCAGAAAGCAAAAATCTTATTAGAGAGGACAATCTGTGTCAGTTTAGGGTCCTTGATGTGAAAAAACGGAGAGTGAGGTCAGAGGAGTGGACAGAAACAGTACTCAGTCACTCAGATGACCACTTTACAACTGTGGCGAGCAGAAAAGCATCTCAGATTCAACAACTCAACAGATTTATCTCTTGATTTATTTGTCAAGCTACAGAAATAACATGAGCTGAGTTATATTTGTGTTGCACAAGGTTCTAATGAATAAATGATGGTGATTAAATGTGGTCAGACCCACTGCTGTGATGTCTGAGATCTTTTTATGTTGTTGTGCTGTTTGTATTGTTTGTGCACATTACCTGCTCCACCAAAGTGAAAACAGGTGTGCATCATTAGACCTGGCAGAGAGGCTGGACTACGAAGCTGTGGAGGGTTAGGGTGAAACTGCAGCGAATGATATTCACTACAAGTGTGCACACATGGAAGTGCATGTGTGTCCATAGTTGGGTTAAATTGTGTTGACTGCGGTAAATGAATGCTTTTCTTTTGTTCTTGTGTATCATTTCTATGTTTAGTATGTGTCCAACTCATCCTGTGATTACCTGAACAGGTGGGCAGTTCCAGTTAGATCAAGCTGACAGAGTAAACTGCCAGCCATTAAGAGAGGAGGTGGCAGCTGTCTGTGAGGCTGTGTGGGTTCTTACATGAATGCAATTTCACTTACAATATTAAATCAGCCGATTTATGGTGCCTTGACTGAGAGAAACACAGAATTATGTGCATTACTTCATTTTACGATAAAAAAAACTCCTAATTACAATAACTCATAAAATCCAGATGGAAGTTTTTACAACTTGCAGTAAAGATGTGGTCATCCAGTTCAAATCAGAGGTAGTCAATAATACATTGGAATTCATTAACATAAGTGATCCTTGGTGCACGGACATGACCAAGAAACAAATGCAACATGCAGCTCAGACATTGTCCCAGGGTGAGCGCTGGACATTTTTCTGCCTTAGGTGATATTAGGATTTCTGACGTAGTACAAAAAGCCGGGCTTGGGCTGAGTTATGCACAGCATCCCTCTCACTTTCAGTACGCAGCATGAACTGACTGACAGTTCAGGGAAGTGCAGTATGTTTATTATTGTAATTAAAAGGCAGTTTTTATTGATCATGTTACCATGATTAATAAAATTACGTTTTTGTGGCACCCCCCCTGACATTCTGCGCCCTAGGCAACTGTCTACACTGCCTATGCCACAAGCCAGCCCTACAGCAACTTATTATAGTTATCAAAATGGATTTCGAGGAAACACATGAATGGAGGCACAAGACTACCAATTATTACTGATTTCCACTTTTTTATGAGGACATGTCATATTTTAGATAAAGGCCATCCTGTTTTCTGTGTCTGGTATGATATCACAACCATCTCATAAGTAGTTTTACGTCTCCTCTCACTGGGCTCTCTTTGAGCCTCTCTTCTGATTGGCTGATTGTTTTCTGAGTAGTGCACCCGTGATAGGCTAACCACAGGTAACAGATTGTAGCTTACTGCTGTAGCTTGGTAAAACTCATGGCTAAATGCATATGGCAAAAAAAAAAAAAAAAAAAAAGTGCATGGTCAAATTCAGATTGAAAGGCTGTGGCTGGATTTGGTGTGGAGCTAAACACCGGACATCAAATCATCTGAAATGTCAATACACCCAGACTTTGGTATCATTATCCATAGAAAAGCCTGCAATTGTTAGCATGCTAACACATTAGTCTAAGACTGTGAACATGGTAAACATTACACTAGCATTGTCACTGTGAGCATGCTAGCATGCTGATGTGAGCACCTAAATTAACTTAATTAATATTTTTGTTAATAAACACGCTGTAATTTTGCATGGACTCCACTTCTTCAACATCCACTTTAAAGTTGTCCACTTCCTTCTTCCTTCTGCCCTTTATATGGGGGTGGCGTCTGTTTTACAGTTCAATGGTGGAAATTCTGTTTCAATACCACAGTGGCAACTGGGACAAAATGGCAGCAGGGTTGAGAATGAATGAGACAGAACTGTGCAAATATTTATTCTCCTGTTATTGAAGATAATTGCTGCCCACCACCTGCAAAGGATTTGTGAAGGTGTCAGCCTCTTAAAAAAATACATTTTGCATGCAGGAACTATGACCAAGGAACCAAAACTGGAGCTCGGTTCATACGGTCAAGATTTATGTGAGTTCCCACATATTCTCCTGTTTTTACAAATGGCGGTCAGTTTTTCCCCAGACCTGAGACCATTTGCTCAAGGAGAGCAGTGCATTTTAGTGACAGATGAAACAAGTCTAAACATAATGTAAACACCCATTACTGGTCATTTTCTGACTGCTGAAAGCTGGAGCCGTGGGGCTGCGTGTGCCAATCACTTAGGCTTACAGACTAGATTTACATAATAGCATTGCAGCTTCTGACCAGAGTCTCTTCCCAAACTTTTCACTTGTGTGTCCTTTTTCTGTCTTTGGTTTGTTGCCACACTCGCCTCGCCTGCCGATCGTTCCTGATTACACAGGTTTCACCTTACAAGCTACTTAATTCTGACTGTCTGTCACACATCCATATTCAATGTCGTCCCTCCATCGTGAATAAGCTCTTTTGAATCTCTGCCTCTCTGACTGATGCTCGTCTCTCTTCCTCTCTCGCCTCTCGCCGGTGTCTGGTTTGGCTGGCGTGGCTGGCAGCTGGGGTACCCAGGTGTGGTGCTGGAGGTACCCAGCTGTGAGGCCACCAGCCCAGGCATGACTCGTAACAGCGTCCCCCTGTCATCCTGTCAGTCACGGCTGACAGAGGCCTCAGCAGGACACATAGCATGGAGGGTGACAGGGTGTCTGATGGCAAGTTTGAAATGTGAGCGGATCTGTGATTTTCTGTGTGTGTGTGCATTCCTTGTGTGGTCGTGGTCCAGAAGGTACATTCAGGATGTCGTGTGCGTGACTCAGAAGAAGTGTAGCATCAGGAGATGTCAGGAGAGGTGTGTGCCTCCAGACCTGCAGTGCATTATGGTTGTGAAGTACACTATTGATGCGTAACCAGGGATGGAGAGAAATTGCCTGGTCACTCTCAGCATGAACAATTCTCTCTCCTGCTCTCGTTCTCCTCATCTCTCCGCATAGCAGATGTGCTCAGTCCTTCAGAGGGAAAGATTAACTCTATGCTCTGTAGATCCAGGCAACAATTTCACTGTAACCTCCAGTTTATCAAAAATACAGCTGCAATAGTTAGTGTGGAGGCAGTTTGGTAGTGGAATATTTATGTTTTACCTCATGGGTTCTCGGAGAAATGTATTATTTGCCTGTCCTGTCTCCACTCTTAAATATTCCCTGTGGCCAGAAGCACCATCAGGTTAAAACTTTGTTCTTTGAAACTCTCTGGTTTATGTCTGCGAGTCAGTTTTACTTGAGTAAGATGGTGAAAATGTTTAACATTATACCTGATAAACAGCATGTTAGCATTGTCATTGTGAGCACAAAAGCTTTTAGATCAAATTAGCGCTGCAGCTACAAATGCAGCCTTGCAGAGCTACAGCACTGTATTGTCTTGTTACCGAAAATACCTGCAGTTTTTCAAAGCAGTGAATCTGTTTAGCAGATTTTCACTGGCACGACGTGCCCCACTAAAGCAATCGCAGGTTAGTTGATCAACTATAAATTCGGTCATTAATTAAATCTGTATTCTTCAGCTTCACAGATGGGAAGTTTTGTATTGCTGTTTTTTTCATCTAATTTAAAAAAAAATATGTCCAGTTATCCATGTGTGACAGCCAATGTGATTTTTGCCGAATCCAAGTGCAGAAACAGGGGATTTACTGAATGAGGTTAGCTGAGATTTATTGTAAAATCCTGTACCGTCTGATGCTTACTGAGGCAGAGTCTGTAGTTGGGAAGAAGGAAAGGCAGTGGTGTAATGGCGGTGAGGAATCTGAGCCATGAGCTCAGACAGAGCAGCTGGATGAGACCCGGCGGTGTGGGAACGCACCGGTCCGGTAAGGAGCGAAGGTCGAGGAAGTTCGAAGGTCTAGCTGGAATCCAGTGACGTCCGACAGAGGCAAGTGGAGAGCGATGGAGTCCAGGTGAGTGAGAGCTGGTGCTAGCAGGTGCCAAAGCAGAGCATGTGGGCAGACCAGGAGGACAGCAAGGTGACCAAGCATGGATCTGATACAGACAGAGAATCCAGTTCGGACAGGCTGCCAGTCGTCAAACAAGGGAAGCAAAACAGGAGGCTACTTTTAGGGGGGGGCTGCGTTGAGTTACTACCAAAATAGCTGAATTGGTGAAGAATGCTTTCAAAAGCTAAAACTTTCTGTACAAGACTGAAGCTTAACATCCTTTTATCTTACCTGACCCTTGTCTTTTCTTCCTTTCACTGCCCCTCCACCTATATCTCACCCTCTCTGTCTCGTTCATTGTGTCCAGTCATGTGGAAGTGATGATCTGTGAGCCCAGCTCTCAATGCCTGTACTGTGGGAATGACCCATTATTCCACAGTCGAGCAAGCAGCACGAGACCATATGAATAAAAGACTTCTCCCACTGACACCAGAGGTTCACACCTCCTCTTCTCTTTGCACCTCTTTATTTCCTGTCCCCTAGCCTCCTTACAGTTTTACCTCTCATTCAGAGCAACACCATAGAAATCCACGTGCTCTCCATATCTTTCTTTTGATAAATGCAGTTTTACTTCTAAAATTAAATCATTCATTTCACTTTGCTCCAGTTGAGAGTAACTTGACATTGTGTGCATAATAAAGCCTTTTACTGGTTGCTCTGATTGCAATTGAATAGCACATAAAATCCAGATGTAAGTTGTAACAACATGTTGTAAACTTTACTTAGTAAAAAGTAGCAAAACCACAAAAGTGACAAAGTTCAAAAGTGTACTTGAGTAACAGCACACAGATGTGAAGAGGAAAAAGTATCAAAACCAAGTAATTGTTAAGGAAAAACCCTAAGGTCTATCAACCACATACCCTTTGTCTGGTAAGGAGGGCCTTAAATTTATACTGCATAAAAATGTATTAGTTAAACATGTTTTTTGAATAACAATAATCTAAATGAATAGTATTTATAGCTTTTAAATAAATGTATAATAAGCATATACTTAAAGTGATATTATATATTAATATTAAATAATAAGACTCTTTGAGTCTTTGAATCTTGTTGAGTCAGCTACACCCAATGCACCCAATACAGTATGTAGGCGTTGGAGCTGTGCACACTGCCACTGTATAGTATAGTATGGAAATATAAAGTAGCATAAATAAGAACCAAACACCATCAACATGTCTATGTGATGCTCAATCAAATCAACAAAATGTTGGCACTCACTGTTAGATTGTTTTTCATTTTTATATATATGTGGCAATGGTGTGTATGTTCTTATTAAGTAATGTGCAAGTTTATCAAAATTGTAAATATTGTATGTTCAGTGTTTTAAAAGTGCTCGTAGTTACTTTGAACCACTGGTTTTGAATTGTAAACTACTGGAGGACGTGTTAAGTTTCATTGACTGCAGCTCAACAGCATTCAAAAAATAGCAAAGGAGTAAAAGCAACTGGGAAAAGAGAAACTCACAGCAGCCAGGTAGTGGGTATGACATGAGTCTGTTGTACTGATGAATGGCAATAGTGGAAATTTATCATGACAGCTGTTAGAGTACAGTTATATCAACCCACCTTATCAAACCCACTGGTGTCACATAGACGTGTGCAAGGTGTTTGGTTCCAGTATAGTGATGCACTGGGTTTTTATTGACTCTGATGTTAACCCACCTGTGGCAATATTAGACACCCCGCAACTGCTCCCTCTGTCTATTGACTCCACTGCAAACCTACCTATAGAAATATTGAATGCTTTGAATCAGATATTAAATGTGAGGGCATGATAATATTTTCCCCACGGTAAATTCCATGGTGAAGGATTTTCCTCAATACTCCTCAACAGAAAAACGGACTCCACTCGATAATTTAACTGTTTATGTTTTCATTTCAACTTCATTATGGAGAAATCTGGATAGCTTTGCAGTGGCCAGGCAAAACTGCTTCATATGGCTACGTAGTGAGGTCCACTCATATTTAGACAGTGACATTTGTTTTTATTTTTCCTCTGCGATCCAGCACACTGGACTTGAAATGAAACAGTGAGATTACAGTGCTGACTCTCATCTTGAAGGGGTGGTTGCTGTATGTCACAGACTTCATCCAGTCAAGGAGTTTAAGTTCATTATAATTTGTCAAAATAGCTAAAATTTCAGGATGAGCTCTAAATAGGGCTATGATCAGATGTAAGTCAGCACTAAACAATTTCTAAGTCATTTCATTTCAAAGTTAATGCAATAAATTATAGAGCCAGTGCAAGACAGTGTCACTGTTAAAACACTTGACAGCAAAGTAAAAAGCTTTCTTAATGTTTTTTTCTTGCCCTTCACTTTTAATAGGACATAATTAAGTAGACAGTATTACATACACTAACCACTTTATAGAAACACTCAGTTGCAATTTAAACTCCTGACTGTAAACTCCTTGACTTGATGAAGTCTACGACACAAACCTCAACTTACCCTTGTTATCCTGGTGATGGGAACCGTGTCTGGTTTTCAGCTGGTGAAACATCTCTTCAGCTGGACTGAGGTCAAGTGGTTGACTTTGCTGCTCAACAGCAGTCCACAGGTAATAAAAGAGTTGCTGATTGTTTCAGCTCTAAATTAAGTAAAAAGGGCTAAGGTATAGTTTACAATCAAAGCCCCTTACTGTTCAGAGTTAGCACTTTAATATCAGACATTATTTCATGTGAAGCCGGGCTCACATGGTGGTAAGTACCTACAGCACTGAGCAGGTCCTCCTGGCTACTGCTGAGTCATCCAGGTGCATCTCCCCACTGAGGCCTCATACCTATCAAACAGAGGCAAATGGCATTTATTGTATTTATCACATTATTCATTTAGGCTCATCTGTAATTATAGACATCTGAACAGAGCAATGCTCTTATTCTTGTGTTTGTTCCCTAACTACTTCTTCTGTGTGCCTTAGCTGTAATGTGCCAATGTACTAAGGTTAGCCAAAGGTTAGCAACATCAGTTACCAGCTAATGTTAAAAACATGGTTCATTGTGTTAGTGTTGTATGAAGAAACAAATGAAAGTTCAATCAAACTGACACCATTTGCAGTTCATTTACTTTGAAAATCTCAGATTGCTTCCGCCCTCTGGTCCAGGTGTGTAGATAACGTATGTAAGGTGCTGATAAAAACCTGATAACTATATTTGTCAGTGTGAATTAATTAAAAAAACATTTATTAATTACATATCAGAGACTAATGCTCACATTTGTTTACATTACTTTGAAACTTCCGCTATTCAAAACCGACATACAATGATTAGTTTAAATGGTTAAACGTCAGGGTCATCACATAAACCTATCAGGTAGTTTAATTCTTAAACTGTATTTTTCTCAAGAAGGATATCAGACCAATGCTAAACAGCCTTAAACCTCCATCATTTCTAATGACCATCAGGGGGTGACTTTATTGGTTGTTAAAAGAAGTCAGATTGTATTGAAGTCTATATGAAAATATCTCTACTTCTCCCTTGATTTATTAGCTCAGTAAACGTTTTCCTAATGAGTTTAGTCAGTCTCTAGTTTCAAGTCTTCAATACAACATGATGAACATATTTTAAATGATGGTCCATTTAGAGGAAAATAGACCATAAAGCAGGGGATGAATTAGGGCGTGGCTACAGTGTGATTGACTGAGATTGTACCAGACAGAGTACAGAGCAGGTCAGATCCACCCCTCACTCCTCCTCAGCTCCACCAAGATGGTGATGAACAAATTGCAGTTTACAAACCAATGGCTGAGGTCACAGTGAGTTGACACTTGGAAGAGACAGGAGGATGTGAGATGGCAAATAGTTGGCTGAGAAATAGAGGGGGAGCATCAAGAAAAGACAGAGATGCTAAAAAGTCATTAAGACAACGATGATCATTTTCTTCTGGCCCCATAGGTGCTCCTCAGACAGCTGTTGATGTCTGTTACTGCACATCTTTAAGCCTCTTAGGCCAGCAACCCTAATACACTCAAGCATGACATGAAAAATGAAAGATGGATGCCATCTAAAAAGACATTCGTACATAATCTTCTCAGGTTAGATAAATATAAGGACACATGTAGGCTGACGGCATATTCATAAACGATTTCACCCTGAACATTAGAATTTACGACAACAGCAGTTTCAGGGGTTTGGGCTATTAGCACAAAATGTCAGTCTAATTATGGTCGCCCATTATATATCAGGTAATTCAGGAGCAAGCTGTCCCCACTCCGACATGCAGCAGACGCCACAATGCACGACAAAATAAGGTTTCAAGAGGCTTTTTGTGGAGTATGCTGTTTGTTGCATTTAAAGAGGCTGTTTGGAAAAATAAATTAGAATCCTGAGGTGGTGCTTGAGGATATGCAATCGCACAAGATACTTTCCTCCCATTTTTTTCCCTTCTCAAATCCTCATAAACAGGAAAATTAATTATGAGTAAAAGGTTGTGCCTGCTCATTGCACTTTGATTTTATTGTCCTGCAGAGCCCCAATATACATAGATGGATGGATTCTTGGATTGGATGGATTTGCAGATGGAAAACAAGGTTTCCACACTGAGAAAAGCAAAAAAAAAAAAAAAAAATCAGCACATGCGCACATTGATTTTTCAGTCTTGTCTTCCATCAACAATATGAATTCATTTGTGATCATGAGTTTATCATATTCACCTGCAAATATCAAATAAGCTTGTGCCTTTATTTACCTCAACTGTATAGTTTTATACAGTATAACTCCATTTATTCCCATGTTCTCCTGATTAATATGTCATCATATATTTAAAAAAATGTTCCTGTCAGTGTGTTGTTGATTCTGTTTGCTATTAATGTAATCTTAACACTTTCTACATGTGTCTGTGCTCTCTTAATAAATTTAGGATAACATGTACAGACATTGAATCATCTGCTGCTCTGAGTTACTCTTCTCTAACAGAAATACCTTTTTTTATTCACCGGTTATTTCCAATGGCGTCCACTCCAACACTTATTTGATCATTGTTAAGCTCTTGTCAATGAAACCCAACACTTCCTTAAAAGCCTTCCAGCAGCTCCTCCCTATCCTAGAGGACTTTTCACATTAAACATCTTCATCTGAAACCTCCTCTCCCTCTTTGCTGGTTCATCGCTCTGTCTCTGTGCGTGTTACAGCCATCGACTGTGAGTCAGTGGAATATCATGAGCAAAGCTGATCACTCTGTGGAGCGCCACGGCACCACAGCTTCAATTCACACTCCTTTTTCTCTCAACTTGTTTCCTGTTGGACTCTTTACTATCAGCTTCCATAAAAAGGCGAGGTGGCAAATAATAATGTAGTCTGATGCCACCCCATGTCACAGATACTGTGAACGTTATATTACACCAAATGATACCACAGTGTAGCTGGGATCCGCAGTATCTGTCTTTTCCCTTTGTTCTCTGGTGTTTCCACTTCCTCATCTTGAGTATTTGTCTCCAGTCTTTCCCCCGCCTGGTTGTGTGTTTGTGTGTCTTAAGATGGGCGTGGCTGACCTCCTGCCAATCTACTCACCCCCCTGGTGATCATCACTGATTGCCACCTTCTCCTCCTCCTGATATATACCCGGCCCTGCTCTCCAGTCTTTGCCAGTTTGTTGTGGTAAACACCTCGACCAACATGCTTTGCTTGACTTTGGGAATGATCTGACTTTTTTCTCGGCTTGTGCCTCCCCACCATAACCTGATCTCTCTCAGCTCAGCCATACTCACCTACTCTGGCCAAGCTCCGTCCAGCTCAGTCCTCTGCCGTTCCCATAGCGAATTGCTCTACTCGGCGGTCTGTACCGGCACTCACCTGAAAAATTAGAAATCTTCTGAACAGTATGCAGCAGAGGCATAGTCGGGTCTTAGAGGTCTAGGTGTAAAAGTTTTTGACCTCAGATCTGAGACAAAGTTGCCAACAAGTGAACCTCTAATCAGACTTATCTTTGTTCTCCAGTTCATGCACCAATCAGGAGTAGCACTCCTAATGTTTTTGGATTTTAAATACAATAAGAGACAAGGCTTTCTATTTCTATTTCCATTTCTAATCAAGCAAAAAGCATTTTAGTTCATGACAACTGAGTAAATGCACTCATTACTCACTTTACCTCTATCTGTGTTTCTTCTTCCTCCTCTCATCAAACCAGCCTGATCTACCATAGTGAATTTAGGTTTTTGTGTCTTGGTTCAGTCTTTGACATTTTCCCGTTTGCTAAAATGATGAGTTTGCTGGCTAATTTAAATTTCTGTTTTAAATTTCATCCGCTCTGCTTATTGGACTGGACAGTTGGAGATGTAGTGATAAAACCTTTAGCCTGCTTTAAATGCAATAAATGAAGTGCGCCCTGCTCCAGTGTGCAACACAATCAGTGAATGTGTTTGAATATAAAGTAAAAACACAACCCAGAGTATTGAACCAATACAACAGCTCCCCAGGATTCCTCTCCATCCTCCTGGCCGCTTGCTGAGTTTTTCTCCCACTTTGGCGTTGCTCTGTCTCCCATAACCTTTTGTGCGTTTCAGCGGGAGCAGCTGGGAACGCTCAGATGTGCTGAGAAATACCGTGCTGTTGTTACAGTAACTCGCCTATTGCCATTCCATGACGTTCATGTGAATAATGTTCCCACTGCAGCTCAGAAAGGTCAGCATGCTATACTTGACAACTTTCATGTTCAGCACATCAGCTGTCATCCTCTGCAGCTCGAACAATCACACATAGATCTGTGGAAGTGAAGGGGGGCGGAGTGGGATGTTCACTGTTTCCTGAGGAGACCAGGGGCTGCTGCTGGGATGGGAATCTCTCCTCCTGCCACTGATTAAATACACGTTTTTACATGGAAGCATGAATTCGCATGCACTTCACATACATCTTAAACCTTCATTCTAGACAATCAGGGGGCGACTCCACTGGTTGCTAAAGAAGACAGATTGTACTGAAGTCTATGTGAACATGTCCCTACTTCTCCCTTGATTTATTAGCTCAGTAAATGTTTTCCTAATGAGTTTATGGTCTCAGTCTCTAGTTTCAAGTCTTCAATACAACATGATGTTCATTTTTTAAATGATGGCCCATTTAGAGGAAAATAGACCATAAAGCAGGGGATGGATTAGGGTGTGGCTACTGTGTGACTGACAGACTGAACCACACAACCAGGATAGAGTACAGAGCAGGTCAGATCCTTATTATCCTGAATGACATGTACAAAAATGTGCATGTACTGGCACATTTTTGTTGCATGTTTAACACTTTTCCTTGTAGTTTGCAGCTGTTTGTTATGTCCCAGTCTATTATTCTAAATGGAATACATATTATTTTGTTTTTATTTTTACCAAATGGTGAAGGGACACATGACATGAATCTTGACCAGATCTCACTTCACCATCTGGGTGAGAAAAATACAGATTTTATTCCATGCTATATAAAACATTCCTGATTCACTGAAATAATCATTTCACCTGCAATTCCTTCACAGCGTTGGTCTCATTCAAACAGTTTGTGTCAATAGATCAGTCATCTCAGATGTGAAGCTTGGTCAAATCAGTATTTCATAACAATCCTTGATTATAGTGCAACGCCAACATCAGGGTTAAAGCTAAAGTTTCCTTCAAACTGATTGTACTTGTGTGACAGACACATGGCAGGTAAGTGGTAAACCAACCACAACCAAAGCCAGCCAGAGGCTGCCTGGCCTCTATCAGCACAGATACCGGTTCACTCTTTATATGCAGGGCACAGTGACAGGTTGGATGTGCACAGGACCTAAAGATGACAAACTCTCTTTTTAAAATAACTGAGATCAATATGCCTCAGGACTCTGAGGCCTTGTTCAGACCTGCTATTAACACACGTCCCCAAATGAGTCTCCAGTGAGCACTTGTGATCGGAGCTCACGCATCTCTATATGCAAATACACACGTGTGCATTCTTGTTTTCAGGCCAGTCTAACAGTGACAGATGGGTTTGTGGGACAGGGAGAGAGAGAGCACAGAGATCAATGCACTGCTCACAGCTCTACAATGAAGCAAGGTTTTAGCCATTTGAAACAAGAAAATATTTGTCATTTCTGTCCATTGTAAGAAGACGTACTCTGAATGATCAAACGTTAAATGTGTCCCCAATGCATCATGGGTGCATTCAAAGCTGTACTTAGTGCTGGCCACTTGAGATTGGATCACTCCTGATGGATCTGAAAAGGATACGAATGTCTCTCACTTTGAACTTCAGCACCCACAAAAAACAGAGAACAACTTTTTGTGTAGACTCTTTTCTTAACAGCCACACTGTGTGGAGGGGTCTGAGCAGAAAGGCACAGACAGGGGAGGGGGGTCAATGGGAAATTGATTTTTCACCGTTGTGTTTCTCTTCAGAGGCTGACTGTCCTCAGACACAGACTGTAGATGAGGTGAGCTACCTAGACTGTGCTTTTCAATCTCCATCAAAGTGTTTGGGGGACACCTGGAGAGTATCAGGAGGTGATAAAAGATGGGCCACAGGAAATCAAGGTCACATGACTAATAAAAGATTTAGTTCAACTGAAGTTACAAGTTACAAGTGTCAAAGTGTTACTCAAAGACAAATGTTTTTTGGAGACGTGTCAGAAATACTTTAGCATCTAAGCTTCTGAGTGTGAGATAATGTGGGCGACACACATTTGTGTAGAACAACAAAGTGCATCGAAAACTAGAGAATCCCGGCTCACTAGCTGCTGTGAGACTTTACTGTTCATTGTAAGGAAACTTTGTAGGAAAAGTTCAGATTGTTTTGACGCTTAGCCTCCATCCGTCCATCTATTATCTGTACCACTTAATCCCTGCAGGGTCGAAGAGGCTGGAGACATTCACCGCTGACGTTGGGTGAGTGCAGGGTTCATCCTGGACAGGTCACAAGGGATAAACAGGTCATCAGTCGCTCACAGAGCTGATATATAGAGACGTGTCTTTGGACTATGGGATGAAGCTGTAGTCCCCAAAGGGGACGCAAGAATAAATGAGAAGAATATGCAAACAGAGAGGCCCTTGGTTTGTGGTGTGAACCCTTCTTGCTATGAGACATTAATATGTAATATGTATGTACAGTACTGTGCAAACGTCTAAGGCCACCATTAGATTTGTTGTTGTAGCAATGCTATAATAACCTTATAGTATAATTTGATTTCCCTTTGACAGTGGCCTTGCTGATGCTAAATGATGATTTTACATCTGTCATTCTCTGTGACATTTGGCATTTTGAATGATGTGACTGAAAGTTGGTCTTATACATATTAGCAGCTTCCAACGAGTTAATCTCACACAACATGTGTATGTAATGCTCCAGCATGTCCTGCACAAACCTGGTGTAATGGACCTTTTTCGCAGCATTATGTTGACATGAAATACACAAATACAAATACAGATGTTAGCAAAGACATTAATAATGGCTCCATTCCCTTTAGGTTTCAGAGTCAGGTTCCTGCTATTGCTCAAGTGTGAGGGGAGGTCACACTGAATACTTGATACTTAGCCTATAGAAGCCAGAAAAACACACCACACACATTATATATATGGTCACATACATGGTCATTATAGCATTGCTAAAACAACAAATCTTAGCGTGGACTAAGACTTTTGCACAGCACTATATATTATTAGCGCTAAACACTAAGTCAATAAGCAAGTTTGTATGTTCTTCAATGGGATACAGCTAGTTGATGAGTTAAATAGCTACCTAGTGATGGCACATTTGGCCAATATATGTTTATTTTCTAGCCTGTTCAACAAACTAAGGTGTCAAGTCCAGAGTCGCCCTTTTACACAGTCAACACACAACCAGAGATTGTTCATATTAGATGCACTTTCACCTGCTGGAAATACTCGGTTTAGTTTTAGGCAAAGGGTGGCGCTTGGGTAGTTTACTCAGGAGACACGATGGATTCGTCATCACGCCCACTTGCTCTCTGTCAATCCTCTGGACAATTACATTCCATTCACACATTGGATCAATTGGAGTTAGGAGCTGGCAGGGTGATATATCCTGCAGCAGAAAAACAACTGCAAAAAAAGAATTAGATAAAAAAAAATCTATCTATTCTCAGGTCAGGACAAAGACTCACTCGGACGTGCAACGACATGAAACCATTTTTGATTTATCAGTATTGAGTCATGAATGATACTGAGAGTAAGCCTCAGAATTGTTAGTTGTTGGGAGGTTATGTCCCTGATGGCACTGACATGTTGTATCTGACAGGGACAGAAATCTGTTCAATTGAAAATCTGGTGATGATCACAGTGTGTGGGAATTCTGGCAGAGATTTGTGCTGTTAATGGAAGTCATCTGTTGGACTGAGATAACCTTCAAATTTATGTTCTTGCTCCTTCATAGGAGAAAGAGGGAGATGTGGAATAAGTGTGTATGACAAAGAAAAAGACTTAAAATTCACACGTTGAGCTGGGGAAAAAAGTGTCATGTAGTTCTGTGAGTCTTGACAGTACTGACAACCTCTGAATGTTTGCACTGTGATTTGTTTGCTTCCAATATTGTAGCTCACATTTACCCCTGTACACCCAGTAAGAAAAAATGTATTAAGAAAGTTTTACTGCAAGTGTACAACACTGTGCTGGAGTTCTTTGCTCAACTTTGCCCGTGTTCTTCCCTGACGCACCTGTCAATTCACAGGGCTGTGAAAACTCTGCTTCTTGTAGCTCACGTTTACCAAATTACTCTTGTCACATTTAAGTCCAAAACATATCACAGTTGCGTAGCAGCGGTGCACTTTCTGTCAACACATTATGCTGAATACACACTGAACACTGTGTATCAAAGTTTGATTCAATTCATTTTCCATGGGATGTTGACTCTCAAAGCATTGAGAAAGCAAGGGCAACAAAAAAAGACAGATGCCAAGAAGATAACATTTATGCAAATGAAGGTGAAATTCACCTGGAAGCTTTGTCATGATTTACTCAGAAAAATGACAGAAAATAGTGTCATTTTACAAGATGTCGACAAATACTGATCACATCAAAGACTGAAAAACTGATGGGCAAATTCTTTTGACCTGACACAGGAATCGTCTCGTCTTTGGTGAACAGACTGCAGACGGCATCCAAGACAAATACCATTGCTCACAAAACAGTACAAAATTAAAGATTATATTTCACCAAACAACGTGAAAAGACATCTGCGTGTTGGCAGCACATGTCCGCATGAACCCAACCGTTTGGATCATATGGGACCAACGTGGACCTGGCCAACACTAACTCCTTTATGCTGACAGTGAGACACAGAGGTGGGAGTGTGCTGATGTGGAGCTACATGAGTGTGAAAGGTGGAGCGGACATGGCATTTATGGGCGTCGCTATTTATCCAAATACTAAATGAAGAGATGGTAAACTTTGACTTAACCAAGCATTTTCCCTCACCTGAATCCAATGTAAAGCCTGTTGATTATATCAAAGCAGAAGGAGGAACTAAAGCAAAGTGTCAGGCTCCATCAAGTTAGATAGTCTATTGTGTGAGTTTAAGTCTTTGTGTGTCACTTCCTGTTTTATTTTGAAAGACAAGATGAGATTCCCTGTGTCCTGTCAAGTTTCCCACCTGCGTGATTACTGTTCTCCTAATGTCTTTCACCTGTGTCTCCTTGTCTCTCCTCCTCCTTGTGTATATAAGGTGAGTTCTGCCTCCATTGTCTGTACCCCAGTGTGAGGGGTCCAGGCTTCAGCCTCATGTATGTTGCTCATGTTTCAGTCTTTTTCAACCAGTGAGTTTAGCGCAGTGATTTTTGATACTGTTGCCTGTTTGACCTCCTGTTTACCCAACCCCTTGGTCTGAATTAAAGGACACTGAACTTTTCACCCATGTCTGCTTTGTGAATGCCATCTTGTCTGTGAGCCTGACACAAAGAGCAGCTGGAAAGAAATATTAATGAAGAACAGGACATATTCAGGAGGATCCGAAATGTCATCAAAAATAAAGACAGATGCACAAAATATGAAAAATTAATGGAATCTCATTAATGAAGGTTGGACCAACATTTGCTGTTTCAGTAACCACTGAACATTTTCGTGACATTGACCAGGGGTATACCCAGCTTTGTTGTACACTGGTTGTTGAAGAGGTTATTTGTAAGTTTTCTCTGCTGCAAAACATGGTATGTTGTCAGGTAGATGGTGATTGACAAGACTTTGAGCCATCGTTGTCTTCACATTGCAAGAGGTTATAATCATAGACTGTCTATAAAAGTGGACATAGACCCTCCATTATATCTAATGACCATCAGGGGGCGAGAAGTCAGATTGTATTGAAGTCTATGTGAAAATGTCCCTACTTCTCCCTTGATGAATTAGCTCAGTAAACGTTTTCCTAATGAAGATGGAATAATGCATTAGGGCGTGGCTACCCCATGAGTGACAGACTGTACCTGAAACATTGACCTGTCAGAGACAGGTCAGATCCATCCTTTACTCCTCCTCACCTCACTCCTCCTCAACTCCTACAAATATGGTTTCTTCTGGTTTTAAAAAAAAAAAAAAAAACACAAGATGGCTGACGTCACAGTGCATTTGCCACTTAGTTATACTACAACCACTGAGCAGCTACATCTTCAGGGCAGATTGGAGGATACAGTGAGTTGCTATTGGAAAGTGATTATCTATGGCCAGCGGGTTAGCATGCTTGGTGTTTTCTTTCCACTTCTGGAAACAGCAGTTGGAGAATAAAGTAGTGATTTTAGATGCTGAGCTCACAACCTTTCCCCTAGTCTGGTAAGTAAACAGCTGTTAATGCTAACACTGGCTTTGTAGCAAAAGCAAAACATACAAATAGGTCCTTTAAGTTGGTGCACCATGCTTGCTGAATACAACGTGACGACAGAAGAAGCTGAGGTTCAATAGCCGGGATGCAGCTGCACCACCTGCATGCTGCCTGCTCATCATGTCCAACAGTTGCCTTTTGAAAAGTGGGACCAGGTGTCGCCAAGAATTGTCACTGTATGGAGCCAATTTTTGTCTCCTCTTGTGGTTTTTGCTGTGGCGTCCTTTTCCTGACACAGGTGCTCGTCAAGCTCTTGAAAGCACTGAAAGTGTCTGTTTTCCTGTCTTCTTTCTATGCTCGTAGGAGGTTGTTGTTCTGTTCAGAAATCAATTTGTCCACTGCTGCTATGCCTCCCATCCTTAGTCCTCATTAAACCCTGCTTTTACTGTAGAGCAGTTGATGGTTGCAATTAAGCTATTTTCTGAACGAAAAGAAAAGTAGAGAGTAGAGTTTGAGATGAAAAGTGTGTTGTACTTTCAAAATGACCATGAAAAGTGTTCATACAATCACTGATTTGCATTTTTTGTTCCCTTGCATGTCACTATCTTTTGTTTCACTGCCTTAAGGTAATCTTTAAATAAGAAAATAAACTATGAAATCACAGTGAGCTGTTTCACATGCAGTATTCAGAGATTTTCAGGTTAGAGGAAAAGCCTTTGGCAAACATCTGGCTTTCTGCATGGATCTTTAAAGTTTAAAAGCACAGGGAGTTATTCAAATAAGACCTGCACTCAGTATTGCTGGAAGTGGAGAACAGAGGAGCAGCCTCCGCCTTTGTGCTGCAACTGAATGTGAGTGGTATTGCCATTAGAAAACACTCTGCAGCACTCTGCTCCTCATCACGATTCGAGGACGGCGCCCCCCTGCAGGTGAAGGCGACACACAGGTCCATCTTTGACATTCCCATGGATGCTTGGTGCCTTCCCCCGGGTTCTCGAGGCAAGATAGAGGAATAGTGGCGGTGAGGGGAAGCGCTGGGTGACATCAGAAGGAATTACTGAAGGGGAAGAGGCACAGAGGTGGAGAGTGTAACCTTATTATAACCTGACCCTAGGGCACTGGATTCCTACCAGCAATAGCTCACGAGCTGGTCACTTATGTGATGTAACACACACACACACACACACACACACACACACACACACACACACGAATCTCTAATCATGAGATGGGTAAAGTGAATAGTTGAGCCACCCTTGAGCAAGGCACTAAACTTCATGCTGCTCTATTGAAGCTGCTCAGAGGCAATAAAAGTTAGGGGAAGGATTTGAACTGCCAGTAAAGTATAAACATTAAGCAGGAAGCAGGTACATAAAGTATAACTACAACTTTAATCAATATTTTTGAGATTAAATGTCAACTGTGTGTGTCATTTTAAAGATTTTAAGCTTTTTAGGATCTTAGCTCATAGTCATTGTTACAGCATGATTCAGTTTTTCATCAGCCTGATTCCAGCAACAAAAAAAAAATGACTCAGTGACAGGGAAATGTCAGCAGACTACAGAATTAAGAGCAGTACTTCTTTTTGAGATAGCACACCATCCAGTTCATTTAATAAAGTTGTGATAGCAAATTCAACAAACTTTTTTAGATACGGTTGTTAATAAAAATGCTTCGGTAGTGCTCCTCTGTCAGTGGTTGTGATCGGCCCAACCAGTTTCTGGACAGATAGAGACCTGTCTGAATGGGAGGGTTGACCTAAAACATGAGCTCACTGATTGGTCACAGCTCTCATCTAATGCTACCAGCACTTATATGTCACATGTGACAGGATTAGAAATAGGATGTTGAAGCAGTACCACTTTTGTGAAATTTGTGAAGATGACCACAAAACAGTCCAGTAGATTTACCAAAAGAGACAAACCTACAACATCCATCCATTAACTGAACCACAATTTAGAGTCACCAATTTATCTAAACATTCATGTCTTTGGACTGTGGGAGGAAGCCAGAGAACGCGGAGGGAACCCATGCAGGCACAGGGAGAACATGCAAACTCCACAGTAACAGGCCCTAGGACCGGGGATCAGACCTAGAACCTTCTTGCTGTGAGGTGACAGTGCTAAGTAACTATGTGTGTGTAGGTGTGTAATGTAGCTGCTTATTGAAAACCAAAAACTGTATCAACCTTTTTCCATTGGAAGCATGGACAAGAGTGTCCTCCAAGGACATCAGCTAAAAATAATAAATGAAAAAGCAGTGGTCTCAGTAACAAAAGCTGCACAAGGACAGGTGAAATTATCCTTGATTATATGAGTGTGGAGCAGGCTTTAAGAATAGAGTGACATTCATCAGCCTGGAGAGCAACGGTGAATGAAGAATGAGAGAAAGACTGGGTGAACGCATCGGGTGCAAATCCCTAAAAATACCCAAAAACCCTCCCTTTTCTCTCCTCTCTAATCTCTGGTGCTTCTTAAAAACAATAATTTATAACTGAATCACACACCAATACACACACACAACACGTGTAAATGCATGAACACAACACTAATGTACAACACTCAATACGTGCACAATTTCCTGTTACTTTGCTACATTTCTTGCTATTAATCTTACCCTGCGTGCCTCGTCTCTCGCTCCAGCCGCTGTGTCTGAATGACAACCAGCTCGTGCACTGCAGTAATACGGAGGCTTTGAGCCCAGAGGCCCCAGAGCTTTATCTCCGGTCTGAGAGAAACTCAGGCAGCAGCGCTGATAAACCCAGACCTTAAAAGCATGCATGTGCACACAGATCTGCACACAAACACAACTAAGGCGTGCACACTTATGGCAACATAATGGAATAAATTCACCATGGCTGCGCCGGGTGGAATTATAAAGTAACATCCATGGCCGAGTGCGTGGCTACAACGGAAAGATAATAGCACATTGCTGCTTCTTCCTCTCTGCTGGTGATTTACGATCACGCTGGGGACTCTCTCAGAGCTGCCCAGAGCTGTGGCATGTTTTTTTGACAACGCTGTTTCATTTCCATTAGACTGTCAAAGCCGAAGAGGACTCCGGACATGTGTTCACACACTCTCAGAATACCAACAACGGGCAAACACTCATTTCCGTAAAGAAAACTGCATGTGCACTGTGTTTGACATGTTGATTAATCGCAGATGAAATAGCCATGCTGCCGTTTCCAGTTCACTGGTGCCCGTCAGGGCGAGGTGAACTCCAGATAGGAAATTCACATTCTGTCCACTCATGCACTAACACCAGAGTCCATATGAATTGTTGCACTGAAATGAGAAAAAGGCAAAGTTGCGTTTAGAAGAAAATAGCAATTGCTCTCATTTCTTCCGCAAGCATCGCATGCCATCAACTCCTGCGAATATATTTCTTCACCCAATGAAAGCAGTCAAGAGGAATTACAACAGCAGGCCTGTCTTTTCTACTTCCACATATCCTGAGGTGCATGTAGGTAATTGCAACCCTTGTTCCTGCTTTTATGTGAGTAATAAGAGACTCAAGTAATTTCCGACCCGCTCTTGCTCCCCGACTAACACGGTATGAGGGATACAGCAGCTCCTCGTCATTAGTCATGTAATCTGCCTGAGAGGCTGACGGAAACGGAGCAGACTCTGTGGCTTCAGAGAGGACCCAGTGGACAGCAGGACCGGCCAACACCAGCAGGATGTGGAACCCAGTTCATGAGGTGTTGCTGGACAGGGACAACAGGCCTCTGCTCATGAGGTCACCCGCCGCTCACTCCCCCTCCCTTCTTCATCACTGTCGGGTCGTCGGCAGTCGGGCTGGGAAATCTTGGCGATGGTTTTGTGGTTACAAGTGGTCCTGGTTTTGGAAATTAGTGCATATATGACTTTTCCTCCTCGCTGCTATTTCATGATTAAGCTGAAATGCTCCCCTGAGGTACATGTGAGAGACTTTATTTTACCATGAAGGAGCGTTAAGCTATTGTCTGGTTCTTTCTCAACCTCTACAACACCCAGTAAGGTGTGGGGATGTCACACGAGGGGGGCATGACAGGGCAGCTGCCACCTCTATGATGGGTCTTGTACAAACTGCTTGCCTCCAGGTTTTCCTTAAAATTGCAATTGTGAAATAATGTAATTGTCAGTCATCTCTATGGCCCTGAGCAGTTCAAAGCATAGAAATGACAATTCAACAATGTGAAAGTCAGTTAAACGCTGACATTAAGAGTAAAAGTAGAGAAGCGTAATCAGTTAAACGTATCAAGGTATCAACAGTAGAAGCCGTTTCTCTAGGTTGTCAATAATGGAGCTTGTTTTAACTACTTCTGTCAGCAGGTGTCTCATATGCCACAGTGCTGCGTTATGACATTATATGTCTCAGTCTTAATATTCACATTGACATTGTTCTCCTGCTCTACAATGACATTTCAGTACAAAGAAAGTTGTCACTTCACTCTGAACACTGAAAACAATTCAGACTGTCAGATTCCCATTCACGTTGTGACACTTTTTTTAGCTGCGCAAACACTGCAGACAAATATGCCTTTGTCTTCTAAATGAAAACACACAGTAGCATAAAACAAAAGGAAAACTCCAATCTGCACAAACGTCAATAAAACAGAGGCTCGGACACTGAATAAAACATGAGCGAGAGAAACAATGTCAGCATGTGACAGCATTCAGTGAAAAGTAAATCAAAGGAAATTATTATTATTATTATCATCATTATTATTATTTTATAATATGTTTTGTCAGATGACATTATCATGAAACATCAAAAAACATCCACTCAGGCAACAATCAAATCCCTCAGCATGTGCCACAGAAACCCATTTTCCTAATTAGATATCAGCCAATAAAACAGCAGAGAGATCGAAGAGCAAGAAACCCAAAGAGCTGGGGCATTTTTTTATGATAATAGCTACTGTGAGAGACGGTTTTATGAGACAAAGAAGAATAACACATCTGTAGTGTGTTCAAAGTTCCCCAGGAGTGTCCAATTAGACAAATATGAAGCTGAGCACGTTTAGAGGTAACAGTGTGTGACACTCAGCCACCTTCTGTCTTGTGAAAACGAGAGGAAAGGTGTGAAACAAACAGCCAATTAATTTAATTGGATCTTTTGCACTGTCTGGGGCAAACGGCCCAATTTATCCTCTTTTGACTGAAATACAAGGGTGAAAATGTGATTTTTTTTTTTTTTTTTTTAAATTTGGTTGAACCACCATGGTGTTGAGTTAAGGTATTAAACCCATTATTCTGCAGTCACCTTTAATATTAACAAAGTGTAGCAACTCTTGGCTGTGAGCCATGTGAAATTTAGGAGTCTGTCAGATTTTTATTATTTGTTACACGGCATGCATGTTTGCACATTGTATGCCCTCAATTTCTAAGAAAAGAGAGAAAAACAATAGAAGAGTGATAATGTGGTAGAAGAGATGGGATCGATTTGGATAAGCTGCCACGTTAAAAAATGTTTTTTCATAAGTGCCCACACACAACATGATCTAACCCTTTACAACGTGCTGAGGTTTTCTTAAGGTGAGAAAGGAATCATTGAGGGATGTGACAACTAAATTCAGCAAGAGTGGAAAATCCTTTTTGCGAAGAAATGAGTTAATAAGTTTGGTGGCATGTCATTGACATTATAGACATTGACATTTCTGATACCAAGTGATTTTTTTTTTTATCTTACTACAAACTTAATGAATATGATGATGAGACCTGAGAGACTGTGAGAATGAGATTTATTGTAACTTTTACTTTAGTGTTTTGTTGTTTTTAATTGTTTAATTTAAGCCATGTAGAAAGATATTCAGATTTTGCTCCTGAAATAAGTGGAAAAATATTTATGTGAAAGTCAGCATCATCGGCAAAAAGCAGTAGAACAGATGAGTAGATGAGTGACTTAGTCATTAATATAGATTCATTTCTGGTTTTTGAATGAACATGATCATTTCTTAACAACCTCAGGTCGAACTTAACAGACTCCCACTGTAGACATTAGACATCATCGGGCTGGAACACATTGCACGTTACCATAGCCATTTATAATTGGTAAAAAATATTTTGAAAAAGTGAATACTTTGAAAAGTCCAACTATTTTAAAAATACTTACTCTTAAAAATACTCTTAAAAATACTTACACTAATTGTGTATCCAGCATTTTCGGAACGTCACTGGTGTTTCATTTGCGACATCTGCTCATGGACTAAAACTCAAGAGGTTTCACTTAACTCAAAATTCTTGCACGCAGTAGAGTTTTACTGGAAATAAAATGCAAGAAAGGAAAAAAGAATCAGGCAGATTGTTGATTTCTTATCAACATTTTGGTTCACAGATCTTCATAATGTAAAATGAATGAATGTTAAACAAGGTGAAGAGAGTGTAAGCAATTTATAAACTTTACTTACTATTCAAACATTTTGAAAATAAGAAGGTCAATGTAAGAAAACCTTTTTTAGTTGGCTGTCACATGTACAAAACTAAATTTTGAGCTGAGAAAGTAGCAAAATGCAGTTATATAGTTCTATATTTGAAGTAAAATATCTTTTTTTGTTGTTGTAATGTCACTGCAGCACAGAAAATAATGTTAAAATGTTAAAGTTCTTACATGCAATGGGTTTTTCATCCCAACATCAGTATGAAATGTTTAGATCAGTTTTTATTAACCTTTATGGGTCAGCTACATGAATCAGTTATAAAACATAGAAACACTGTTGATTAAATCAAACAGCGGGACACAGCTGTCAAGTTATATTATTTCCTATGGATCTAAATACACAGGGGAAATCACTGTGGGTAAAACCATTGCAGCGTCCACTGTCTCTGCATGTGGGTAAAAACGCCTTGTGTTTCATGACCTTTAGATGTCAAAACAAACCTTGATAACAGGAATAATTCTGAAAGCACACTCAGCGAAGAAAAAGGATTTTTTTTTCTCCTCTCACTGAAAGAACTACATTTGCAGATGTGAGAATTTGACCCATGCACAGCAAAAACTAATTTAGGCTCTGGGCTGTGTGAAGGCAGAGTTAGAGTGGACGTCTATGGAGAGTATTAACTGTCTGAAGGGAGCCTCAGTGTCTTAAGTAAAAGGCGAGTTGGTCACAAAGCAGTGCCAATGTAAAGGTTGGTGGGGTTATTCAAAAAGTATCATTTGTTGTAGTTTCAAACTGTAACAAGAAACCTGCTTCACTTCACATGTTAACATCTATATAATGTGTTTATTGTATTATCATGATGTGGATCACTTCGTTCCACCAACAAGTGTCACATGACCTAATGATTCTTCCATATCCGTGTCTGTGATCTCAAAAAATCCCCCTCCCCACCCCAGCTCGTCTGACTAGTTTGGGTAAGACTGTGTTTCACACATTATAACCAGCACAGGTGCCTGTAAAATCACCCTCTGGGCCTGGAATCTCTCTCTTAACCAATCAGATGTGTGTTCACACCTCAAGTGAGTGCATGGTTATATAGGGTCAATTAACACCAACTTATTTTAGTTGCAAATCTATATCATCACAATAGAGTCAGTGTCGAACATGCCTAAGGCCTAAGAGAATTAACCCTTTAAGCACCGGGGTTTTATTTTAAAAAATACTAGATTTTGACATCAAGACTTCAAAAGGCTTTGGCTTGAAAGTGATTAGAGATAAAAGCCGACTGTAAATGAGAAAAGGAGTATGACCGCCTTTCCACCTCAGTCCACCTGAGTCCACAAGTAATTTTGGTCCAAAAAGTTTTAAAAATTGTATGATCATCTTATGAAATATCAGTTACTCAGGTGTTAAAAGAAAGGAAAAAAGCATCTTGAAATCTTCATTGTAAGTTTGCAGAAGATATATTCAGTTAAACCATTAAACTTATCATTCATTTTCATCACCAGTCTGTCTTCAGCCGCCAGTATTCTTAGCTACTTGACAAATTGAGATAACACATTGTACAGCCATTCATGGTCCCCAGAGGAAGAAACCAACAGACTTTATTTAAACTCTTTTCTTTAGTGCCACCTTTATGTTGACATTTTTGACTGTACAGACTGTACCGAATGGTTTCAAATAAAAATTTGCTGCAAATATCTTTGGCGTCAAGAGGATGAACCCTCAGGACTTTGATGATCCCCAGACTTTTCTTCTAGCACCACCAGCAGGTCAAGGTTTTCACTTATTCCTGTGAAATACATCAGTACATTTGATGGATTCACACAAATGTTTCTACAAGCATTCATGGTCGCTAGAGGATGAATCCTAACGACATTAGTGGTCCCCTTTAGCAGTACACCTCACAGTTAGAAGTCCTGGTAGTCCTGGTAGACTCTGGAAAAATCTTGAATGTTGTTAATCAGAGAAACAAATTCTAGTTGGTTATTTAGTTTATCCAGGATCAGGATCAAGGCTGATTTGAATTTGAAATGTAATTTTGCCTTAAAAATTGGAGAACAGTTATGGAATAGTTATTCTGCTTGGAGTAAATAAACATGCTCACACTGTCAGATTTTGCGTAGATATGACAATACAAAAAAAAAAAAAAGAAAGAAAAAAGACAATGTTGTGATGCCTGTGCAGATCAATTTAACAGCCAACATGTGGTCCGGATAGAGTTGCTGATAGACACGCATGGTTCAATGGAGACGGAGAGGGGAATGATTTGGTTTGATATAAGATTGAAAATGCACCAAAGGGGAGATGGAACCCTATCAGCTTGAGCTTTTGCCCTTAAATTGCCTGTCATACCAGGATCCCAACGACGCAGAGGCGACTGCTGAGGTTTTGGTTTTGGATCCTAGATCAGTTGTTGCTGGGTTACAGACACAATTACAGTCTGGCATGATGAATGGACTTCTTTAACTTGTGACTGCTGATCAATGGCTTTCCTCCATGTTGCTGTTGTTTCTGCTGCACCCTGGGCAGACTGAAATGAGGTCAAGTGGGATCGCTATGCAACTCTAAAGGATCTGAGTCATCTGATGTTTCAGCTCAAACCCTTCACCTTTGGCTTCTATTTCACTTATGTGACATTACCCTTTGAAACCACTACTTATTACATGTGATGAAACTTTAATGTTGCCCAAGGGGGAGGCTGAGGGAGAAAGAGAGAGACAGATCATTTCCTGCCACTGTGATCAGGAGAAAACGGAGGAGAATATTATAGCTTTAAAAAAACATGAATTAGTATAGAATAATATGGATTTAATGACAATATTTAAAGGATATTACTTTTTTCCAAGCTAAACTTGATTGGCTTCATTTGAATCTGGAAATATTTTAGACAAAGGAGGTCAATGTATTTGTAGTTTTGAGGCCATACCATAAAGAGCATGGAACTAGTTGGCAGCATGATAGAAAGAAGGAAGTATACAAGTTACCATTGCTGAAGAGTATCTCACTAGTAAAATAAAACACTAAAGGTTTAGAGGCTGTATAACACATTTCATAGTGAAAATGTGGTTTTCATTTTTATTCAAGTTTAACCAGTTTCTGTCTGTTTCCTAAAATATCCCTTTATACCTGTAAAGATGCAAGGGTGCTGTCTGCAGGATAGCTTAGCAGGTACTTTAGTCAGTTTTGCAGCTTGTATGTGACAGTTTTAAGTTTATTAATGTGAATATGACATTGAACATGCCTTTTACTATTCAACACCTGAGACTATTTCTGTCTATGGGCTGTTTTAAAGGAATGTGAAAGAGTGAGATGGGAATTCTTGACCTGATGATCTGACCCTCATGCTAATGGCTCTGTTGTGCCTCTGGTTAGTTGCACTTAGACAGGAAGGATAGACTGTCTATAAAAGTGGATGTTGACTCTGTCCCTAAAACCTTCATTCTATCTAATGACCATCAGGGGGCGACTCCACTGGTTGTTAAAGAAGTCAGATTGTATTGAAGTCTATGTGAAAATGTCCCTACTTCTCCCTTGATTTATTATCAGTAAATGTTTTCCTAATGGATTTATGGTCTCAGTCTCTAGTCTTCAAGACTTCAATACAACATGATGTAGATTTTTAAATGATGGTCACATTTAGAAGAGAATAAAACATGATCTGCTTTAGGGCTGTGGCTATTGTGTGATTGACAGACTGTACCACACACAGTGCTCTGTCTGACAATACTCAAAATAGTATTCCTGTGGCATGTGTCTCACCTGTAGGCCTAGATTTCACCTTGTGAGAGTGGTGCTATAATGCCTCTCGGTGAGTTCATTGTCATACAAACCAGCAGTTTGACGAGTATGTCCTTTATAACTAACAAGCTGCCCCAAAATGTTGCAGGATGATAAATACACACATGAATTCTGTTTCTGATTGAAATTCATTTTTTTCTGTATTTTATAATATAACGCATTTCCAGGCAAAAGCCATGCCTCAGATCCAGAGAATGTCTCCCCTGCCATGTGACAGCTTCATCTCCCTGACTTCACTTCTGCTTGTTTACAGAAACTCCACCACACAACATGGTGAGCAGGCAGCTGGGACATATTAAGGAGATTGTTAGAGACGCAGCTTCCATCTGATGGGAGGTAACAACACTTAAATAGCACTTCACTTCGACCCATTACATTCTACACAACTCTGAAGACCTGGTCAATATAATGAGAGCAACACGGAGCTTGAGGCTACACACAGTATTTATGGGCAGATCTGAGAAACCAATGAGCAACAGAGCCATTAGCATAGACAGCAAAAGGCAGGGTTGCTTTACTGTCCTAATGGCAAAAGCCAATGTAATGTTACATTAGTGTTGGATTTAATAAAAAAGAGTTGTTGAAAGCATTGCCATGTGCCAATTACTTCTAGGCCTGCTGCTCAGCTCACTGTAATTGAAGGTAATTTTGCAGCCCGTGGGGACAATCAGGAAGTGCAAACTACCATTGGACCTTTCTAGATTACAGTGTCCATCTACACAATCTGACACGCAACATGTCATGTAATTCACTTTCTTTGACTTTCCTGTGTTCGGACTGGCTCCCCCGCCTTTTTTTTCAGTCTAAACTAAAACAAAATTGGACACTAGCTGTACACGTGTGAGCCCTATGAGAGCACAATGTGACATAAAACAGGGGAATTAAGCTCCACAGTGGTCCATGGTCCATTTCTGTCTTGCAAATTATGCTCTCTGCTTGACTCTTCCTGCTCTGGCCTCCATCTCTCCATCACTGTAATTTCTCTCATAATGTTTTCCTCACCACTTTTCTTTCCTTCTGCCTATGCCCTAATCATCTTTGTATCCTGCCTCTTCATTTTCCTTCCTACACAATGGCAGCCCCTCATAGACCCACCAATCATAATCCTTTCTTTTTCGAAAATTAATTTCTGTTTCTCCTCTTTTCTTTCCTCGTGCTCCTGATCTTCTTATGCTTCCCTCTTCTCTGACTAAGAGCTGACATATCACTTCCAGCTGATGGACCCTAATTACAGTGTCCACTCCGTCCGTGTGGCCTAATCAGCAGAGGCACATAATGAGGGATATATTTAAAGAACAGATTCCTGCACCAGGATGGAGCTGCCCCAAATGAGTTCAAGTATCCTGGGCTTTTGTTCATGAGTGCAGGTAGGAGGGATCGTGAAGTCAACAGATTTCTCGGTGCTGCATTAGCAGTAACGGCAACGTTAAAGCAGTCCTTTGTGGTGAAGCGAAATCTTTATATGAAGCCAAACCTATTGATTTACCAATCGATATACACTCTTGACCTATCTATGGTCATGACCTCTATGTACTGAACAAACCACCAGGATCTCAGCTATTCACAGCTGAAATAAGTTTCCTTCCCCGGGTGGTTGATCTCACCCATAGGGATGGCTTGAGGAGCTCAGCCTCTCGTAGACCCAGGGAATATATATCCACTGGATACTCATTGAAGGGGGTTTAGGTGGCTCAGGTATGTCATTAGGATTCTCTCCTGTGTAAGTCACGTCCAACTGGGAGGAGACCTGAGTACAGGACCAAAACACACTGATCCCTTCTGGGAGCACCTTGGGGTGATTGGACTATTTTGCTTACCCTGTTACCACCAGAGCCTGAACCTGGATGGATGGATGGATGTATGGATGGATGGATGGATGGATGGATGGATGGATGGATGGATTGATGGATGGATGGAGTTTTGGCAACCACTATGGCTGAGTGTTTATGCCTGTAACACCCGTCAATCAGGCAACGGCGCCCCAAAACATATCGCTTTTTTTAGGTTATTTTTCTGGCATCTTTACTTTCGGCAGTGGAGAGTGACAGGAATGAGAGTCTGAAGGATGACAACAAACAAACATTCCCAGAAAGAACTGTGCCAAGAAAAACACATTTCATCATTTCAACATCATATACTTTGTTTTGCCTGTGTTTTCTCTGTTGGACCAATAATAACATACTTGCCAACGGCTCCTCAGTCATAGCATCATCTATTTATGCCTTGGCCAACAGTGGATGTGACAAGCCTTCAATGTCCATCATGATGAACAACACTAAACATCTTAAAATGCTGGTTTAGAAGTGAAAGGTGAAATTTGGTTATTATTGAGCCTCTCATTATACTGTACTTGAGTAATCCCCAGCCACTGAACTCTAATGTTTTCTTTTTTGGCCATTTTATGCCTTTATTGGAAAGTGTAGTAGGCTGATACACACAGACAGGAAATGCAGGGAGGGAGAGGGGGAATGACAAGCAACAAATGCTCCAGGTTGAGAGTCGAACCAGGGACACAGGGACTCCCTGCTCAGGCAATTGGAGCTCATGTATGGCATCATTCGGGTCACCCCACAACTGAGTTTCTAGTCGTGCACACAGATTTAGTATGGTGGATGACTGCGGTAGATATAGCTTGTGTGTTCACCTTTTTTTGCATTTCCAAATACAGTATATATCCAGTTCTAGTTGTATAGAAACTGACTGGGGTGGAGCGAAGGGGCTAAACCTTGTGTTTCATTTTGTAAATATGCAGGACTCTCCTATTTTTTTCTCTGAATATTCCTCTTGACACCTTCCACACGACACGTCAAAATAATATAATACTGTTAAATTGGTACAACCCTAACGCTAACCCAGAAAATGGACCTGTTGCCCCTTTATGGTTCCACAAAGAAATTTGGGACAAGATAATATACAAGGCAGTTCCCCCCTAAATAGGTCAGACTCTACCTCAAGCCAAAAGAAAAATTAAAAAGTATCCCACTCTCCTCCATTTCTGATTGAAACTTTGTTTTTGGCAATGTGGTGGGAGTCATATTTTACATGGCATGTTTTAGAGTACATATTATACATCTTCAGGTACTTTAAAAGAAATAAACACAAGGTTAAATAAAGGCCAGAGAAGAAAGTATGAATGTCAGCACAGCAGGTGAAAATCTGCACAGGATATGAAGCTTCCACCTCTTTTCAGACCGCAGAAGAAAAACTGTCCTGAGCCTGGGAGATCTGCAGCTTTCAGTGCTCTGAGAAAACAGACAGTCACAGCAACAATATTCAGACTGACCAGAGATATTCAAAAGTCAGCTTAAGGGGATGTATTCAGGTGGTTTATGCCGTTTAGGGTCGTACGTGACAAACAGAAGTAACAGAGAAGTCACATTTGAGAAGCATGTATCGCACGTTTGGATCTTGACCATAAGGTAGTAACAATCAGCTGATCATTGCAGCTCTCAGCTCACTTTAATTTATGTTGATAATATTCCTAGTCAACATTGAAACGACCTTGTAAACTTTAAATTCAAAAAAAGTAAAGTAAGGAAATCAGAGGTTGGATTCCACAATGACAGCAGAATAACAACATCTGTGTCCATTTCACTCTTCATGCTCAGACATGAAAGGTCAGTTCAGGCTGGTTTTAGCCTTGAAGCCATTGTTCAATCCAACACACTTTAAACTGCATCCCTCCAGCATAGACCTCAGTGTCAAGCAGAGTCATTTGCACTGCAAGGCCGACCTAATGCTGTGGCTTTTTTTTTTTTTTTTTTTGAGAGACCATTGCAGGAGGCGGCGTTAAATGGCAAAAGTAGATTGCAGCGAGCAACTCTGGTGTGTAGGCCCCAAGTACTGAACAATTTCTATTCCTCATAGGCCCGTGGGAGGGCTGTTATGTATGGGGGGACGTATTTTGGCTTTTATTGTTGTATTTGAATGGATTCACAAAGAGACTGGAGGCCTTGAAAGAGGGATTCTTCCCGCAGAAAAAAATGCTTTCAGCGCCTTGCAGGTTTTGGTGTTCTGAGGAAAATGGCTGCATCGATTTAACCAGGCCTGACTGAATTCAGGGGACGATCCCAGTGGTCTGTCCTTCTATCACGGCTTTCATCCGCATTTTCCCTCTCTGGCTGCATCTACATGCTTTCTGAGTGAAATTAGCCCGATGTGACGAGTGATGTGCCACTGGGACCCTGCTGATAGCTGCCAACCACCTCACCTGGAAGCAAGCTGCTGAGATGGGAGGCAGCAGGCTTCCTTCCCAGCAGATAAAAATACAAACATGAATTGTTATTATTATTATCCTATCTCCCGTCTCTCAAATCGGCCGCGAATATTCAGCCACCCTTCCCCTGTGGGTTGTCAATGGAGGAGCCAAGAGCCTGCAAATCTGTCTGTTTATATACATCACATCAAGAGCAAATATTAATGCTCAATTTCCTAGCAGTGGGCCATCCCATAATGCATTTATCCTCTGCAAATAGCAATGTCACGGCAACTCTAGGGAGAGGCGTCAGCTGAAATGTTATGAATAACTTGATCAAATTACACAGTCAGAGCAAGAGGGGAATAATAAGGCCGGTGCTGTGGTGCTTGGCAGCCCTAAAGGGCCCAGCCAGGTTAGGGCACCCAGCCAGACACCATGCCTGGAACTAAATGAAGCTGTTAGGAAATGCTACAGGTCGTTCAGAGGTGCACAGTGGGCTCCCTCGGGGCTCGCCATCTGCTGACACATAAAATACCAAGACAAAAAAATAAAAAGTACCAAAAAAACTTCTAAAGCAAATTTGGTCCATTTGTCTTTTGACAATGAATTAACTCTGAGCAAAGTATAAAATAGCCAACATTTGTTTTTGGGGAAGCAAATTTTTTTTCTGTCATTTAATTATTTAATTATTCATCAAGCCAATTTATCCACCTCATCATCTAACCCCAGCTCCAAATCAAATAACCAGAAACACTTTGTGTCCACAAGTATGTGGACAGATCTAGTGAGTGTCCACACTGAAATCAGGCCGATGTTAAAACAATGGAAGATTATGTAAATTGCCATTTTGTTCATCAATCTACACTCAGTACTCTCAATAACCAATAAAATAACAAATTTAAAACATGATTTTAGACATTTTCGCAAAGACAACCTAAGAATGATAATAACAATGAATGATTTAAAATAAATACCTATAATAATGATAATCTCAATGATATCATTTTCAAAAATGGATTACAATAGCCCAGAGGAAATGCATTTGAGATAAAAAGTCGAGCAGTAATAATAAGTAAGTGTTGAGTATAATTTGACCTTTTATTTTTATAACACCACTTTCAGTCACGTGACACCAAGGATGTCCAGAGGCAAAGGTTTATAACGTACTCTAGTTATTTCTTTTTTTTCCTGAAATGGAAAATGGAGTGGGATAGGGGAGGGGGGGTTCACTAAATCATTATGTTTCAGCAAAATAGTTCCCTTAAAGTTTTTTTTCTCCTCACACTAATTCAATTATAAATCCAATATCTTTTCTCCCTATGCCAAATGTCAAGCTGTGCCTGAGTTATTCCTGACTACGTGCAGAATCAGTTGGTTTTGGCCACAAAGATGTGAACTGAGGCATGCTGGGATACGCCTGGCCCAGCTGTGTTTCTGCATGCAGATTGATAAAGAGATTATCAGAACCCTACATCTGACCTAAATCAAGGTCGTCCGGGGCAGATACACTGCTGTACATAAACTATCATCATCATCAGTATGTCCTCTCACTGCCTCTAACATCCCTGACTGATAATGAACAGAAAACACACAACTTCTTCCTCCGTAGGATGCCAGGTGTTTAGAATTACTCCCTTGGAATAAGCACTGACAAAGACAATATTTAGAGTACAAAAATCAAAAGATGATCTAAGGAAAAGAAAGTGCTTCCGAGCTCACTGGCTTCGTATGAAAGGAATGCTTTGTTTGGAAGCAGCCTCAAAAGCCTGTTAATAAGCCTTTGAAGGGGAGTGGTCAGGGAGCTCAGTTGTCAAAGACCTCTTTAATTTCCTGTGAGTCATCACTGGACAAATGTGCATTGGTGCCTATCACACCATCTCATTAAACATCAGAGATATTTGGAGAGGATTTTATTCACTGTCTGGGTTATAGCTCCCTAATCTCTGTCATATTTCTATCACAAAGTGGGAGATGTGAGGCTGAAAATTGCTCTGAAGTAAACCTTTGCAAATTGGTATTTATTCGTTTGACACATACATTTATATTCATTGACATCTTTAGGATAACACAATAAAATATGAAGAAAAGAATCATCACAAATGTAAAACTTTCTTGAATTAAGATCAAGTAACTAACATCACTTCCCATTCCCAGTTGGACTGAGCTTGAGGTGTTTTTGAAAGGAGTGACAGGGACACAGATCACACGCTAAATATAAACAATGTGCCTTCATTCAAATACTAATAAGCCCCACATCAGCTGCCCAACTGAGCATCAAATAAATCGTCCTGTTAGATCAGGGCAGTGTCTTCTTTCGCCAATGATGAATTAATTTTAATACAGCATCTGATAAATTAATGACCCTGTACCCATTTCACCAAATTTTGCACAACAGGAGAAGATACAAAGAATTCAGGGTCTGATTTTACCAGTTTTTGTAATAATAAATATTTAAATTGTCCTTTTCCTACTACACACAGCTTTGTGTCCATTAAGAGGGCATGGTATTGACTAAAATGAGTTGAATAGTTTGTGTTATTTGATGTGTGGTAGTACTGTAATGTAGTACTGTGCTGTACTTTAATTACTTTTAAAAAAACCAATAACAGTTGAGGTGTACGCTTTATTTTGATGTGTTCACTGTCTTATGTCTGTCTGTTTGTCTGTTGATCTGCTGGGTAATACAGTGTCCATAGGTGTGTATGTGCATAATAAAACATCAGTTTGATGGTTGACAAAATGTACTACCAAAGGGCTGTTTGACAGCAAGATATAACTTACATTTCCAGTGAAAACCTTGATGATTACCTTGTGACTTCACTTTGGTTCCCACCATGTGATTAAAACAGGTTAATGAGGTCCGTTCTTAAAGGAAATAAAAAGTACGGCTCTATTTCAACTGTCCAAAGTGTATGATCTGAAGCACCTGGTGCAAGAGCAACATGAAATTAATCAATCTCAGTTCATCTCCGTTTCCCTTTAAAAGCCAGGCACACTGCACCTAGGTGGATTGTCAACAGCAACAGCTTCAACAAAGAGGCAACAGCACATATCACAACATTACAAATATTTTATATTATATAATGAGAAGTGTGAATATATCTTGTGTTTGATATGAAACTATGTCAGGACAAATTGTTGAAGGTGATGGTTGGGAAACATTGGTAGACGAGGTTGTAAGAAAAAACACTTTTTGTGCTGTCAGCGCATTCTGCTTGTGCACAACAAGCAAGTTGTGCACCCACCTAATGTTTGCATATCTTCACAGTGTGCCCTTTAAATAACCTGGACTAATTGACCAATTTTTGCCAATCGTACAATCACTTTCCCCTGTTTCAAGATAGCAACGTACCAGAGATAGGTGCAAGTGTATTTCAACAAGGTGGGGACTGGATGGAAACTAAGACACATGTTGTACTTTGTGTAAGATAGATTTCACAATGTCTTTTTATTTTAAGCGTAAATGTTGAAGTAAGGCCATGAAGGAGAACCTCATCCCAGGGACCAAAACCTGGTTCGGAAAAAAATATGAATTAGCTTGACAAGATCATAAATATGAAATGACAGATTACCTGACAGAAAGGCCACAGCTCGTCAGGGGGAACTATGTCTCTGAGACAGATGAGCAGCACAGGGCCCCACAAGGGACTGTTTAGACTCTATTCCTGTTCACATTGCACACATTGGACTCCAATTCTGAGTCTTGTTACATCCATAAATACTCTGATGATACTGCCATCGTGGCGTGTATCAGGAATGGACAGTAAGAGGAGTACAGGGATCTGACAGAAGCCTTCAGTGACTGGAGTCACAAAAACTGGCTCCTACTGAACACCTTAAAGACAAAGGAAATGGTATTGGGAATTGGGAAATTGGATTTCTGAAGGTCCAAGCCCCCTCTACAGCCAGTCAACATTTGTGGGGTGTACAGGTGGTGCCAACCTGTACGCCTGGACAACAAGTTGGACTGGTCCCTGAACACAGACGCTCTCTACAGAAAGGGACAGTCAGCTCTTTTTCTGAAGGAGGCTCAGCTCCTTCAACATCTGTAGAGAGATGCTGCAGATGTTCTTCCAGTCTGTGGTGGACAGTGTCCTGTTTGATGCTGCAGTCTGCTGGGGAGGCCACGTGAAAGACAAGGATACAAGGCAGCTTAACAGACTGGTGGAGAGGGCTGGCTCCGTCACTGCTGTGAGTTTGGACTGGAGGCTGTGGTGTGGAGGGAAAAACAGAGGAAGGTGGAGGTGAACACAGAGGAAGGTGGAGGGGAACCCCAAGGAAGGTGGAGGCTGTGGTGTGGAGGGAAAAACAGAGGAAGGTGGAGGCCAATCTACACTGAGTGTAACATCCTCTTCATTTAACTCTGGCGCAGCAGAGGAGAGGCTGTAGGACAGACTCAGGAGAGAGTTTGATCATCGAGCCATAAGACTTTACAACTCTCTCTCTGTCAGATAGACAATCATCTTTAATGGACTTTTATGAATTCATTTTATCATTTTTATTATTGTTGTTATTATTATTATTATTGGTATTGTTATTATTATTATTCTTTTATTTTTATTGTTGTTGAAGTGATTTGTCATCTTTTTCTTTTTACCTGCTTGACAACTTAATTTCCCTCCGGGGATAAATAAAAGTATATCTATCTATAAAGAACTAAATAGATTTTTCTTTTGTTGAATATATTTGCTCTGGTTGTTTATGTTTATATGTTGTATATGTGCTGTGTTATACATTGTGCCCCTGTAGCCCCGTTGTTAATTTGTGTCTCATTTATTTATCCAGTTGTATTATTTTGAAATTCATCTGAATAAATCTGAAAGTAAAGAATAATAATAAAGAAATGTCAATCATGAAATCACTTCAGTTACAGCACCTGATCAGATCTGAGATCTTATTCCACAAGATCAGATTCCACACCGACCATGACCTCTTGACCTTTACGTTCAGCCAATAGTGTGCTGACTCTGTTAATTATCTGTGTACGTGTGTGAAGAACAGAAAAGACAAATGAAAGAGTCACATAAAGACTTCCTCCCCTTCCCCATTGTTTAAGACTCTGTCACCCTGATTATGTGCTGCACCTCATTGTTATTCATGGGCTGTCTCGACATGTGTGAGGATGCTTTATTGCTACTCTGCCATTCTGGCTGCAATGACTCTGTGATGAGGCTGTGTAGCCTGTAGTCAAGTTCAAAGAGTAATTTGCCTGAGTGTTATTTCAATGGAGTGAAATGGCTTCTCATCACGGGCCTTTTCCCTCCCAATATCGCCAGGGCGGCGAGCTACCACACTGCAAGGCACGTGCCTGTACCTCACAGAATCATGATGAGTTGGCTGTTTAACACACACAATTACTAACACACACATACAAAGGGTTTATGGGGTTGGCACAAACACAGATGAGTGTCTTAGTATACAGTCAGTACACAGCAGTTACACTGTTCAAACAAAGCTCCATTCATGCAAACTTTAGTCATGACTTTTATCACTAGGATGTGGTTTGTTTTTAATTCAAATGTTCAGCAAACAGATATCAAACAGGAAGCAGCACAGTTAAGTTCATCCGTGCATCTAGAAATGCGATTACTCCCTGTTGAACTCCTGCTAATAGCCAGCTACATGCCAGCAGCACAGTGCCAGCGCGGTACTCTGTAGCTAGTCTGCAGCTCCCTGAACTTCTTTCTTTCTATGTGCTCTGTACTTAGCTGTTTAGTCCCCCAGCATGTTGTTCTCAGATACATAACTATTCAATAAAGAGCTTTACTGAGGAGTGAAAAAGAAGAAACTTTCTAAGCTAACTGCGAACTGCTTTCAAGCTGTCAGACTTATTACCTTGGTTACTAACAGGAAAATCATCCACACTGGTTATTCAAAGGACATTTCCTCTTTCATAAAGCAATTTGAAAGTGGATTGTGCGACACGGCTAACATGAGACAAAAGCTTTTTCTATCGAGCTGTCTGTTCCTGTCGAGATGGCTTCATGCCCTTGGTTCTGCCAACTTCAGTTCAGTTCAATCCAGTAAATATGGTCATTTCATGAGTCACTTTTATATATTGATGTAGCCAGGCCATGATCTGCTTACTTTCCTGTATGAGCTTTAATGGTTCAACATGCTCGCCACAAACTAGGTTGTTCAAATACAATTGATGGCAAAAGTGTCTACTTTGTTTGTTACAGTGCTGGTTCCCATTGGCCATGTGGGGTCTTTGCTGTCTCGACATGATGAACTGTGCAATGTGGATTTCCTCGTAATGTGCTGCATTTGGTTGCACACTTCAAAGAAACAGTCCTTACAAAATCGAATGTTTGACTGTCAAACCTTTGTCCTGTGAACTAAAAAGAACCCTTCAGTATAACTTCATTCATATGTCTTTCTCTATCTCTCGAGTGCAAGTGAATTAATCACATACAACAAATGATAAACACTTCTACAGCAACGATATATTGTTTACGAAATACAAAGGGGAGTAGTTGATTGTGTTGATTTTGTGATAAGGTTTGTTTTGACAGTTTGTTTCTCCACAAACCCAGTTTAGTGTAAATTCATTCAGGAAGATGATCTCATTCCACTTCCATTCACAATTATCTTGTTTTCTCCCTCTCTCACCCCACTCCAACCAATCAGATCTCACCACAGTCTTTACCAGCTAATCACATTGTCCCCGTCATAAAATCTGTTCTCCTCTCTCCTGCTGTCAACTGTCATTTCGGTGCTTTTTGCTGTGACCCTCCTCCACCTCCAGTCTCAGTGCAGGCTGAGTTCATCATCACTCCTCATCACATCCAGAGCTCCAGCTTCTCTTCTTTCATCAACAGGACCAAGACCAGTGCTTAGACCCCAGGGGATTTCCTGCACTTTGCACAGCCACACCCCTTTTCACATATGATGACATCACAATGGGGTCACAGACTGAAAATGGACGTAGACATCAGGTCTGAAAGGTGAAGTAAATGCTGAAGAGCCTTAAGCCTTCATTCTATCTAATGACCATCGGGGGGGACTCCACTGGTTGTTAAAGAAGTCAGATTGTATTGAAGTCTATGTGAAAATGTCCCTACTTCTCCCTTGATTTATTCAAGTCTTCAATACAACATGATGTTCATTTTTTAAATGATGGTCCATTTAGAGGAAACAGGAATGGAATAGGAATCTGTCTGACAGACTGACAGTACAGAGCAGGTCAGATCCACCTTCTCCTCCGTGGTTTCTACTGATTTAAAAAAAACAAAAAACAAAACAAGATTGCTGACGGCCAAATTACCAGCTGGAGGCATCACAACGGCAGCTCACAGACCAATGGGTGACGCCACAGTGGGTTGACATTTGGTTTATTCACCAAAGACTCTCACATCTCTTTCTTTTCCTCTCTTGTTTTGTACATGACAACAAAAGTCATTAAGGTTATTTCAGTCAGGAGAGACTCTATTTGTGTTAAAGTATAGAATCATTCAGATTTATATGAAACTAGCTGGGCAATTTATTTATTCAGTGTTGCTTAGTGCATGTGAAAGAGCCTAGAGAGTTCAGTTTCACTGTCAGCTGCAGGTCAACACACAGACAGACAGATGACCTTTCACCTCAAGCACCAGGATCATTACCAACAAAGGAGTAAAAGTGTTTCTGCCCTCGACCAGCCAGTCTATCAGTGTATAGATAAAGCTGAAATTAGACAGATAGACGGCAGGAAAAAAGAAAATGCAGTGAGGCAGAAAGTCGAAAGAAAGAGAGAAAGAAAAGGGAAAGCATGTCTATGAAATCGCATAATTGCACCGCGGGGAATTTTAATCAATTAGAACTGCAGAGCTAATTAAAGGCGGCATTGTGTTTACTGACTCAGAGCAGAGGGCTCGGGGGGGGCAAACACAAGCAAACACACACACACACACGCACACACACACACACACACTTCCTATTGACTCAAATGTCCCAGGCACAGACTGAACCATGTACTTGTATGTCATGGGCTCAATTCTGACTCACACCATTTTGTCATTTATGTCCCTGTCTTTCCATTACTGCTCGCATCCAGAGGCTTTAAAAAGGTTTGAAAGCACAACAACAGGCAAGTGAGGGTGAGTGCACACACACACACACACACACACACACACACACACACAAAGATACCTGCATGGCCATGGGCGGTCGGATCCTTTCATGAGCACAAAGCCTAGTCACGCTTTATCTGTCAGTGTTGAGCTAAGAGAGTTGACCCTCTCGAGCAGCCGGGCGCTGAATGTCTAATGGTGTCTGACAGTGTCCAAATGGACTCCCATACAGTTCAGAGAAGGTCATTTACATCATTTAGTGCTACTGATGAGATGAATAATAAATGAATTACTGCCCTGATGGAGGAGCAGAAAAAAAAGAATGAGTTGATTGAGACAGGAAGCTCTGCCGTTGGCTGTGAATTAAGGCGGTGCAAACAGGTGCTGTGTTTACTGCACGTGCTCACTGAGGGGCCTCTCTCCAGCTGTAACATTTTCCTGACATCCTCCAGAGTGAAGGTAATTTCATTACCCAGCATCCAAACTCTACATGCTTGACTAGTCGAGGGGAGAAAGGAAATCAATAGACACCATTACCATGGTTCTCAGTTGAGGTGTAATGGATATGCACATGGCCAGTTTGTGTGTGGGTGCTTATTTTTTGTCATAGTGTGTGTGTGTTGCAGTGTAAAACAAACCTCATTTACCATTGACTAATGAAGATTTAAGAACCTACTGTTTGTCTTTTTGGGAGCAGCTGTCAGGGTTTGATTACATCTTCACATCACAGAGGAGTCCTCGCCCAAGTATAACAGTGCCGTCTTATGTTTCACGCTTGTCTCCTCCGCCCGAGACCCGGCTAAAGGATGAGGCCCAACCGTGATCCTGTGACCCTGAAGGGTGACAGGAGATAGAAGGAGGAGGTGTTGAGGGAGGAAGTGGTGGAGTCAGACAGGTCACTGAAGTGAATTGCACCACGTCAGGCCACCAGACTGCTCCATCTGCTATCAGAACTACGCCTGTCTGCTTGGTAATTAAAATTAATTACCAAAAATTAACTGCAGGCCTGCTTTCTCTCCGTCACAGCCTCCTCACACACACACACACACACACACAAGCGGATACAATGACAAACCAGCACACACACAAAACAAATAATGTGCTGCTGGCAGATCTCACAAAGCTCTCCAGTTATGACACTGTCCTTGATAGACATCATGTCTGCTTCCTCATTTGTTATCCATACAGCTCATCATCATGTGCGCATGGTGCTGCCGTTGTTTTGTTTAACAGGCTTATCTAGCTCCTGCTAAGGCACAGACAATTTGTCTTTTAATTTTGAGACAACATCACTTTGCATGTCTCATTTCAGAGTCAGTGGGAGACTGTCTATGCCTCTCTTGATGCTAGCACTCGTCCTCATGTCCCACTGTGATGTATGGATTAGCAAAAGCCATCCTGGCAGTCAGCAGTGCAACTGAGCGAGGAAACATCACCGTATATCCACTCACCACATGCTGGCCTTTGTGTAAAAATAAAAAAAAACAATCTCCATAAAGTTCTGCCAAGAGGGAGAAATAAGTGACTTATCTTCAAAAAGGCTTCAGTAAAATTAGTTTACCTCTGTAGCAATGTCATAAAAAGTTTTTATACAGCCCTCGACTTATTTTCTTTTTTTTTTCATCAGTGCTGATAAGAGCTGACTCCTTTACTAAGATCTGAATCTGAGGACATGCACATGTGACCAGGCACTCAAAACAATCTCAGGTTTCACCATATAATTTCAACCAAGTATGATGAAGGGGAAAAAAATCTTAAACAGTAAATCAATTAATCTATTGATTTACTGTTAAGTTTATAAAATGTTGCAAAATAATAAAAATGCCTTGTGGACAAGCCCAAAGAGACATCCACAACTTTAATTTAACAGCACTGTGACATAAAGTAAAGCCTGTTCTATGCAGCAGGAACCACATAATGTGACATTTTAACTTAATGAATTACTGAAATACAGAATTTGATTCTTGATATTGATTAAATGATTAGTGCAGTGCTAAATCCAGTAAATACATTGAGTAAGAGTTGAGATAAGCAAAGAAATTCACTTAAACATTGACTTTTATTATAAACTTCAAGAGACCAAACTATATACAGAATATATATATATATCATTTTATAAAAGGCTCAGTAATGATATGATTAAGACCAGTGGGGAACTGCTGCAGTTCTCAACACATGCTTCTCAAACATTTGTTGGGGGCTGTTGTCAGCAGTGGACAAATACACATTAGTTGCTATAGTATTTCCTTGTACGTAATGGGCTCAATTTGACTCTCACCATTTTGTCATTTATGCCCTTTTCTTTCCATTAGCACAACTCTCCCAACCGGAGAGGTTTTCCTGGGATTCTGGAGACTGACGCGCCGTCCTCATCCAGTGTGAACTGCTCTTCGAGTTCCAAGCTGCAGTCTAGTCCACAGACTGAGCCAAAATCACTTACATCACCTCTCACCTGTCCGGCAGAGCTGGCGCCTGGGCAGCAGTGGAATGGAGCTGGAGATCAACCATCTGCAGTTCCCTCCAGCTTTTTACACAGTCCTTCAAGCAGATTTTCCAGCACATTGCCCTGGGTCGAGAGGTTGCCAAAGCCATTGTGGGGCTGCGTGAGGGTAAGTGGAGAGTTTTGGACTATGAGATTGAGTTCCAGACATTAGCCACAGACATCGGCTTGAAACAGCCAGCTTTGTTTGATACCTTTATGCATGGTTTGTCTGCCACGATTAAAGATCACTTGGCTCCCCTGGACTTGCCGGCTCAGTTGGATGCCCTTATCGCTCTGGCAGTGACCACAAGAACCTTGAATATCTCGGCTCTGCTAAGAGGCTCAGTTCTCGTCAGGCTGGTGAACTCTCTTCTTTAACCGGTTCAATTTTTCTCTGTTGTGTCGTCCTGGTTCAAAGAATGCTGAGCCTGATGTCCTGTCACGCCTGTTTGACCCTGAATGGACGTTGTGGAGTGTCAGAAGGTAACACCATGGCTTTGACCATGGTGGACAGCCACCTGATGCTAAGATAAACTAATTTCCTCCTCATTTTAGCTTCATATTTAACAAACAAATTGTTAGTGATCCTCTCAGGGGAAGAAAATAAATGCATTTCAGAAATTACTTAAGCAATATAGACCAAAGTATAAAACATTACATTTCGCAGTAAAAGAAACTTAACAATATCTCATGTTATAATTATTATAGACGACTCATATTAATACTGGTATTAGGGTGTGATTTCTCATTTTTATATATAATGTACATACTTTTTACTCTTTAACTATTCGTTCTGTTAATTTTTATACATTTCTTGTACATTCTTTAACTAGGAACGGAGCTATTATTTATTGAAATTAGGATTTTTATATTTATATTTATTCTCTTATTCTATTTTTGCTCGCTATATTTTAGTACATTGCTAAATACTTCTTTTATTTCTTTACTTCTTCTATCTTGCACATGGTTTGTGCCTTCTGTGTCTAGAAATGTCGGAGCTCATGTGGCACCAACAATTTCCTCCCCTGGATTAATAAAGTATCTCATTCTGATTCTGAAAACACAATTTGAGGTTACACAACCCGATATCAGGAACACAACTGTCTGTAATTACACTGAACTCATGATGAGCATTTACTGCAGAATTACATATAAGTATATAAATATAAAATAATAAAAGTAAACCTAATACTAATTATGTAATTATATGTGTATCATATGTATCTGCTTGTCTTCTCACTTATTGTTCATTGATTACTGTACCCAGCACCAACATAATAATATGTCAATGCAATAAATTAATTGAACAATTAATTAGTTTATAGTGCAACATGCTGATGTTAACTGTATGAATTGTTGTGAACTAATTCAAGCAATAAAATCTTAGTGAGAAAAACAATTATCATTTATTATGCAGAGGCTCATGCATCATTATTTTATCACTTAATTAGAGACAGTCACTAATCATTCTGATCACTGGCAATAATTATTATATTTATCTATTAAAGATATTTATAGACTGCATCATTAGCAGTGTTACAGTGTCAGTTGTTTTGATTAAGCGTTTGGGCGTCAAAGTCTGTGATGAAGGATGAATTTACAAGAATATACTGAAGAATCATTTTCCAGACTTCTGTAAGAAATGTATTGACGGAAATTTGAACACACAAAAATGGTTTTTACCATGAACGACATTAAGTTAATCCACTTCCACAGAGAATTGTGTTGTGACCCTTGTCTAAAAACAAATCTAAGAACAAACATTCATCACATGATTTGAAGTGAGGTTGACAGGAGGTACTAAGCAGAGCATCCGTTGTCTAGTTAATTATTGTGTATTTATGGAAACATGAGTGCACAACAGAGGTGTCCAACAAGTCATACATTATACAGTCTATACTGTGTAAGTCACTGTTCTCCAATATCTTTTCATGCCTCTGCACCAACAACAGCACTGAACCATGTACCTATGTACGTCTGTCTGTGCCATTCTCATGGACGCAGTATGTCAGTAAAGCCTTCATGGAATCTCTTCGAACATTTGCTAGGATTTAAGGATGAACTCATAAGATTTTGTTGGCCAGAGGTCAAAGGTCAAGGTCATTGTTACCATGCCAAACATGGTCTTATGGACGCAATATCTCACTCTTTGAGGGATTTTCTTCAGATTCGGTACAGCCATTCACCTGGACTCAACAACAAACTAATTTGATTTTGTTGGTCAACACACAGCAATTACAACAAATGGTTCATATTTTATATGACTCTGGAGAAGGAGGGATGTGATCTGAAACTAGTCTGAGTGATGAAGGGATATAACCATGAGGTGGTGATTCCACTTTATTTATTGTTAGAGCTTGACAGCAGATCCAAGACATTTTTCAAAGCTACATACATGCAACAATAAATTGTTGCATGTATGTAATCCAGCATTGTTTTTATGTCAGTGATAATAGCCTCTATGTTTAGTGTCCATGTCTTTACACCATGTCAGAGCTGCATTAACTTAGTGCTAATGGAAACATAACAGCCTACTGCTGCTGAATGGAGGGTGATTAACAGTGTTAAAGACGAGGCTGCAGAACAAGAGATCAATCGTAAAAACCTAAAGGAGCAGCCACAGCGAGCTCTCACACAAAGTGCTGCTGACCTCCAACTCCTCAGCAACGTGGCCAACTTTACTGTATCCTGCTGCTGCTGATGTGTGGAAAGTACTCACATCGTGTGCAACATGAAATCTGATCACGGTTGTTTTTGACTGATGTCCTTTCGAAAACAATGTGAGTTTGTAGAACTATAAACATCCATACCAGTTGCTCTTATGTTGTATTTCTGACAAAGTGTCTGGTCAAGGAGGGCTTTACTAAAATTAGTCTGTAGAATTAAACTGCACTGGCAGTTACCATGGTGTGATCATGGTCATCAGTTGACAGATGTTCAGGTCCAATCAGATCCACTCAGGTATTGAACATATTGACACATCTGTGGCAGAAAAGCACAACCTACCAAACTAGACAGAGCAGAGAATCAAGAATCAGAATCAAGTGGACCTCGTTCTTAAGGGGCTGATGACAGTTCTCCTCAGGGAAAAGCTTAGATTTAATCCACTGGCTCATTTTAGACTATATTTTTCACAACACAAAGGGAAAAAATGGGGAATGAGATTTTTCTTGACAAGTCTGAGACTTTTTAAACACAGATTGTGACTCAACCCTGGTTTGTCTTAGACTTGTGTGGGTAGTTGTATTCAGAGGTTCACCAAATGCATTATACAGGTCCAGTACTGGCCTCCTATGAGCTGTGGAGAGGAAAAACAAATTAATCAACAGTGCTGTTGCAAAAAGGTAAATTATTCTCAGGAAATACAAATTCATTCATTCAAATTAATCCTCTCTGCTTTGCAATTAGTAGAACATTATGTTTGCCTAATTAACAATTTGGCATTTGTTTAAGCAACGTAAAGGTTAATAAGCATTTAAGGTGTGGAACAAAACTGCAGTCACAGAGAAGAAACCTGGCTAAATACAATGTAAACTCTGAAATCTATCTACTTTTAGCTGCATGTCCCTGTGCTGTTAGCCAGGACTCAAGGCTGCTGACAGCTTCGCCCTGCAGTCTAAATCAATACAACAGGTTCTTTGAGCATCACATGCACATACACACAGCTGCAGTTAAGAGACAACCTTGAGACAGACCCCACAATGGTGAAGAAGAATGAGAGGAAAGTGTGAGGAAAGGAGAGAGAGAGAGAGAGGCATGAGTGTGTTTGGGAGAGAGTTTGGGAAAGACACCAGGGAGGCAGAGAAACAAATGGCTTTCCCTCCTGTCCGGCTGCTCTCCAGGCTACAGAGATTTCTTTATAGAACAGCTGGTCGATCGTGACTAGGGAGAATCTTCCTGATACTAATGAAGCAGAGGAGGATCTGACTGGAGAAAAACAAAACTAAGTTTACTCCCATGCTCAACAACGAATCTGTGCAGGCTGCACTTGGTGCTTTCAGCAAAATGCTAACATCAGAATGCTGAATACACGTAAAATACAAGTAAGAGAATGCAAACGGGTTCATAGCAATGGGTGAAAATGGGACATCTCAATAAGCTTGTGACTAGGGGCCCAGTCACTGCAGATATAGGTGCAAATTCAGCCACTAATAATAAGTCCTTTTACCTCAAAATCTAAAAGAAAAACTCATCTTAAACTTAAAACCATTTGTCCAGACATTAATTGAAAAGACAAGATACACAATCAGCAGTAGAAAGTAAATATAAATTATAGATTAACAGTAGACTGACTAGTTCTGAAGACAGGGTAGTTAGTTTAGCAGCAACTGCTGCGTTTAACTTTCTTTTTCTTTCTTTTTTAACCTTCTCTTTCTCTTATCCTTTCTAAGATGCTTTATTCAACTCTTGTATGTATACAAAGGAAGGCACATTGGAATAAGGTCACACAGCCTGACATTCTGCTGAACAACACCATTGTACAACATAATACAAGTACTGTTAAAAATGTTACATTTAATGAGCTTCAGAAAACTGTAACGTAGAAAGAGAGGCTAAATGGGAGCATTTACTGTGGACCAGATATTATATGTATCCGGAAAAGAGAGAAGAGGCGTGTAGTGGGTATAATGTTTATCATGTTCATCATTTTAGATTAGCGTGTTAGCATAAATGGAACTGGGGCTGATGGGAATCTCATTAGTTAATTCGGTCATAAACCAAAGAAATAAACAAAGGAATATTGTGGCAATTCATCTTGAGGGGACATGAATGTTGTTAATGCATTAAACAAGTAGTATAGCTCTCGTGGTGGTACTAAAGTAAAATCTGGAGTTATTAGGATAAGTCCTCTGGGTACAATGAATTGATTTCCAAAGCAATTGATCCGATAGTTGTTGAGATGTTTTAATCTATACCAAAGGTGGTAAACTGAGCAGCAGATGGCTAACAAAGCACAACACACATAACACTGAAACATTGATCAAATAATAATCAAATTATACTGTAGGGTTTGTTTTGTGAACATGAGTTTATCATTAAAATTGTGACTGAGAAATCTATTTTATCATCACAATGACAAACACAAGCCTCGGCCAACATTGCTTTGGAGAAGCAGCCAGTCAGAGATTCAAATCAGATGTGCAACAAATTCAACACTTTTACTGTTGCAATTAAGACAAAAACACGACACTGTGACTGACTTCATCTGATACTGACCCAGAATCTGGACGTGAACTGACAAACTGTTGAAACTTTAATCATGTTTCTATATAGCTCTGTGATTGGATGTTATACCAACATGCAGCTGGGAGTTGTAATAACTTCCCTCCCCGAGTTTTTAGTACACAGACATGTGCCTTTGATGAGCTTTCATCTTCTGTACTGATGATTCAACCAGCACAGTTTCATGTCCATCAGGGCCTCAAAGTACTCCGACTAAATAATGTCTCTAATGAACAGGACATTCAGTTACAGAACAGAGACGCAAACAAAACATGATGTATTTGTGGAAAATACAAATACAAGTTTCAAGTCTCTGCTAACCTGTTTTCATAGCACACTACACTGAACTGAAACCAAGGAATATGTGGAAACCTGCTGTGTACTGTCAAAAAATGTTTAGCAAATCTAAAGAATAAAAACTACTAATTGTGCTTTGCAGAAATCCAAAGAAACATCCCAATAGATGGACGCATTTCTTTAGTTTTCAGTGAAATTTAAATTTAAAAAAATGGTTCCAACTTTAACGCAGCAATGGAAGTAAATGAAAGACAGGTAACAGAGAGACTGTTGGACAGCGCTTCATCCTACAGAAAAATAATAATGAGCCAAAACATTAGAGGAACTAGACGATGACTTCACATGATGGAAGAGCTTCACAGTCTCAAGACTCCAACCCCCAATGGAGCTGGTTTGGGATGAACTGGACAGAAGGTGAAAACAAAGCCAAATGCAGGTGCAGCACATTCATGGGAACCTCTTTGACAGTGCTGAGCTGAATATCTGATTTCCATTGTAGGAAGAAGTTTGCTCGTGTGCTGAATGCGTCAAATATTTTGTTCACCGATAAGACTCCATGTTTTTTGCTATTGTTTATTTATTCTGTGGTTTAATTTTAGAAACACTGAGACATTAAATTTAAGTAAAAGCTGGATACGTTGAGCTATTCTAAGACATTTGGCCTGGTAGTGTGTGGAGAGGAGAAACAGAGAGAGGGGGGGTGGAGATTTTCTGCATGCTGACAGAGAGGGTTATGGTTGTTCATGAAGGGAGAGTCTTAATTGTTTCCTTGGAGATGAACAGAAACTGCCCCTGAGTTCAGACTCTGACATCCGCGCTTTTCTCATTAACAGTACCTGACATTCAGAGCAGGAAAAGAAGAAAACAACACTCTCCAGTGACTCTCCCTCACCTCGAAAAACTGCTCGACAGTCAGACTGACACAAGCAGCTTCTTCATTATCCCTTTGTAATTCTTTGTTCATCGACCGAGTCAACACTATTAATCACTCTACAGTAAAATGGGTCTTTTTTTTATGTCTCCAAGTTTATGACAACCCGTACATCTGTTGACATTTTATGTACTTTTCTGACAATAGAACAAAGATGTAATTCTCAGCTGCGGCACCAGTACATTTCACCTATTTAACTGTGCTGCTACCCATTTGGCTGCAACAAAGAACGGCATCCATTGTTACCATAATAAGATGATGCTCTGTATTGGTACAAAAATCAATCTAAAACTATATATTATATTTAGATTTATATATATAACTATTATATGGCACAATAGTTGTGTAAAGGCCTCAGTATTGTTCAAATGTGTGTTTATCAGATGATCTACGAATGCCTGAAACCTTCTGTCTGACCTCAGAAGCATTTGGAGCATTATCCTACAATTTTTGTTACTGTACTTTCTGAAACAGTCAATCCAACAATCAATGCAGATGTGTGACAGTGGGAAAGGTTTGAACTTCCCTGATGAGCTCTCTTCTTATTCACTGTCCCCACAACTGCATCTGTCAATTTCCAATTGAACCCAGAGCAGCATGATGAATGCCTCTGATGAGAGACATTATCCCTGTGTGAACTGTTCATCATACAAAATCAGCCAGCAAAGGAATTCTTGAAGGTTTGGGTGGCAGTGGTTGAAACTTGTGTTGGAGGTTGATGTGGTGATGGAGGTCAGTGCTCAGTACACACTTGGAGCACTCGCTGAGGCCCACACCGAAGGACAGGGACACAGGGTGGGCAGTTTAGAGACTGAAAGAACTGGGATTTGTCCTGATGGCCAGCTACGGCTATGACATGTTTATTACCACAACTTATACAAGCCACATTTTTAAGATTCACTTTTTGGGTTGTTTTATTTAAATATTTTAACTGGATAAGGAATCTTCCGGATCTTAAAGTATCAGAGATAAAGCCAGACATATGTTGGGCAGTTTAGCTCCCATCCCCTCCCAGACATGCTGTGTCCATTGAAGAGTGTTGATAAACCACTGATATTTAAAACAAAGCAGCTCTTTTTGTTGTTTCTACCCATTTTTATCCCCTGGTCTGTTTGTTAAGGAGAGCAATGGATCTCTTTAGATAATTTGGCTGCTGGGAACAACATCTCCTGAACATCTGGTTATCAGAGACACAATTGAAATTAGGGTTAGGGGCATTCTCAGCTCCCAGCCCCTCCCTGTCATCTCATGTCCGCCATATGATGTTTGAGAAGTTTTAATGTGAAGCTGCCTCCTCTGTAACCTCTGTGGAAAATGTGGCTCCCGGTAAAAACGTCCTGATGCACTCACACTAAAAGAATCCAAACAGTGAGAAGCTGGGTGAAGACAACATGCCACGTTTTTTTACAATGTCACCATACACCATCTTTTGTTAGTGTTTTGATTGAGATCTCTTGTGGCTGAAGTTACATATTGTACATTTGCAGTAACTGAGTTATGCCCACAGTCTGTCTATAAAAGTGGACGTAGACTCTGGGTCTAAAGTGTAAAGTGAAGCCAATGCTGAAGAGCCTTAAACCTGCTCTTATCTAATGTCCATCAGGGGGCGACTACACCGGTTGGAAAAAGAAGTCAGATTGTATTGAAGTCTATGGGAAAATGTCCCTACTTCTCCCTTGATTTATTAGCTCAGTAAATGTTTTCCTAATGAGTTTATGGTCTCAGTCTCTAGTTTCAAGTCTTCAATACAACATGATGTTCATTTTTTAAAAGATGGTCAATTTAGAGGGACGACCGTGTGACTGACAGACCGTACCACACACAATGACCTGCCTGAGGATAGAGCACAGGGAAGAGTGCACTGATAATGGCTCTCATGTGGTTTCTGCAGTGCACAAAGAAGGGTTGGCACACTCTCCATGTTTTAAACACACTTTAAATTTAGTGGTAAAAGACTCAATGAGGGCTCTTCCTGGTTTACGTCACATGAGGAGGAGAGATGCAGGGCTTCAGTAGCTTTCTTTCACCACAGCATGAGAGCAGCAGAGAGGCTCAAAGAAATTCAGCCGAATCTTCCAGGACACAAACTGAGTTGAAACAAGGAGGGACTCCACATGTGAGCAGACCACAGTCCTCTGTCTACTTGGAAAGAGCTCACTGTGCTTAAGTCAGGAAGGTTGGTCCGTGATCAGGCTCTCCATCGATGCCCTGAAAGCCTTTGATGAGGTTACAAGAGAGATATCAACTGAAAAACATGTTTCAGTTTCAGAAGTGATCCCCTCGTGTCGCTGCTTCTGAGTGCAACTGCATCTTATGAGCGTAAGGGTAGCTAGCTGCTGAGCTGTCAGCGCGATGCCGACTCGAGGTTTTAAAGGTATTGAAACTTTTTAAGGTCTCACTGTCAGCACCTTCCTGGACACAGGATTTAAAAATCTTGGTTTCCAGGACAGCAAATGTTGTGCACATGAAAGGGCGACTCATCACTGAGATGCAGTCGGTGAAAGAGGCCTTAGCTACTTCAGTGTCAGCTCCTGAACCTACCTGAACCTAAGCTCTGCCTCAGCAGTCGCTCCCTGCAGGGGCTGCGTGGGATATGGTCAGAGTTTGATACTCATCCCGGCAGCATGGCACGACTGGCACTGGTGTCTTAAATGAAATTCTCCGGTTCTCAGAAGAGAGAGTAATTCCACCGGATCAACACCCACTAGTTTGGTGGGAAAAGATTGTGCAAACATTCCCCTCTCTTAGCAAATTTAGCAAGAAATAGCTGGGAGTCATTGCATTATCTGTACCTGCAGAAAGCATTTTCTCAAAGGCAGGACAGTTAGTAAGTCAGATAAGAAGTGCAATGACAGGGAAATATGTAAATGTGTTATTAAAAAGCTCTGACTCAGTGGCTCTCAACACGGGGGCCGTGGCCTCATGGAATATTTCCTGGGAAGTGTCTTGCAGGTAAAAAGGAGCAATTGCTCTAAATGAAGGAAAAGAAAAAAATGTTGATGGTAGTTTTGTCTTTTATTTTATTTATTAATTTAATTGCACTTGATAAAATTTGTTCAAGTTAATTGTGTTCACTTTATATAATCAACAATAATTTATATTTCAATTTACATGGTAAACTAAAATGTTTCCTTTTATTTTCTGGAAGGCGGAACAGACAAAAGTCAGAGGGAACAATATAAACATGTTCTTGTTTCTGAACAAAAAATACCTCAGTTTACAATTAAGAAAATATTTTTGTCATTTCCTTTTCAAACCATCCTGTATGGAAGCCCAGAAAGGCAAGAGGAAATGGATTTTTTTATAAATTATATATTTTTTAAATGTATTAACACACATGCCATTTTGAAGCTTCCATCTATCCATCCCTCATCTATACCACTTAGCCTTCATGATGGTGGGCGTCTGGAGCCAATCCCAGCTGACGTTGGGTGAGGTCAGTGTAACACCCTGGACAGGTCGCCAGTGTATCACAGGCCTGACATGCAAAGACAAACAACCATTCACACTCACATTACTCACACTCACATTCACACCTGCAGGTCATTTAGAGTCACCAACTAAGATGAGCATCTTTGGACTGTGGGAGGTGGCCAGACAACCTGGAGGGAACCCACGCCGGCTCAGGGAGAACAGGCAAACTCCACATGGAAAGGCCCCAGGGTTTGAACCCACTTGCTGTGAGGCGACAGTGCTAACCACTGCCCCACCGCACTGCCCCATCTTGAAGCTGGAAGTTTGTAAATTGGACGATCATCATCTTGGTTTTTTGAAACCAGAAAGAACCATGTTTGGAGGAGAAGGTGGAGCTGAGGAGGAGTGAGGGGTGGATCTGCCCTTCTCTGTACTCTGTGCTGATTGGGTGGCACAGTCTGTCAATCACACAGTAGCCACGCCCCCTAATACATCCCCTACTTTGTGGGCTATTTTCCACTAAATGGACCATAATTTAAAAAATGAACATCATGTATTGAAGACTTGAACCTAGAGACTGAGACCATAAACTCATTAGGAAAATGTTGACTGAGTTAATAAATCAACCAAAAAAAATAAATCATCAGAAAATCTGAAAAAAAAATGGCTACAGTGTTTTTATTAGCAATTTGTGAAAAAGTGAGCATGTTTTGTTCTGTTTCAACTGCTACATGCTACATTTGGCAAATCTTTTAGATAGATAGATAGATAGATAGATAGATAGATAGATAGATAGATAGATAGATAGATAGATTTTAACATGTTGTGCCTCACTTATTTCAGCTCTGACCAGAGGCCCATATATTTATAAATCCTGTTTGCACTCTCAGGTCGGCTATTTTTCTTCTTCCATCACTGAAGATAAAACCATGCAACACTCAGCCTCAATATTCCAGCGTGAGATCACCGGCGCCTCTCTGCTATCCCCCGCCAGCTTCCACGTGTCCATGGCAACATTTCAGTTTAGTATTGATTTTACCATTTGAACACTTTGCAGATCTTGTTATGCCTTATTATTGCCGGAGCAAAATGTCCTTCTTCAGCCACTGGACTGTGCTTTCGGTTCAGAGACACGCAGGCTCCATTAAGAGCAGGCCTCAGCCTATTTGGGCCTCAGTGAAACACTCTAATGGTGCCATTAGAGCAGGTAGATTAGTCACACAAGCAGGCGCGCTCACGTGTGCGCGCACTAAGTTATAGGTTCACGCTGTGAGTCCAGTCAGAAACAGAAAGAAAAGGAGAGTATGAACATCCAGATAAGGTCCTGCACGGTTCTGAGAAAACTGTCTTGATGTGTTATGGTGAAAAAAGTGAACCTGGTGTTTGCTAACAATAATAAGAATAATGATAAATTAGAGTAATGGAAAGGAACAGGCAGAGCAAACAAATACAGCATGATTAATCAAGGGGAGGAAGAGGAGGAGGAACATTATTAGCATCACTATAGATTGAAACATAATTAAATTTAACATCTATGAAAGTAATTTAGGTGAGTCTGCTCCTCAGGGAGAGCAGGTTCACTGAGGGCAAAAAAAACAAACCTGCTTCTATTTTCTCTCTATTATCAGAAATGACTTGTGATGTGTGCAGGTGTTGAGACTCGCTGTTACATGTATGAATGAAACACGCCTGAACATCAAAGGTTAATCTGAATTAAGAGGTGAGGATTAAAGTACGGCAGCGTTATAGCAGCCAGCTTCACAGAGGAGCCTTTGAAGATAATGGCAGGTAACTCCAGGTGTAATTTTAATGCTTTTACTGGAAAACACCCATGGGTCAACAAATGGGTGGACAGAATAAAATACAGCAAGTATAAGCAATACTAGGAATATGTTGTAATCTGTTGTATATCTGGTAACCAACCATATTTCCTGCTGTAGATCCATGTAAATCTTCAATTTAATTATTCAGTCGCTGAATTACGATTAATTATGATCTGAAATCATGAATGAATGTCCTCAAAGTAATAGTTTATAGTATTTCTCAGTGTCTTTTTTGGGCTGGACTGCAGCAGTGATGCCCTGTAAACACAAACATCGCTAACTGACAGGCCAAGTGTTGGAGGTTCCCCATTGGTCCTTGTTTCCCAAAAATGCCTTTGTTGCTAAATTTACCAATTTTTCAAACACTTGTACTGACATCTTTACGTCACCAGGCCGACAACAGCCAGAACATGAGGCATATTTTCAAAATGTCGTCCTCTGTAAGGCCTTTATGGAACTTCTTCAGATTTGGCAAAGACATTCACTTGGACTGAAGGAGAAGTGGCAATTCTAGTTTTTTAGCTTTCCTTAGAGGAGTGTCGTCAGGCTTTCCCTCCACAGACACACCGCTCATGGTCACATAGCCACAGAGGTCAATAAGCTTGTGACTTTCTCTCTGAGTGATCCCTTTTCCAAAGTAGCCAAAATCACAGCACAGTCATTATCTTTACTCTAGGTGTAAAGTGAATTTGTCAGACGACATTGCCATTACGAAATAAGCAGTTTGGCGATGCCTTGAAAGTGACGACTGTCTCTTTAGTCTCTATTTCATAATGTTACATTGTCTGACAACAGAAACAGGAAAAGATGCATCAGACAATACAATTTCACGAACAAAACCATTGGTCATCGTTTTGCTCCAGGGTGGATTTAAAAAAGTTAATTTCTGTGTTATGTAACATTTTATGTGTATTTACTGAGCCATCACTGGTTGGGGAACTAAACACATTCTCCCTGTGGTATCTGGACATCTCAATTAGAGACAAAATCATAGTTAGAAAAAATTAACTCAACAGCAGAGAGGTGTTTACACCATCAGGGGAAAGTCAGAAATCTGTTATTGTGATTTATTTTGTATAATTTATTCCCATGATGCTCCTCTCGTACAGGCAGGCGTGTGAGTGAGTTACCGTGGTTACGTTGATGCTCTGTCGCCGTCGCGCATTCTCATGATTCATCAACAGGATCTTAGATTATTTTGTCTTTACAAAAAATCATGATAATTTTGCCTCAGTACTGAAATCAATTGACATAATTAAAGAGGAGGAAATCTCAGAGCCTCCTTCATGAAGAAATGTAATCATTTATGTTCTCAGTCTGAACGTCAGAGGACGGTTTGTCTACATTACAATAGTCCTTAAGATAAAGTCGGTTCAGTGATCTGATCTGAAGCTGTGATTATTAATTCCTGTATAACATTATAACTGCAGCAGCTGGTGGAGCTATGAGAACAGATGACACAGGTTGCCGGAGTTGTCATTGATTATGTAAAAGTAAAATTGTTTTCTTAACCAAAACTAATATATAACAGCTTTAATGTCGGCCAAATTATTTATATTCAATATTATTCATGTGGCATGACAGCTGCATTCATCCCTGATAGCTGTGGTTGTGGCGCTCCTGATGTAATACTCTGCTCCGAGGAGGAACCACTGCACCAGCGATGAACTGTTCAAGGAATAAATAGGTGCAAACAGTTATATTGTAGCGAGGGAGATGCTTTAAACTGAATTTATTAAGACAGAAAGGAGGACAAAGGCATTGGTGCGTAAATTTATGTCTGGTTTGTGAAACCACGACTGTCAGGCTGCATCAAGTTAGATCAGGTCAGTTTTGTTAGTGTGTCACTTCCTGTTTTATTTTGAAAGACAAGATGACATTCCCTGTGTCCTGTCAAGTTTCCCACCTGGGTGATTACTGTTCTCCTAATGTCTTTCACCTGTGTCTCCTTGTCTCTCCTCCTCCTCGTGTATATAAGGTGAGTTCTGCCTCCGTTGTCTGTACCCCAGTGTGAGGGGTCCAGGCTTCAGCCTCATGTATGTTGCTCATGTTTCAGTCTTTTTCAACCAGTGAGTTTAGCGCAGTGATTTTTGATACTGTTGCCTGTTTGACCTCCTGTTTACCCAACCCCTTGGTCTGAATTAAAGGACATTGAACTCAGGTGCCACAACTTCACTCAGCTCTGGTCTGCAAGAGTGAGCTCCAGCTCCAGAATAAAAATTTAAAAAAGCCTGTCACATGGCGGCTCCCAGGAGCTCCAACCAGGGCTGTCACAGCAGCAGCTAACAACTCACTCTATATGTATAGTATGAGGCAGTATTTTACTAATTTTTACACATTATTTGAATGTCCCACCCATCTCTGAGTCTGTGCCCCTGCCTGCCCCTCCTCCCCCCATTAAATCTTTTCTAGACCCGACCCTACACCGACCCACTCAGGCTAACTAATCCAGGCTGGAGCAAGTGGCTGTTTTCTGATTTAATCCAGGAGGTTAGGTGGAGTAAAAAAACAGGAAATCTGTTTTAAATAATAATAATTTTTTTCTGGGGGAGGACTCCCACACCCTGCAATGAGTTATGTATCCTTCCAAGTTTATTCCCCCTTTTTAAAGCATAACCAGGCCTCTGTCTAAATGCATTTTTCCTCAGCAAAACACTAATAACGTGCACCAAGTAACATCTGCGATGATGTAAAACTTTAGTCAAAATGTTGGGTGGGGGAATCACAATAACTGAGGTTATATTATTGTTAGGTTCAGTTTGACATATCCTATTCTCTGTATATCTTTTCCTCTTAATATTTCATGATCCAAGTTTTGAAAATATACCATCATAAGTTTTATCTGTAATGAGGTCTTCTCTCAGTCATTAATAAAGATTTTGTATTTGCTTGCATAGCAGATGAAATGTCTCCCACAGGTAAGAGGAAATCTAAGCCAAGTGGGAAATCACCTAAATGACAGTCAGAATGTCAGACTTGATCCCTCATCAGCTCTCGTCTCTGAGCGAGCCTCATTTTTTTTCTTCTTCTCCTGTCAATATTACAGCTGGGTCTCTGTTCCCCATAGGCTCCATTTAGAGGCCTTGTTTTGATTTCTTCACATGAAATATCACTCCATCTTTAACGGCCCAGGGGTGGCATTCCCCCATCCTGACCTTTCCCTGTCAGTCAATAAAATGAACCCTACTTTCATCAGAGGGGCCCACAGGAAAAATTAATGCATCATTTGCTGCTGCATTTTGCTATAAATCCACTGATTCTAGTCCAATTCATCACTGGTGTTTTATTATTATTTTTTAAACTGCAGTGCATGAAAGCGCAGATTTCATTTCAGAACAGGTTCAGTGGTTTTGTGTGTGTAAAATACTGCAGAAGAAGAAATCTCTGCTCAGGGTGGTGATGGTAGGATTTTCACAAATAAAACAAATACACATATTTTGTTGATGACGGCCACAGTTGATATTGATGGCTGCAGTTTTTGGTCAACCCGTCAGATTCAGATTAAATGTGAAATAAATCAAATCTTGTATTTTCTTTTCTTTTTTTCTTTCTTATATTCTTTATTTACTTTCTTTTATCCTTCAACTAATCAGAGGCATGAAAATCATTGAAGGGTCCTCTTCTCCAGCACCAATGTTTGCTTTTCATGCTAAGGCACATCTTATGATATTGCTTCTAGACTTAAATAAATGGATGGATTGCAGCTCAGGCACACAAAGGACAGGCCCAGGGGCCCAATGAGTCGGGGGGCCCTTGACATTTCTCTTTGGAAAGTCACAGGGCTCAGCCAAATAAGATAACCTGAACCTGATTTGGACTTAATTACAGCCCCTCACTGTTGGATATGTTTTGATCCGATAAATGATCCAATCTGATATTTATTTTTATTATATTATCATTTTTACTTATGAGCCTCAGGTTTTTGTGCATGGAATGAAAACCATGTCTGAAAAACATCCTGGTTTTTCAGCCTACAAACTGTGAGGCTTTATTGTGGCAGCCCCACATTTGATTGATTTTAGCACTTCCTGCAGACTCAGCATTGATTTAATGTGTGTGAGCTGTGAGTCCACAGCATCACTGACACCAGTTCAGCTGCAGGCTCGAGCCGAGCTGCTGTTTACAATTTGAAGCACATATGTTTGATAACGTTGCATAATGCAGCGATGTTGGCATGCTGAATGCTTACATTACTCTGCTGACCGCCGACAGCCAGCTGCTGCTGACTGATGGCCCGTCCACATGAGGGGGAGCAGCAAGTGATAAAGAGCTGGACAGAGTTTTAATTAATGGTGTCTATCCAAGGTCAGAGTCATCATGTCAGTGAGCTGTGGCCCCACAACTGATTGATTACAGTCTGCTCTCACACTGTCACATGCACAGTCAGGTGACACACATTGATCTGGGTCTGTGGCCTGTGCCAACACTCCAGATCCATCCATCCATCCATCCATCTACAATCCATTGATTCATCATCCATCCATTCTTTTACCCATTGTATCACTCATCCATTTTTGTATCTGTCTATCTATTCTTGTACTATTTCCTCATTCTTCCATGCATTCCTTTACTACTCTATTATTTATACATACATTCACGCGTCGATGCATTTCTTTACCAATTCATGGATAACACTTATCCATCCACCCAAGTGAACTTACCAACCTTTACTAATCCAATTCATCTATCTATTCTTTGACCAACATATAATCGATCCATACATTCATCTATCAGTTTGTCTACCAATCTGCCCGTTCATCCATCCATTATTTTACAAATTGTACTATTCATCCACTGTAAATACACATGCACGCATTCTTTTACTGATACCCTCCCTCCATTAATTTACCCATTCTACCATCCATCTATTTATTCATTGTCCATTTATCCATCCAGCCACATTGATCCTTTCTTCCGTCCATCATTTATCCTTCTTTACCATTTATCTATACATTTATCCATCATTCATTCACCCTCCATCATCTATCCTTTTACCCATTCATTCATCCATCCATTCATTTATTCATATTCACAGTACATCTATCCCTTCATTCACCCATCCATCCATCTATTATTCAATTAGCATGAGATTCGCACAATCGTATAATAGTTTCTGACACCGACAACAAAAATAGACAAGAAAATTGAAATGTGTCTTTTCATGTGAGTATTTGTCCTGTCCCCTGCAGTCCTTCTTCACCTGTCTGCACTCGTTCCTGGCTGAAGAAGTGTTTGAATTATTCCTTTCAACTGACACTAAATTTATAGGAAACATATCTAGAACTCACTTATGTTAATCTTCCAAATATTACAGACAGTGATACGTTCCAGCGAAGAATGAATGATTTTCCTGCTTCAAACTTAGTGCAGATCTAAAAGAATGAACTATAATACTGAAAAGATATGTATGTGAAAGCTTTGTTTACAAAAGGAGTTATTAACTCCTCCTCATCTCAGATCTTAACCAAGGTGATTAGTGAGACAACCGATGTGTTGAAGTTAGGAAGTTCAAATCATTTTCCAATACACAAAAATAGTTTTCACATGCATCTGTGAATGTGTTTAATAATGCTGCGATATCATAAGTGATCTCAGAACAGTAAGAGTCCAGAGACCCTCTCAGGGTTATCCATGATAGTCAATCTAGCTTCGGAGACAATAGCCCACTGCAGCCACAAGAGGGCAGTGAATCATAAGAGAGATTTCACGCTGTGGGTGGCACGATGGAAAAGTGGTTCGCGCTGTTGGCTCACAGCAGGTTCTGTGTTTGAAACCCAGGTGGGCTCTACCATGGCCCGGCGACCTGTTCAGGCTGGCCCCCCGCCCTCACGCTATATCAGCTGGGATTGGCTCTAGCAACCCTGCATGGATAAACGACGTAGACAATGGATGGATAGATTTTATTTTGTTCCAATTGGTATTTTAACCTTTTAACTTTTCAGGCAAGTATTTAAACAGTTAAATAACGGATCAGAAGAATGAGCTGAAATAGTCAAAAATATATGTGCATATACAGAAGGATGAAGACAACACACTAAACGTTGGTCACAGCTAAATAGAGTAAAATAGTAAAATGACACAAAATTACATGAAACGCTGCACTAATTTGTAAAAGTGGGTCTTTAAAAAAGGGCTTAAAGAAGAGGCAGTATTTGCTGCCCTGATCTCCACAGATAGGTCCCTCCAGAGTCCAGGAGCTCTGACAGTCAGGGTGTGATTACCTGTGTGACTGAATCTGGACCTTGGATCGAACGATCGGGGGGAGAACACCTCTGCATGCTGATTGTCTGTTCTCTGTCCATACAGTTCATCAGTCTGCAGTCGGCGACCCTCACCACACAGCTGCAGGTGAAAGTCAGCGTAGTGTCTTCTATTAATCACACTTAGACAACACCCAGGGAGAAATGAGAGCTGCTGGAGGTCAATCTGGCAGCCAGCACGAGGTTCATTTGAAGGTATCAATCCTGTTATTGCTTCTGAAATGATCCAAAGCAATAATTTATGTCTATGCAAACAGATCAATGGTGCAGTGTGGTCGACTCTTAGGATCAAGCCCTTAATTTTCTCATTGTGGCTTCAGTAAGACACATGTCACCTGCTGAGAGAAAAACACACAATACAATTATTACAAAAGGAAGGGATGAATGAAAGATGAATTCTTCTGAAAATCACAATCACCTTAAAATTACTCACGGGGAGTGAACAGGAAGTCAGACAGCTCAGCCAAAGGAAGTCTCTGACTTGCAAGCTCTTGGACCCATTTTTGGTCTTTGTACCCAGTATTTCTGCAGTAAAGGTGCAAAAGCAGAACCTCTGATGTCATCAACCTATTAGGAAACAACTGCTAATTTAAACTAATCTAAAATCCAGTGGCAACATCAGCAATAATCTGAAGTTATTCAGTGTTATTGGCCACCTGGTAAATATATGTCCTCTATCTATATCATATAGATATCTCTCTCTCTCTCTCTCTCTCTCTCTCTCTCTCTCTCTATATATATATATATATACTGTCTCTTATACA
>CM076666.1:3823489-3853185 GCA_038496675.1 Rachycentron canadum
TATATATATATATATATATATATATATATATATAAATATGTGTGTCCTCTTTTAGCTTTGTTTTTGGTCTCTACCAACTCCTGTGGGAAAAATCTGCCTATTGTTCTTCTATGTTCACTAGTTAGTTTTTCATTTTGTCTGTCTGCTGCAGTGACAGAAACAAGCTGTATGCTGCAACTGAAAATGGGAAAACGGTCACTTAATGGGTGAAAATGGTAAAGTTGTGGGCCTGTAGGGTTCATCACTATGGGTTGCCCCCTTTTACATAGAAGTGTCTATATAATCCATTGTTACAGTAAAAATACGGATGATAACAGCTTTAACAAAATAACAGTTTTAACATGTTAAATGTCTTCACACAAATCAGTTAATATCTGCTACAATATAATGCCAGTTTTCACTGCCAAACCAAACTTGTCATCAGAGGAAATAAATTGGACAGATATTTGATTAACCCTGGCACATTTTTGGGTGTTTTTTTTTTTCTTCATTATTCATTTTTTTAAAAAAAAAAACAAAAAAAAACACAATTCCACTTCATTTCAGAAATATTAGAGAGAACGTGTCCATCAAATCAATTCTAGCCCCACACCAAATTCTAATTAAATTTGGTGTGGGGCTGTTTCATTGTGACCCTTATGCAAAATTCACAACAGGCTGATAAGCTTCACACTGTTGCTGATATGACTGTTAACTAACTAGCTATGCCATGAAACAAATAAGCAGCACAGTTCATGCAAAACAAGCACAGATTACAAATACCAACAAAACAGGGGAACCAGCTTCAGTTTATTAATGAGATTCCAGCCATTTTTCCTCCAAGAAACATGACACAACTGTCAATGTGACACCGACCGTTCACTGAAACCATGTTTAAGGGAAACATCAAAGGGGCTCTTCTTTTTTTATATGATAGCTTATAATATAATTGTTTTACAGTGACGGACCGCCATCCATGTCGAAGTGGAGAATCCATCCCTCAGCACAGGAGGAGGCCTCAGACACCACCCATCCCCCACCTACAATGCTGTGCTCTCATCCCTTCTCTGGAGACTAAACCAGCCACACTTGGTCTCATGTGACTCCAGCGATGGTTGTTCACACCTGAGTCACCTCAGGTGACTTTAACAACTCTGACAACAGTTGTCACAACAACCAGGAGCACTAACAAACCACATGGTATTAATGGCCTTGTTAACCATCCAACCAAAGCTCAATTACTGGGTTTCCCCACCAATCAGTCAGACCTGAAGAAGCCTCTTGGATAAAGGTGAAACATCTCCAAGAATCTACAACCAAGTCCAGTCGCTCTAGATTCAACTTTATCAGAGATTTCAGAGTTTTTTTATGTTAGTTTAACTGTCAGAAGTCCATCTGCCCTTCTTCAGACTCTCCTAATATTCATCTGCTATCCTGTCTTTACGTGATTATTCTTAGCTGTTGCAATAATAAACGAAATGACTAGACTTTTGTGTCTTACAGACAGAGCTATTTTGAAAAGGCTCCCTGCAAAGAGCAACTCACCTCAGCATGAGTCTAATCTCCATAAAAACACTGAATTCTTAGCAGCATTAAGCGCAGCTGGCCTAAAGGTTATACTGGAGGCAATAAACTGGCATTAAAAGTGTGTGACCTGCTTAGTGCAGCCTGAGAAGCTGCTGTGGCCACGAGTAAAACTGAGCCACACAGCAGAGCAGGTGATGTCTGTTGATCTCAAAGCTTCTCACAAAATGTTACTTTTAAATTATTATTTTTTGATTGATTTTGACAACTGCTTTAATTGCTGCTCGTTCTGCCTCTTTTGGAAAACGATCAACAACTTGAAATTCTGGTCACTTTAACTTCTCCCACTCAGATCTGTGACCTAAATGAATGTTACAGCAGCACAGGTTTCATCTGTTGTAGGTGAATCACGGTGAAGAACGGCTGTCAGCATGTAGCTGGTGATAATATATGCATCTGAGGCATCATCCTGTGTAGGAGGAGCTGAGCTGAATGTTAATGCTGCTGTATCATCATGTTGATCCTCTACCACCATCTAGTGGACAGTTCAACAAAAACTCTGTCACAGTCAAACTTGCGACTGACAAAACGAGGTGAATCAATCCGATTTGATTCTGAAAGGTGCAGGTGTAAACTCAGGGAGTCTTTCTTTAATGTATTTGTAGTATTCAGATGTATAATGCAATACATTCATTGAATTTCCATATACATGTTCATATAAAACATGAATGTAATTTAAAATTGGAACAATTTAACATTTTCATGCACTGAATATGAATAAATATCTATGTCAATGTATTTATGGTTATATTGTAGACAGGTGTTACATAAATAAATATACATCCTTAAGTGATGGTGTAAAATTAATAAGAAATGAATAACAAAAACCTGTTATTTTACGATCATATATAAACTAAATATAAAATATATATAGTTAAAATATATGCTAGTAACATGTTATGACATTAAAAAATTCATCATGATGTTCTATTAGTCATGATTACATATTGAGATATCCGTCCAGTATAAATATAGATCTGACTGTTCTACACGTGTGACAAAGTCCCAGTGTTTCTCTGCATCACTGTCTGTCCAGCACTTTTATACACAGTCTGAGGCTCTGATGAGGTGTTAATTACCTTGGGTTATCTTCTAACTTTATTGACCTCATTTACTCTCTACTCCCCCTTTTTATGTTTAATGACAAAGGAAATTAGCCACATGTAAGTAATTTGTGTGACTCCAGCAAAACCAGTCGAGTGGAGAAAAAAAACATTAAACTGAAAGCGAACTGTGCTTTAAGACAGAGCAGTGAAGTTAACAGCTGCTAATGAAGACAAGAAACTTTTCAGACATGTTAAACTTTTGAAAAGTCACTGTGAACAAAATAGCAACTTTATTAATATGTATATATATATATATATATATATATATATATTATTAGTTAATCCACAAAATATTGAATATTGTTAGAGAAATATTTATAACTAAGAATGTGTTGACATAGCAATTTCAAGATTTGGTCAAATGTAGGCCTCCAGTTGATTATGGAATACACTACACGGCCATAAGTATATGGACACTCAAGACCACATAGGTGTGTGTCTGTGTGTTTTTGATCCAGGGTTGTTCATATTTTGGACTCTTTGCACATGTTATTGCTTCAGCATGTAAATGATATTTTATTCAACAATGTGCTGCTAAATTAAGAAGCAACTAATCTCCATAAGACACTTTACTGGTTGACTTGCACAGAGCCCTGATTTCATTGCCCAGACCCACACGGCAACTTCTGAGGCAGAAAAATTAAGCCAACATTGAAGAGCCAAACCTGCAGTTCCTCTACAGACCACTAGAGTCTGGCTCCGACAGTGAGTCAGTCCCCATAGACACATAGACTCTAAGGTTAAAACTTTACAGCGGAAATAAAAATGTTTACAGCCTGTTACAAAAAACACTTTTGGTCTCTATAGTTAATTTACTCCTTCGTGACAACTGTATGCTGGGTGAAAATTTATATAACTCACCTGATTAAGTTTTATTACAGCTTATAGTTCTGCATAATTGAGTGTGTGCAGCTTTGAGTGGGTGAGCGTGTTTGCCATAAACCAGCATGCACAAGTGTCAGCTCCACACACGCCCCACCTCTGGCTCTGCCAAAATGGCAATAGTGGAGCTGCTCACTCTGAGCTTCAAAACCACTCTTCAGAAGCATATGAGTGACGTCACAGGGGCTTCGTCCTTTGTTTACAGCCTAGGGTTGGACTTCACTCATGCTCTTGCAGCTGAATGGGATCAAAACCCTGCAGCCAGTTTCTAAAATCTAGTGGAAAACCCGAGGCTAGAGGGGCTTTTATAGCAGCAGATTAATGCCCATGATTGTTGTGGCTATGTTAGACACACACCCACAGAAAGTGTGATCACTTTAAGTCCCACTGATTGAACACAACTGCAACACAAACAGGATTTTTAAAAGGTCTCACAGTGTTTATCATCACATTGTCCAGCCCAACTCCCGTGTGTGCAAACATGAACAATCTGTCAACAATCAGTGCAAGAGGCCACCGTGCTGCAGGTTTTCACTGCAGTTTTTTCAGACTGTCCACCTCCGGGCTCCTCTGGCAGGTGACCCCTCTGATGTTTCTTCAAGTCGCTGCCATGTATGAATTCTTTCCCACAGACCAAGCAGCGATACGGTTTTTCTCCCGTGTGGATCCGCCTGTGGAGCTTGAGGCTGCTGGACTGAGTGAACCTCCTGCTGCAGATGTTGCAGCCATACATCTTTTCCCCCGAGTGAATCCTCATGTGTAACTTGAGATTACTGGGGTTGCTGAACTTTTTATCACACTGATCGCAGGCATAAGGCCTCTCCCCCGTGTGGATGCTCATGTGATATTTGAGATTGACCATGCAGCGGAATTTTTTCCCGCACACGTCGCAGACCGGCTGCTGTCCCGGTTTCTTCCCCGTGTGGATCCTCATGTGGTTCTGAAGAGCGCTGGCGTGGCCGCAGCGTTTGCCACAGGTCTCACAGACGAACGGCCTCTCTCCCGTGTGGGTCAGCATGTGGTGCTTCAGTGCGCTCTGGTGACTGCAGCCTTTCCCGCACACCTCACAGGTGAAAAGCTTTTCTCCGGTGTGTTTGCTCAGGTGATTTTTGAGGACGCTCAGGTCACTGCATCCGAGGCCGAGCATGTCGCAGCAGTTTTCCCTCTGGATGTGAGTCACCCGGTGAGTGGCCAACGACGAGGACGAGAGGAAACTCTCGCCACACATTTCACACACAAAATCTCTGTCTCCTGAATGTAGATTCTCATGTTCCGCCAAACCCTTTCTGCACTCAAATGTCTCTGGACAAAGTGAGCAGACAAATGTCTTTTTCAAGGCACAACACCTGTGCCGCTGAAGGGCCAACGCACCGGCAAACTGATTCTCACACAGCATGCACATGTGGGTGTTCGGTTTCTTCAGGATGTGCTGACGCATGTGTCTCTCGAAGGTGTACTTGTAAGCAAACTGCGTCCCACAGTCTGAGCATTTGTAAAGCTTCTCTCCGGTGTGACGTCTTGAATGTGCGATGAGTCCCCGCAGTCCAGAAAAACGTTTGCCACACTCTGAGCAAAGGTGAGGCTTGGAGTGAGTCAGGAAGTGCCGGTCCATCAAACACTTAAGAGTAAATTTTTTGTCACAAGAAGGACATTTGAATGGTTCTGAGGTCTTCTTCTTTTTCATGGCGGATGTGGTAGTTGAAGTGTGTGTACCCTCCTGGCTGACATCAGGGGCCGTCTTTGAGGTGGACTCTGTTAACAAGGCCTCAGGTTCACACAGAGGTCCAGAGTTACTCCGTCTCTGTGTGGCCACATCATCTGCAAAAAAAAGAAACTTTTTTTGCTGTTCTTCTTCCTTTGTTTCAAACAGGGAGACGTTGATCACGTTATAAGACATAAAACTTACTCACTTACTTACTTATTCACTTACTTACTGTTTTTAAAGTTACTGACACATTGCAACAAATGAACCAAATAAAGCTTTTGTTTAACATAATACATAATACAGAGAGATACCGAGTGCTTGTGGTTGTGTCATGTAATTGAAAACAATGGGAAGCAGGTGGACTTCATTACTTGCACAGAGCCAAGGATGTAGTGAAAATGCCTTTGTATTGAGGCATTTTAGGATAAAATATGTAAAAAAATATTTTAAAAAAAGGAAGGAGCGCTCCTTTGAGTAGTACATATCCCCACCACCATCACTGAGCCTTGACCCCTGACCCTGTCTGTGGTCCAGTGGTTCTCCTTCCCTGGACCACTTCTGGTAGGTCCTGACCACTGCAGCCCAGGAACATCCCACAGAGCTGCAGTGTTGGAGAAGCTCTGACTCCGTCGTCTCATCACAGTTTGGTCAAAGTCAAAGTCGCTCTCATCCTCACACTTGACCGTTTTTCCTGCTTCAACACATCCACTTCAGGACTAAATGTTCAGCTGCTGCCTGATATGTCCACCACTGACAGGTAACCATGGTAACCAGGTTATGTTATTTACACACTGTCAGTGACATAATGTTATGGCAGATATCTATATATAGATATAAGAGGAGAGATGCTTTGTGTTAATTCTGTGGACATCGGTAACAATACAGTGGCAGATTCATATGCACTTAATATTTTAATCTTTTAACTCGTTCTTGGTGAACTTCCTGTCTGCTGTTAAATTCTTCCTGTTTCTAACGGCTGTTCCACTACATGGATAATCTTGTACCCAGAGTCTGACCTGAACTATGCACTCAGCCTTCTAAACAGTCGAGCATCATAGGTCCTATCTGTTCATGCTATGGAGTGTTGTAAAATAACTAGATATGTTGGCTACTCAACATTTCCGCTGTAAAATAGATAATTATATAACATTTCCCAAATAAATATAAACAAACAGATGAACATGAACTGTTTCTTTTTTTACAGACAGAATGTCTGTTCTGTTGGTTTGTGAATAAATCAGTAGTTACCTGGTTCTGATTCAGCTGCTGCTGCTGTTGCTGCTTCTTTAGTCTGTTGCTCCTCTGAAAACACAAAACATACCATTAACTTCAGTGAATCTTGTGTTAAGATATGATCCCTACAGGGGGAGATTTGATCATTATGTGATTCCATTTTTTTTTGTCTTTTATCTGCTGCAACCCCATCCTGTTCAAACAGGATGAGAGTTTTGTCGACAACTTCTTCCTATTTATTTGTAAATGCCACAGTTGTACAGTTCCTACAGTGTGGCAGGGGAAGAAGGGGAGACCCATAAATGTATTCATACATCATGTTTAAAAGTCTGTAGCTGATACTAAAAAGTGACAAATGTGAAGTTTTTGGTTGTTGTCCACATGTACTGTATTTCAATCAGAAATCACATCCCGTAGCAGCTGGTCAAATACCTTGGTAATAGATATGGTCATCCTCTTTTCTTGTCGCTGGTGCAAGTCCCCCCTCGATTTTCTTTCTCTTCTGACAAGAGCGTCTGGCTGCTGATTCTGTGGTTTAACAAGAGCATAAAAGCTAAAGTGTGAAGATAAAACGTCTCTGCAGACGTTTGAGATGACTTACGCTTTGTGGGCCTGGCCCCTTGTCCTGCTGTCAACTTCCTGCTTGTCTGTTTTGTCTTGTCGTTCAGTCCAGCTCTTTGCTCTGCAGCTGGACCGTCCTGAGCTCCACACATGGACCCTTTTAAGATCATCAGTATTTTCTCCACTGCACCTTTGGTGCATGTTTCCATGAGCAATGCAAACTGCTTCTGTAAAATCATGGGTAAGACAGAGTGAAGGGTAGTTAGTTATAAGTAATGAGTTGCAATGAAATGTGTTTTGTGTTTTGTCAATCTACTGATTTGTTGAGCCACAGGTATTTAAATAACGTAAAAAGTTCACAGTGTAGATGATAAGTGATCTTTGACCGAATGGCTGAGTTGTGCCTGTGTCTATGATTGGAAATAAACATATACAACAAAAAGAAATGGTGATCCTGAGGTAACAGTGTTAGAAAAAAACAACATTACAGCACATACCTATGTATTTCATAGAGTCAGATTTCTTCCACAAGATGGATGAGTTACCTGATAAGTTGCATGTTTTGCATTTGATCCTATGAAGTATGTTGTTGTGTGTTTGTGTGGTTATAAAAATGATGTTGGCCTATTTGTAGCGATGATGTTAGGTTTTGCTGTGTTTTGTTGCATCTTTCACCTGCCCAGGGACTGCAGACAGAAATTAGCTCAGTAGCTAAATCTGGTACAAAGCATCTCTCCTCTTTTGAGATGAATGTGTTTTGTACATGCTATAAATACATTTAAATAAAAAGAAAAACTGTTAAGTTATCAAACTTTCATAAATAAGCTCTGATGGCCTGGAAATGGAATTAAATTAAACTGAATTTATTTCATCAGCTAATTTATAAGTTTGGAATAACAAATGCAATGTAAAAATGAATAATTCTATAAATAATTATATCATAATAAGTATCTAATAATGTTGTACAGTGAATTTCAAATTCGAGTTACCAGTTCTATCTAAAGAACATGCAGTATTTTTTATTCTTTTCCAAGGGGTGAGCTGCAGCCTCTGGTTCAGTAATCAAGAATAAATGCTCAAATAAATTCATCAGCAATTACACTTCAGCTGTAAATCTGCCCCCAGGGAAGAGCCTAATGGGCACTTTATTCACTTCAGGGAGAAATTAATAGGCCAAACATTTTACAGGTTGGGGACAAATTTTGAAGGAAGCAGAAACAATGTTGTATTCATTACGACTGTATGTATAAGACAACCATAATATTATATGATGGTCAGCATGACATACAATGGAGAACTGGGAAAACAATCAATGTCACAATAAGAGAAGTATAAGACATTTTATTTTGATATTTATAAGTGTGTATTTGCACCTGAGCGAAAACAGTCACAGGTCAGTTATTTAAGGTGGAAATTGTTGTGTGTATCCATCTGAAGTTGGCCTCATCAGCAAGGCCACCAACCTCATATTCATACTGCACATATTTACATTTTCCCACAATATTTTCATGAATCATTAATATTTAATCACAAATATTATCATTTTTAAATTGACATTTTTTTTATATTATTTATTTATATTTGTTTACATTATTTTTATATTTGTCAAAATTTTGCACCACAACACCAAAACAAACCTTGTACGTTGAAAACCTGATTAAAGCAGGATTATGTGCCATACACAGAATGTAAATAACAATGGTGGTTAAAGACGCCTGGCTGTAAATAACACTGTTGGCTGTAAATAACACTGTTGGCTGTAAATAACCGGTTGGATGTAAATAACACTGTTGGTTGTAAATAACACTGTTGGCTGTAAATAACACTGTTAGTTGTAAAAAACACTGTTGGATGTAAATAACACTGTTGGCTGTAAATAACACTGTTAGCTGTAAACAACACTGTTAGCTGTAAATAACACTGTTAGGTGTAAATAACACTGTTGGCTGTAAATAACACTGTTAGCTGTAAACAACACTCTTAGTTGTAAATAACACTGTTAGTTGTAAATAACACTGTTAGGTGTAAATAACACCGTTAGGTGTAAATAACACTGTAGACACCTGGGAGCTTGTACCGTCCTTACACTCCAGGTGTAACTGGCCCTGCTGGCTGTGGACAAATGGGGGCAAATAGCACCAAGGACTGCATCAAGGTTGCACCATGTTAAGTAGACACTTAGAAATCATTGTGTGTTTGATTATTTTTATGGACCAATTTTTCTTATTTTGAATTTGTATAACTTTATTGTTAGTTTTCTTTCTTGTGTGACTTTGTATACGGTGGTGATAGTTTTGTGTACATACTGTTGATCTACACGTGTCCTGCAAAACAAAAACTAGCTAATTGTCAAGCTAACGTCAGACAACAGTGTGTGTGTGTGTGTGTGTGTGTGTCACCGTTATAGCCGTGTTAAAGCGCCGTCTCAGCTCCGGTGGAGTCTCCTCCGTCTCCTCCGTCTCCTCCGTCTCCTCCTCGCTCTTCGCCGCCTCCGCGGCCGGAGCGGAGCGGTGGCGGGCGGCGGCCATGACGTCGGCCCAGTATCCGTCCAGAAGTCCGCCGAGCTCGGTCACCGCCGCCTCCACCAGAGCCTCCATCACCGCACAAGTCTGGCTCTCAAACGCCTCCACGCTGAACATGTCTGTGAGGGACCCTGGCCTTGCTCAGGTTAGCTTTGGGAAATCTCTGTGTCTGCTCCGGGAAAGTTATGTCTCTGTCATGTTGTGGGTCCTCCTCCTTCTTCTTCGTGTGATTAACAGCGGATAGTTGCATATTAGGGAGACTTCTGCCCTCCACAAGAGCTGAAGTGGTACAGCAGGGGTAGTACCAGATCTGAATGCTCCATTCACTTGGACAAATAATAATAATAATAATAATAACACAGCTCTGAAACCTTAGAAACCAGTTGGGGAAAAGTCTTTGGATTTGAAAAATATCTGGTTCATTAAATGTCCATCTTGTCTCTTCTCCATTGTTCTTGTGCAGCTCAGGGGACAGTGTTTTTAACCCTTTAACCAAATTGTTCAGCACATTCACATTTACAATAACATATGTAAATAACATCGATATAAATAAACCTTAATTAATGAATTATTCATTCTTGGTTGGTTTGTTAAACAGTTTGTAATGTTGATGACTTCTGTTTTTGAAGTCTTTGCCTGAACTCAACTAACAGAATTTACCACTGTCTGAACTCATAATGCATCATCCAACTTTTAGCAGAACAGATAGACAACAGATCAATATAGTGCAGTAGTATTTCCTCACTGTCACCATTAGGGGCCAGCAAACACCCAAAGGTCTGAATTCTGAGCAACTATCAAAGCCTCATTTGGGTTCTTCTGTTGGCATCATATGGTTACAAAAATGTCTTAGAATGTAAATTTGATGAAGTATTGCCTGACATAATAGCCAATATAGAGGATCTTCAAATCTTACAACTCTGTTACCCAAAGTCAACCCTTTCTTAATGTCTCAGTCAGTCGAAGTCCTCAGTTATGTCTTTATACACACGGATGGGCTCGGCCCTCTTCTCTTACCTGCTGCAGGTTCAAGATGTCTCCAGAGTTCGTCCCTTCAGTATGAATGACAAAATGCTGTGTGCTGACGAGACTCCTGTTCCTGCTGAACTGAGCCAGTGAGTTTGATCAAACTGCCGTCAGCTCAGAAGGCACAAGAGGGAGGCCAGATGTTTCCTCAGAGTACTGGCCAAACCATGGTCAAGAGACCACACATGTGGCACGAGGGAAATTCATTCATTTGAACTGCATTTCCGTTGACATAATAATTCACAGACAACCGCCTTTGTATTTCCAGCTTTGTTTCAAGTTTTGCTATCAGTTTATCTGTTAACATCACCCTTAAAGAAAAGTAAGCATAGTTTTGCCATCAACTAATTGTTCAAGGGAAAAAACGTTCAGCTGGCAACTTTGCACATTATCCCTCATTCTGCACAACAAAGGACACACATTACAAAACCTTCAGTAAACACTGAATAATTGCAGGTGTTTGTCTTCTGTTCCAAGAAAAGAAAAGCTATGTGGAGCCTCTAGAGGCAGACGGAGGACAGAACAGGACAATGTCTTTCATGGATATTTGTAGATGAAGATCACACAGTGTGTCACTGTGAGTAAAGTGACATACAGAGCACCTGGGGGGCTGGTAGTTAACTGTTAATTCTTTCTTCTTTTTTTTTTTAATGTCAAGATAGTAAAGCACAAACACCGCCTTGTAGTCCACATTGTGGGTTTATTTACCATAGTTGGAAACATTTTCAAAATATATTGACAAAATATTTGCACAAATGACAAAATCATCTTCATCGTCATCTTCATCTTTATTGTAGCAACAGTCATCCATCATTTCCAAGTTGAAAATCATGCAAAAAAAAAAAAAAAAAAAACTATTCATATAACAATCCACAATTTCTTTCTTCCAGCTGTTTTTTGTTTGTTTATTTGTTTGCTGAATTACTCTCTTAACTCCCCAGTGGATTGTTTCTTTGAATTCCTCTAAGAACAAAATCCTTAAACTGTGTTCTCCTCACCCCCGGCTCTTTGATCCTGTGTTAAAACACAGACATTTTCTATCTGTTATGTAGTTTCAGACTAGAGGAGTAACTCCAGAGTTACTCTAGGTCTGGTTTTGTTGAAACCTGAGATCCTGATTGTTGTTGAATGTGTTATATGACAGTGTGGAGATGGCTTGAGTTACTCTATATTGATCATATTGTCATCAAATCCTGTGAAAAGACTAAAACCAACTATGTGTCAGTCACCCAGCAAGTAAATCTGGTGTAAATCTTGAAAAAATACATGATTATGATTATGATTAATTCACATGTAGAGCTCGAGTGAGTATTTACAGCAGCAGGGTGGTGTATGGGAAATAAACTACATTGCATGAGTTCATGATAAAGAAGGGACATGTTAGTGTGAATCAGTCGTTTGTCTTTAAGAAAACAATGTCTATTTGCACCGAGGTGAAAATAGTCACACAACAGCTCTTTGGCTATTTATATCAGTATGGACAGCCCAGCAGCTCTCTGAGCACCTTGCACCAGGATTGCACAATGTGCTGTTGAATAAGCACCATACTACAATATAATATAATTATACATTTAATATATGTTTAGTTTTTAGTCACAGCTTTGGTTAAAGGTCCATATAGTCTAAAGGTAGATCTCCACGTGGTCTTTGATTATATATCAGGTCCAGGTTCTATATTACTACTGTGAAAGTATCAAAGGTCTCAGTCCACAGAGAAAACCAGCTGTCAGGACTTTTGTGAGGTCACAACAAAGCAGTGACTGCCCTCAGCCATGCTACAAGCCGGGCCTATCCAGACCCACTGTCCTGGTGTTTACCAGAAATCTGCTATATTTTTATTGAATCACATAGAAAACAGTCGTCCAATCAGACAAGAGGCTCTGATCTTCTCTTCTCAGTGACCTGTTGTTAAAAGGCTGAGAAAAGATGTAAAACTACATTGAGATGGTTTTAATTATATCACAAATATATCTTCTTATCTTCAGAGACCTGTCAGGGTTAACCACATCTCTGAAAACCTTTCTGCCAGAACTTATGGATTTTCAACATCTGGTTGTAAATAGCATTGTTGGCTACAAACAGCTGGGTGCAAATAGCATCTGTATACTTGTACCCAAATGGAGCTCAAGCTCTGTGGTACAACCATAAAATATACCAGATTTTGGCTACACAGAAAATAATTATGAGTAGCCTCAGTTCCCTGTTTTTAATTTTCTTAACTTCTTTATAATGTGAACAGATTATCATCAACCTTAACAGCAATAAACATTTCTTGTCACAAATCCCCATTATCTCTGTTCAAGTGTAGAACTTAGCCACTGTGAACAAACTGGTATGAATCCCTGTTCAGCAGTCGACTCAGCTCTGCACCTGATCAGAAACAGCAGATACACACGACACAACACAAAGATCTAATAAACTAATCAACTGATCTTGCCTTAGAAAAGTTTTTCTTTCAGTGCCATTCACAGACTGGCAGCATGAAGACTCCTCTTAGAAATGTTAAAAACAAGGAAGGCAGAAAAAAGGTCTGGCACTCTTCTGGTATGAAAAAACAGGTACCTGTATGTCCTCCTCGAGCTCCAGAACCCGCCGTAGCAGACACCATAGCAGTGTAGTAATCCCTGGCAATGTGATTTTCATTTTCTGTCCCAAATCATCATGCCAGAGACCCTCACAGCCACAGCAAAGATACGACCCTATGTCCTCCAGGAAAACACTCTGCCCCTTCGTGTCATCTCTCTCCTTTCTCCTGCTCCTTTTTTCTCACGTTCCAGTCTCTCCGGACCACCCTCCCCCACTCTGCCCTCTCAGGCTCCCATGCTCAGTTTAACTTTGGGTATTTCCCTCATTAACTGCTACGCCTATATCAGGAACTCCGGGAGAGGCCCGAGGAAGTCTGGCTCTGAAATAAAATGACAGTGTGCTCCTCTGATAGTAACGAACGATAATCACCCCCTGCTCTGCTGGGTGGGTAGGTCGGCAGGTGTGGGGGCATTGTGGGACACACAGCTTAAGCAGTCATTGATTACATAAAATGAGAAAACCCTTTCTGCCTCAATCTGTTGTCTTAACCCGTCTTTTTTTTACTCTTTTAATGTTGGGCATTTCTGGATTTCATTTTGTCCCATGGATGAACTCTTAAAACGTTAAAGGGACAGTTCTCTTAAAACTTGCTTTGAGTGTGAAACATTTATCTCGGCGAGTCAAAGGATTTAATGGGCTTGCCATCAGAGATACCTGTAGTGCAGGTTTTCATTCAGCATCAAATTTCCACACACACCAAAATAGATGGATGGTATCATATGTAATGAGGCCGTATTGTGCTTATCATCACACTCTCCATAATAACTGTTCTTATTGTTTTCTAGGACTGGAGTTAGGAGATGTACATCATTCAACAGCTACATAGACTAATGTATATAAGCTTCATACCAACGTCTTAACCCTTAAACACCCACCTATGAATCAAGCTTATAACCTTTTTCATAGCAGAAAGGTCACAGCAGGAACCTCACAATGCTTTTGCATTACTCCACATTGAGATTTGCGTGTCTATATCTCTTGCATCTGCTGTGATGGATAGAAATAGTTTGTTTGTCCAGTCCAGTTGTAATGAACTGCCAGTTTAGTTCACTCTATAACTATGTCATTACGCTTCCACGCGAGGGACAGCCAGGGCCAGAGCCATTATGTTTTTGTTTTTTGGGGTTTTTTTTGCAAAAGTTTTCTGTCCAATATCCATGACCGTGATATCTCAGGAACGCTTTGAGGGAATTTCTCCAACTTTGACGTCAAAAGTCAAAAGTTAAAGTCATGGTGACCCCACAAAACACAGTATAGGCCTTGTTCATGTGACATCCCAAGATGGCATTGAGATATTTTTTTAGCAAAGCACTTGGATTCAAAAATGAACTCATTAAATTTTTGTGGGCAAAAGGTCAAAGTTCAAGGTTATGGTGACCTCATGTTCTGGTGAATGTGATATATCAGGAACACCCAGAGCAACTCTCATTACATCTGGCACAAACATTCACTTGGACTAAAAGATGACCTGATCAGAATCTGGTGGTCAATGGTCAAAGGTCCACTTCTGGCCATTATTCAGTCCTTTAACTCAGGAAGGGGAGATTGTGCCAATGTTTTCTGCGACTTTGCGATTTGGCAGAGGCAAACAACCATGAGGTAGTAATTCTAGTGTTAATGTACTGAGCATTGACCTAAATGGTGCTATGCATTTAAGATCTGATAGTTAAGGGTTTGGGTATTTTATTCGGTATAAGGCCCCGGCCTTGACAACAAGCCTCACATTATATCCAACCAAACGCAGAAAACGAATATTTCCCAAAACACTGGACAGTCCTTTTTACAAACACGATGAGATATGGAGTGATACTGAATTGAAGTGCCCGTTCAGCTATTGACAAACAGAACAAGGTGCATAGTTAACACAAGTGAGTCTGCTGCCACACACCAGCAAGAATTACAGGGTTTCATCATGGGGTCAAATCCATCTGTGCCTCCTCCTCCTCCCCAGAGCGATGTGTCATCGTGTCCCTGGCTCCCATCACAGCCATTTATTGTTCCTGACAGGGGATTTACAGTGTAAAAAAGCCATGCATACGCCACCCAATGAGAAATGCCCTTGTGGCAACACATGTCCCTGACAAGGGCTTACTCCAGACTGTACTCTGAGGGACGGAGGAGAAGATAAGGAAGAAATGTCGTCGGTAGTATTCCTGCGAGAGCAACTGCTTACATATCCAGGTCACATACTATTTGAAAGTCTGCATGAATGACTGCGTGAAAGGAAATCACCAACTCAGCAGTCTGCTGGTTCAGGTTTATATTTCCTCCATGTTGCTTAAATGTGGATTGTCTGGTCGCAGTGCACTTGCCAAGTTGTTAGCAATCGATACACAACTAAAAACTGTTTTGGTGTCAACATTGAAAAATGTTCTTTCGGAAGTCAGAGGGGTTCATACAACAGACATTTTGTTCTCAAATTTAAATTCCGTGTTCAGGTGTTTATGAACCCAGCCCGACTCAGGAGCGTGAGGGGATAGGACATTACTGAACATATAGACAGCGACATGTAAAGTGTACAGCCACACACACAGCAGTGCTCAGTGCTAAGCGCTAACATCACCGTAGATGAAGTTAACTTGCAGATGCTAAGTTAACTTATGCTAAGTGTGTTTACCATATCCCCCACCTTTATGTTGATACTGTAAAAGCTGACCTCTGTGTGACTGGAGCATATTTCTGCACCACAATCTCTATACTCCTCTTATTGTACACCAAAATACAAAATGAATAAATAAATATATATTAATTGGTATATTGGTATGTGCCTAAATGCCATTTTCCTTATGGGATTGTTGATACGAACTATAGTCTTTCAGCCGTGGGATGATGTCTATGTATTTCTATTGTGTAGTATAGTAACCTACAGCTGACTGTATTGTAGTACAGCATGATACCTATCCTTTCCTACAGTGTTGTGCAGTAAATGGGTGGCTACAGTAAGATCTACAAATGTTCATACAATACAATGCAGTATTGTATATTTCACTGTAATCCTGGAGGGGCCATTAGACAGACACACAGCTGGTCTCATTTCTGAAGGTTCAAATTATGGAGCCACTGTAAACTGTAAACTCACATTGGGTTGGATTATTATTCCAGCAGTAAATCACATTCTGATGTTGTATCTAAACATTTTTTTACTCTGTATTACACTTTTTGCAACTCTTTTTTTTAAATTTTTCATTAAAATATCTAAATATTTGGTGTCAAAGTCTAAAAATCACCGGTGAAAGGTTTATTTATTGGTGATAATAATTGATTGACTTTATGTCTTGATGCACGTGAACAAGGTTCTGTTTGTTTAAATGACTTTTTCACCGGTGAGTTAGTGCTATGAGAACTGCATTAAGAGTTGTGAGAACGACGCTCCTGATGTGTGAATAGCATCAAAGTGATAGAGAAGAACAGTTACACACAGTGCCAGCAGCGAGTCTTTTAATTATTATTTAATTATCTCCTCAGCTAATCAGTGATGATTTATGGTTTATGGCTGCGTCCCAGAGCTGCCTCTTAAACCTGTCACTCATCCCAGTTTCTCATGTCACATAAATGATTTTCTTAATAAATTCTCAGCTCAGAGTTTGAGGCTGCTCGAGGTAAAAGTGAACCCAACATGCTCAGGCTCATGCTAAACTATAATATGATCCTGCTGCAAGCTGAACGGGTACCAATGTGTGTGACTGCTGGAGCTTACTTAATGGGAATCACACTACAATAACACGCCTGATCCTGCTTGCTGGGGTTTCAGTTTTTACATGTTTGATCCACAGAGGCATGACATACCAAGCATGATCTTGGCATGTGACCCCCGCCAGCTGTTCAGCCACACTACCTCTGACCTCCAAACCCCTGGGAGTCAAAATCAAACCATGCTTGACTTGTCTCTTTATAAGAGATTGAGTCTCGGTGACTGAAAGATTGTGTTATCAGGGCATTGGAGCAACTTGGTGGAACGAGAGGTTGACATTCCTGAATTGCCTCGCCACCGGGACCATTTACAAAAAAACATTAAAGAAAGAGTTCTTCCTTTTTTTTCTACCAAGCTAGCTGTTTCCCCCTGCATCCAGTCTTTATGCTAAGCTAAGCTAATCACCCTCTGGTTCTAGACAAACAATCAGAAGAGGTGTGTTGCTCTACAGTAAGATACCTGCTATAAAATATCATTCATTTTAAATGCTAAATGTTTTTGTTTTACTTTAATTCCTCATTCACACAATGAACGAATATAGTATAGTCCAATCACACACAAACTCTACACAAAGTCAGCACACGTCATTATTTTTAATGACATGAGAAGCAGAGATTCATGTTGATAACCAAATAACATTTTGCACACACCCTTTTGTCAGTCTGCCAGTCTTTAATATCTCTTAATAACTAATGTTATGAGTAAAAAATGCCAACTACGATAAATCAGTGTCCTCACTGCTTTTTTCCTCCACCTGAACTCCACACCCATCTGCACATCTGCTCCTAATTTCCTCATTAGCTGCTAAGAACATAGATCTGCCCCATGGCCATTGTTCCCTGTCTGCTGCAGTGTTCTCTTATTGTGCCTGTCTGCCCTGTTATGACCAGTACCTGCCTTTTTGGACTTCTTACCTCTTGGTTGAGCCGCTTTAGTTGCTACTGCTGATTGTTGCCAAAACCCCGTTTTCATCAGCAACACAGTAAACCTTGCTTTCGCCTCACCTGTTGTGTAGAGGTTGTGCACTTGAGTGAAAAGGTTTTCTTGAGCGATTGAAAACACTTTTCTTACATTGTGGCAAGGAATGTGGAGGAAATGTATTTTGGCTACAGGGTTCTGTAAATAAAAAAAACACTATTTTTATAGATGCCTTTATAACACCAAGCTCTGGCCTCAGCACCCTATTCTCTTTTCTCCTCATTCTCCACCATCAGTAAAGGCTCCAACCTGAACAGAGGACACCACCAGCCCTGCACCCATCAGTGGACCCTCTGGGCACCATGAGATTGTGTGAGAGAATTACAATCAGCACATACATTCATGTGTGTCGGCTTCACTGCTGTGTGCTCCATCTCACTCTGCTGGTGTTCAACACACAGCTAAGACACACACAATCAAACACATGTGAGTGTGTCTTTATGCATGAGTACACAGAATATTTATGTGCTCATGTTGTGGCCAAACAGCAGCAGTATTCATGCGCATGTGTATGTGCTTCTTGTAAGGCAGTATCACAGGATGTAGTCATGGAATCAGGGGGTAAAACTGTACATCCAGTCAGGGATGTCTGTATAGACATTATCATCCCTGCTGCATGTCAGCACTTATGTTTGTATGTATGGATGAACAACACATCTCCACTTCCTCCCACTTTACATGGGCAGTGGTAACATGGTCCTGCCCAAACACCCAACCAGCTGAGTCAATCACAGCTGTCAATCATGACATCGTACCCCCTTTAATAGCATCAAATAACTAATTAAAGCCAAACTTATCAGACAAAAAACACTTGAACATGACGACAGAAAATGATGAAACCATCTTTGCTCAGGCCTGCCTCAAAAACATGCCAAGACAAATAGGTAGTTTTTTAAGGGGAGACCCAATAGCCAAGCGGTCACATAGGGATCTGGCCAGCCGGACTCTTTCCTGCATCTAATTCCCCCTCTTCGTACCATTTCCTGTCACTCTACACTGTCCTATCAAATAATAAACTAAAAAAAAAAAATTTTTTAAAAAGAAACCTTTTAAAGTCATTTTCACTTACTGTAGAGCGTCGGTCACAGTCTCCAGATGTTGTGCTTCATATTCTTCACTGTTCCTCCCTACTGAATCACCACTGACCCAGAGGCTAAAATGTTATATTTCAACCCCTTTACACACACTCACACTCACACACTTCCCTTCATACAGGTACACAACTGTAGAATAAGCAGAAGGTTTGTTACACAGAACCATCTGGGAACGTTTTGTTGGAAACTGCTTGGAAAGGGCAGATACTTTCAGATCATAAATATGTGGCATCTGATTGGATGAACCATCCATTCATCATATGACGTTGGAGGACAGTGCCGATGACGAAACACAGCACAACAACAAGGCACAATCCGAGGATCTTTGAAAGCTTTTCGGCATTTCAGTAGACGGTTGTTGCTCATAAAAGGCAGCCTCTCAAATACCAAAACAGTCACCTCTCAGTAACTGTCTGTGTCTTCATCTGTCAACGCCCTCAATGCAGTTTATCCACAAGGGAACAGCTTACTGATCTGATTTCACTTCTATTCTCACATCTCACCTTTATCAGAACAGGTATAAACAGGTCCTTTTTACACCCTTTTTTTTTTCTTTCAAACAGCCATTACCTTTTAAAGTGCACATTCATGCTCACCTGAGGATGGACCCATTTTGATTATTACCCTCCCTTTTTTGGAATTTTGAAAATATTTTATGACGTATTTAAATGTCTCTTTTGTCCCAAGAGTTTGGTGAGAAGATATGACTCTTAGTCAGGTGGCAATGAGCCATGTTTGGTATAAACAAGCTAGGGTGGTGCCACGAAATAAATAGCTACCCCTGAATACATACCCCGGGGCAATGTGGGCTTTAGAGTTGTTGGTGGGCTTCTTTGGACAGACAGGTTATTTGTTTTCCTTGTTTCCAGTCCTTATATATATCTTTATGCTATCTTTATACTAACCTAGGCTAATCACAAGATTACACTGTGATATGACTCATTTCCTGAGTTAGTATGCCCAAAGTGGGAGGAGAAATACCACAAATAAACTTATTTGAAAAATAAATAATTAGCTTTTCTTTGGTTAGGTTTAGTCATAAAAACAATAATGGTTAAGCTTTAAATACGTTCTTTTGTTCAGGTTAGTCAGGTTGGTCTGTTATACAATAAGAAGAATTAAGGTTGTAGAACAAGTATGGTTATGGTCAAAAGGAATAAAGAGAACACTGGATACAACTGGATCAACAATGGTCGCAAGTCCAATGTTTAGTCGACCCAACCCTCATCTGAATGTGGCTCTTTATACGTCCCCTGACTTCCTCCTTTACACCCACCATAATTACTCCGGTCACTAGAGGGCTTTGTCCCTTCAATGTAAACATGTCATCGTCTGGGCATCTGCTCAAACGACTGTAGCTGCCCACAGTGACCACTAGATGTGGCAATAAAACTTGGGTCGTAATAAGCTGATGATATTGGGGTTGTTTGTTTTGGAAGGACAGTTTCACTAATCACCGACTGGCTGCAGCTCCACTCTTAATACATGGACATGAGATCAGTCCTCTCATCCAGCTCCAGAAAAGGAAGAAAAAAAATGTTGAACTATTCCTTTCAATTAAGAGTAATGTTTTGTAAAAACATGCTGATGATTAGTTAGTTAATTAAATAAATAGACTTGAGGCTTTTTGTGTTTCTGTTTCTTATGTATTTTTCATCATTGATTGGTCTCAGGTTTAGTCAAAGATTTAAATTAAGTTGAAATATTAAAACATTTCTATAATGCTGTGGTTTTCTAAACCCACTACAACTTTCACTGGATACTAATGACTGTATTTACTTTACTTTACTATAAGACAAGATTTATGGATGGTTTATAACAAATTTAATAATTAGCTTGTTAACACTTATCTCATTAATCTCATATCTGAGCTTTCTTTGTTTTCTCCACCATCCAGCATCTGTACCCGTCTGCCTCATTGGATATTTGTTAAGTTACAAGGAATTAACCACTGACCAAAATGATCAAATGACCGGAATCATACTCTAAGGCGTTGGTAAAATATTTACCTTTACATGCTATCACCAGCCGTCCTTATAATAAAAACAATTTGTGGATATATATGCCATCGGAGGTACAGTGGATTCTTTTTGCTGGTTGGTGTTCAAAACAGCAGCTGCAACACAGCTGATGATCTTCCTTTACTCTGTGAACTACTCTTCTTCATCCCATATTTCAGACATCTGTTGTTCACTGACTATATTCTCCCCATCCATCCATTTTGATGTTTTTTTTTTTTGTTACAACCATTTATTTATCAGTTACAAACACTTACAACTGCCAGTTATAAATACCATCATCAAGGGTCGTCTTATTGTAAAGCATTACTGATGTATTTTACATTAATTCCTTTACTTCTTTTAATCTCAGAATCTCTTCATAGATAAGAAATAATTCAGTTGTCTCTTACAAAAACAAAACCATGTTGACTTACTGTGAAACGTGGTCCGTCCCCTGTCTCCTGCAGTGACCCAGTGACACTGCCGTCTGCATGTTTCTTGTGTATCTTGAATGCCAGGAGGAAGGAGTGGGCTGAGACTGACGCCTCTCTCCTTTATAAATCAGGCTTTATGGGTTGACATAGTGTCGCTTGTGCATTGGGCCTGCCCCAACTGCAAAACAATTCAAAGAACAGTTTGTTGGTCTGTCCCTCAATGGCACAAAGAAGCTTATTCAGCCTGAGTCTGAGTGTAGGAAGTCATTTACCCCATTTCTCTCAATTCATTTAAATTCAATTCACAAAGCTTTGTTGGCGTGACAGTTTGGAAAAAACATGCCTCGAAATAATAAATAATTACAATGAATAAATACACATCTATACAGACAAATAATACTCATATTGAATGTAGACAGAGTGGGAAACAACCATTGATACAAAGAATACAAATGAAAAAATCTGTGTATAATATATTATATTGTGTAGATACTGGTCCAAACCTGTTGTATGGCTGGATGGTCAATGTGCAAAATGAAGGATGTAGTTGAAAACTGTTGTGGAACTGATGTAAACAGCTGACATCACTGTGTGTCAGCTCAGTAGAGTATGACCAACCATAGATCAACAAGAAATGTTTATACACCAGAGACTTCCAGGACAAAACAACATTCATTGCAGCTCCTCAAACTGCCAGCAGGTGACACTCTTACATTTCTCCTCAGGCAAATGAGACTGTGTAACATTTAACCAATAGAGTAAAGTGACCAAAGTTCAGCAAAGTGTTGACTTCTGTAAATCTGCAGCTTTCACTTCATCTTAAACACCTAATTAGCACTTTAGCAACAGATAATTGTTTCCATTTTTTCTATTGTGAATCATTCAGTAATGTTTCGGGTGCGTAGAGTATAGGTGGTGTGCATATGTGAAACAAAGGAACTTGTTGCAAGTGTATTGACTTAATAAAATCCATAAAATGACAATGTTTAATAGAATAGGAATGATCCTGTTTGTGATTTTAAATACATATAGATATATTTAACTTAACGTTTCCTGTTTCATAATTCATACGTCAGTCTGGGAACTCCCCCCTTCTCTCCGTCTGCCTCTCCTCCCTCTCCTCATCCCTCTATCCTTCACCATTCTGAGCCCCAGACCTCAGGGAACATCTGAGGCACATCAGGACACTAGAGGCCCGGCAGATGAGGATTCATCTCTACATGACTCCTGAGTTATCAAGAGGCCACAGTCTGAAGACACAGGTCTGGTATGTGATCCGATCAGGTTTTGGGATCTAAAAGATTTAAGATCTAGATCTTTAGACCCAAGATCCTGATGAAGTCCTGGACTATGAGGTTGAGCCGAGTGCTGCAGCTGTCTGCCATGCTGGTGGGACTCTGGCAGGCCCACCAAGCCCTGGCGACAGGAGATGCCTCTACATCACAGGAGGCAGGTGAGGTCCCCGTGTCCCAGCTGAGGATGCTCTCGCTGGGACTGGCTCACCTGCTGCATGGGGTGGAGAAGAACGCCGAGCAGCTGGAGCAGCAGGGGGAGCAGGTGGCGGCAGAGCTGGATGGGGCCACCAGGAGTCTGGAGAGCCTTCATAAGCAGAGTTTAAAGGCAAGGCGGATGCGCAGGCAGGTGAGGTTGAATCACATTTTCCAAAGCAAATGTACTTTTCAGAACCAATCGTGCAGACTGACTCACAGACTCACTGCACAGTGTCTCGTCGGTATGGCCGAAAGAAGCAGCATCTCAACATCTTTCATTTGAGACAAAATCAAATTAGGTGCAATCAGGCAGAGAAGACACAAACGGGAGTGAACGGGATATATCAAAAAGAAAAAAGATGATAAAGTCAAGAACAAATTAATGATCAAAATTAAAATACCGGAAACCACCAGAGAGAATATCAGTGTGTGGACTATTGTAATCTAATGGACTGTCCTGCAGGTGAGAAGGGACCTGCAGATACTGAGCGCCAGGGGGGACAGGCTGTGGACGGCGGTCAAAGAGCTGCAGAGCAGGTTGGAGGATGTGGAGATGGAGCAGAGAGCCATGGAGCACCGGATGAACCAGATCCTCCAAAGAGTGAAGAGACTGACCGAGCCGAGGTCAGGAGGTCAGACTCAGCTCAGCGTTGGTTTCATGAAGGTGAGAAAAAAAACAAGAATGACATTTATTTTGGTGACAATGATAAGCAGGTATCGTCACGTTAAAACGGTTGCCACAAAGTTGAAAGATAAGCATTATTTAAATTATTGCTGGAGCATTAACACTTCCCATCAGTGGACAAGACTTAGACAGAGGTGTCCACATACCTTTGCCCATGTAGTGGACTTGCTTTTTGCTTGATTTTGCTTGTGGATTCTTCTGTGTTTTAACAGACACATCAGATCAGAAGTGACAGATTTGACTGTTTATGCACTTTGATTTCTTTGTTGTGTTGTAGCTCACCATCGAGAAACAGACCCAGCAACTTGCCAGTCTGGCCTCAGTGGTGTCAGCCCAGGACAAACTGATCGACAGACGCCTGCAGCGCATTGAACATCTGGAGAAACTGGTAAATAACCTTAGGGTTGGACACATCTTATTCCAGTTAAAGTGTCTAATCCAGAAGGATAACAAGATCAAGGAACAGGCTCACAGTATTATTACTGTTGTTATTATAAGGAGCTGTAGTAGTAGAATTTGTTTGTTTTATTAGGGTGTATTTTTGTCCAAAGCGAGGGACTGAGACATTCAGCAAAAAAAGAGGAACATAGACTGTGAGCAGGTCATTGAGGTCGTCTGAAGTGAGGCCATGAAGAACTGAAAGAACTCTGTATATTTTATATATATCTCTCTTTCTATATATATATAGAGAGAGAGATATAGATATATATATTAGTCTTGTTGTTTCTATGGTGAAACAATATTGAATTTTTTACTTCTTTATTTCTATCTGTGTGTGTGTGTGTGTGTGTGTGTGTGTGTGTGTGTGTGTGTGTGTGTGTGTGTGTGTGTGTGTGTGTGTGAGTGTTTCAGGTGTCTGACAGCGTCCCAGCAGCCCTAAGGGCAGATTCTGACTCCAACTGTGTTTGAAGAGCACAGCTGCATCAATACACACACACACACAAATTCACTCACAAGCTGAAGTTGTAAAGCTGATAAAATGAACAAATGTTGTGTCACTACCAATCAGGTATCGATACATTTGTGCGACATTCCAACATATACATTTACAACAAAAGGAATGTGTTCCAGTGGAGGCTGAGATGAAAACTATTGTGACTATGTGCCTTGTCCTCAACGAGATATGGCTCTGTTCATAAAGGCTTCAGAAATAAAGCTTTTATCATGTTGTGACTCTGAGTCCCACAATGTTGTGGTTGACAACGGTGGTGAAATATTGTGTGAAGATAGATTGTTCATACACGCCCAAATAAACAGACGCACATTGTGAGAGAGTGAGAGAAGCCTTCATAGCTTAGAACGACATTGTGTAAAAAGAAATAATAAACCTTTATCTAAATGCTCCTATAGGTCAGTGGTTCCCAACATCAGGATGACTTTCTCTGGAGTTATTCACATTTCACACTTAAAGTAATTTAGTCTTATTCTGACTTTAGAAATCCTGATTGTCAGAAAACAGGAGAAAGAAAAACAAAAGAGAAAGAGATGTCTGCCCATTCCTAACACAGTCAAAGGAAACCTGTGACGTTGAGCGATTCAATTATCGACACATTTTTCATTTGTTTTATCAGTTTTACTGTAATTCAAGGGAAGGGAAGTCTCCTTGTACATTTCAAACACAAGCTGCTTTGAGTAATGTTTTACAAAACACTGAAAAAGGAAATACAGCATCAAGTGGAAAATTAGTGTCGGTCAGAGGCGGCGGAGAATGTGACGGCCTTTAGCCCGGCTAACAGCACGGCTCGAATTAGCTCAAGTATCAACCATCTGTCACGTCACCCATCGGTCTGTGAGCTGCTGTTTTGAAGCCTCCAGTTTGTCATTTGTCCACCACCATCTTGGTTTTTTAAACCAGTAGAAACCACATTTGGAGGAGAAGGTGGAGCTGAGGAGGAGTGAGGGGTGGATCTGACCTGCTCTGTACTCTATCCTGATTGTGTGGTACAGTCTGTCAATCACACTGTAGCCACGCCCCCAATTCATCCCCTGCTTTGTGGTCTATTTTCCTCTAAATGGACCATCATTTAAAAAATGAACATCATGTTGTATTGAAAACTAGAGACTGAGACCATAAACTCATTAGGAAAATGTTTTCCCATAGACTTCAATACAATCTGACTTCTTTTTACAACCAGTGCAGTCGCCCCCTGATGGTCATTAGATAGAATGAAGGTTTTTATGTGTTTGTGGAAGTTGGATTTCACTTGGAGACACATTGGCTGCTGATATTGTCTGTACAGTTTTGCTGAGTCTTGTATGTTGAGCTGTACCTTTCAGTTGCTGGAATAAACCAAGTAGTGTGAGCGGTGACCCCCAGCCTCTGCCTCATCCATCAACATTACAATATTTTAACAGCTTTTCCTCTAGCACTAATATGAGGTGAAATATTTTGGTAGGTTAAATTTATCACAGTCATTCATGTGCCCCAAAATCTGAATGACTTTGTTGAGCATCTTATCATTCCTCTTCTGAGGGTCTAAGGGCAGAGGATGTTGTTATGATGCTATGTAAAGCCATTTGAGACAAACTGTTTGTAAAAATGGGCTATACAAATAAAATTGCCTTGCCCTGCCCTGCCCTGCCGTCTCAGGCCACCACCCAACCACCTTAGAGAGTTCATATGTTAATGGATAATCAGGATGTAATCTGGTCCAAAACCAGACAGACAAGCAACAGTCGTTTAAACTCTGGAAGCCTGCACATCAGACCCCAGGGTTGGTGTAATGTCTTCAATTTTCTTCATCTTTGTATATATATATACTGTGTGGTTGTACTCACAAATACCAAAGGAATTTTACCACAATGGCTTATATGTAGTTGCTCTTCAGTCAAAGTGTTATGACTAAACACTAGGCTAATGATATTCCCATCAGCACCAGGTGCTTAGTGCTAATTAGCAATTAGCACACTAATGTGAGTCAGCATGCTGGCACATGAAATTTGGTGAACCCTCGCATCTGTTGCACAGCTAAATGTGGCAAAGGTTGAGGAGGACTGAGCTGATATCGGATGGCCTCAAGTCAGTGTCTTGACAGCCGACTTGCAGGCAGTCTGTCCCCTCTAGTGTTCCCAAACAAACCTCCAGTAACATGAACTCTGGCCCACTTAGAGGACAGAAGACAAAGAGCTGGGAAGAAAATAAAAAGAAGAAGATATACAGACAATAAGAGAGGGTGAGAAATAGAGAAATGCTCTCGGGAGTCAATAATAATGATGCAATAGCATGTGCCAAACAAAGTGAAAAGATAACAAAAAGAAAAAAAGAACAAAGCGAACAAAAACTGAACATATAAAAATGTGAAGTCAACAGGACGATGGTGCAGAGCAGCGTGGAATAATACTCATCATACAACAGTGTTCCTGTTTGTGGGAGGAGGTAACACGGTCCCTTTGGATCAGGTGTGTCAGAGCTGCAGCAGCCCCCCCTAGAGGTCAGAGTCCAACACTCACCTTTTGATTCTTGAATTCATTTCTTGATATTGTTTCTATTATTAGATTGATATTTTATTTTTGCTTGTTTTAAATCTAATAATTTGAGACTAATATGATCTTATTTTTGAAAGTGTGCCTCAGTTTTGTCCACATTTTTCCACATTGTCAGTTTAATAACAGTAACAGGGATGATTTCATCTTTGAAGCTTTTTGTAGATTTAAAATTGTCTGTGTAACTATTAGGCCAACAATAGATTGACCCTGCTACTGTTTTGGGATAGAAGGGACTGAATGAGTGTTGATATGATGTGTATCTACCTTATTTCACACGTACAGTATGTCACTTGAGCTGACCAGTTTTTTTTATTTATTGAGTCTTTGAACATGACTAGTCAGCTGGTAGCCACACAGCACAGCACATTCACATGAATGAGCCTGTGATGGTGAAGCAGTAATGAAACAGCTTTAGTACTTTCCCTGAACTAACTATTGAAATTAGACTAAGGTGAGCTAAGAGTGAAACTCACACAGATGAGACAGAGGGGAAAGGTTGAAGAGACATTAATGATGAGGGGGAGAACTGTTGAACAACATCTTTGATAGTAAAATTCATCATAAAGTATTACTATCAGTCAGCCAGCTAGTAAGTCAGAAACATTGGCAGGTGTGTACCTATATCAGGTCCATGCACAGAATATTTAGTTCACTGAAGGACAGTGAGGAGTATCTGCACACTGGACTGTAGCTCTCAAACTGAACTGGGCTGAAACAGGGCCATATTTCAATGCTGATGAGCCTTTATCCACTTTTCACAGTAGCACTTCCAGTAGCACTTCTTCTTACAAATGTGTCGCTAGAACTGACCATCGCACTTATAGTAACGTTGACAGCTGTGTACGGACTGTGGTTTTCTCAGTGTGGCTGTTGGTAGAGGTGTATCATCTCTGCTGCAGCACTTGTTCAGGCATCTTGTATTAATACCACAATAAAGGTCTGCATTCACTTACTTACTCACTCACTTAAATAAATCCTCTGTGATTGATATGTTGTTATATATGACATGATTGGATTTGTAATACAAACCTATTGATGTGATGTGAAGTAGTGTTGCTTTTTTAATTGTAGCTTGGTTTTAGTGGAGCTAGTTCGAACTATATACTGTTCATATTCCGTCTTAGTCCACTCTTAGATTTGTAGTTTTATCAATGCTACAGTGACCATACATGATCATTTCTCAGTCTCTTTATTTGAATACAACCTGAAAATCCAGAAAATGTGTAGCAGATAAAAAAACAAAATAAAATCAGAAAAAAATGCTTCTACAGGCTAAAGTGTCGAATCAGAGAGACCTCCTCTTAAATGCTCTTAAACCTAAAGGGAATGGATCCATAATTAATGTCATTGCTAACACCTGTATTTGTATTTGTCCTATTTCATGTCAAAATGATGCTGTGAAAAATGTCTATTGCACCAGGTCTGTGCAGGACATGCAGGAGCATTACATACACATGTATGAGGTGGCCTTGCTGATGCAAAATTATGATTATATATCTGTCAAATTCTGTGATCTTTGTCATTTTGAATGAAATTATGTGACTGAAAGTTGGTTTTATACATATTAGCAGCTTCCAATGGATTAATCTCATACAACATGTGTCTGTAATGCTCCAGCATGTCCTGCACAAACCTGGTGTAATGGACCTTTTTCACAGCATCATGTTGACATGAAATAGTCGACATACGGGTGTTAGCAATGACATTAATTATGGCTCCATTCTCAAGAAATAATTATATATGATCATTATTGCATTGCTAAAACAACAAATCTAAGGGTGGCCTAATGTAACTCCTGTTTTTACTAAACTATGTTTAGTTCACTGCTTCAAAACAACGCAGTCGTGCCATTTAAAGATAAATCTGAGCATTTGAAGGTTGTTAAAGTTGTGCCAAAGAATTTTTTTTTTTTTTTTTCCTTTTCTGTAAAATATTTTGTCACAATCCAAACAGGCTGTAAATCACCGATTTAATCTTTAACATGTTGCATTTTGAGGTCTAATTATATGTTTTTTTTATATCTAAAATATAACCAGAAACTACTGATGTCAGATAAAGTAATTTCCCTTTGAAAATAAATGTATTGTAGAAGAGTATAATAGAATATAAATGCCATAAAATTGTACTTCACTAACTGTTCTTAGTCCTATTACACTATTGGTTCAAGTCTCACTGGGGAACTTTGTTGATGTCATTTCCAATCTCTCTTTCTCACCTCATTTCCTGCCATCTATCTATTGTCTATTTATTGTCCTCTATTCTATGATAGTTTAAACTACCTTCCAAAACAAACAGCTATAAATTACAACATGATCTGTTCATCATCTTCTGTATATCAGTAAAATTGTTATCATTACAATAAACATTCATTAAAATTATAGTTAAACTAAATGAGTTTACACTATAGCCATCATTATCATCATCTCAGTAATAAGCCCCCACATGATGACATCAAAATAAAACAACAGAACAAAATCCAAATAAAAACTAAATAAAACATCTATGTCATTCTGTGAATGTAACATAATATAAGGTTTTTCAAACAAACAACTACAATTCAGTCTGACTCACAGGTCTGTGGAATAATACAACAGGTAGGCGGAGAGAGAGAGAGAGAGAGAGAGAGAGAGAGAGAGAGAGAGAGAGAGAGAGAG